>QUSF01000001.1:20957046-21031650 GCA_003676055.1 Chloebia gouldiae | reverse complement strand
GGAGAGGAGAGGAGAGGAGAGGAGAGGAGAGAATTTCTCCTCTTAAAAACCTTGCTGAAATGGAAAGTTTCAGGCTAAATGTTTCAGCTAAACCCACAAGTGTTTTGGGAAAACTTGAAGTATCTGGGAAGAAACTGAAAATCTCACCAAACAGTTAGAACAATAGGAAGATAGTCCTCTCTGCTCACCATGTTCCTTAATTAGTGAAATATGTCTCCCTTTCTTCTTTACTTTAGGAAAAACAAAACATCCCAGTAACAGCAATGAGTAAATGGAATACTACATCCAGATTTAATTCCTTTAAAATCATACTGGTCTGGTGCAACGTTAAAATCAAGGTGCAATAATATAATTGCAGTCTCAGAAATAACCTCAAAGTAATGGCACATGTTACCAGCAGCACAGGAGTAAGAGGAAAGACTGTAGATCCATGCAATTATTTTTCTTTATTGGGAAAAGGCAATTCCACTCTAATATTTCACTCTGCTTGAAAATTACTGCAATGTGAATCAATGAGTAATGTGCAAGGAGTTTAGCTGAATTCTTTAACTCATTCATTGGAAAATAAGTGAAAACTGCTTTTCTACTTTAGCAGCAGGCTAACACATACATCTTGGAGACATGTACATGTCTCTTGTAGGCACAAGGCAGAAGGTAAAGAGACCTGTGATATCTATAGCTCAAAATATTGGCACACAGTATTCCACAAAACTGAACTGAAAGACATTTTTCTAAATTTGCAGAGATTCATTTCCATCTCTGATTTTTTTTTTCTACCCAATCAGCATACTAACTGATTTCACTCATTTTTATAAATAGCATTTATCTTCTTATTGCCATTCAAATATAATTTACTCCAGGCAGAGAGATTACAGACCTTGATTTTATCTGAAATGTCTTTGAGTCATAGTGAGTAAAATGACTCACTTCCATCATCAGTGTTCAGTATAATGATTCTGGGATATCAAAATTATCTGTTCTGTCTAGTCCACCCTGTTCTATTTATTTTTCTTAAGCTTGACTTCTAATGAGGAATGATTTAAGGCAATTTCCAGTTTTCCCGATTTTTTTTTTCAGACCAATCTTTCACTATATTATCCCCCAGCTTCTAGACCAAAAGACCTGCAATTTTTGCAGCCACTGTCAAAGGCACATTTTGCTTCACATATCCTTTGCATTCTGATTCAGACTCCAGTCAGCAATATCAATATGAGATCCCACTGGGAAAGAAAGAGCTGATTGGTCCTCAGGAAATCTCATTCTGATGGACAAGGAAAAAGCTTGTCTGGTTAACTTAAAAGAATGCAAAGTCTAGGCAGTTATCTATGTAGTGCACTTGACACAATCAATTTTAGGCTTAGTTCTGGACCTGCAGTAGAAGAAAGACATTAAAATATTGGAGTGATGTAAAGGACTAAGAAGGTGGGTTAGAGATGGATGTATCTGATGTATGAGGAAAGGCTGAGAGAGATAAGTCTGTTCAGCCTGGAGCAGAGAATGCTTGGGGCATTCTTATCAACGTGTATCATTACCAAAGTGAGAACTATGGAAGACAGATCCAGCCTCTTCTCAGTGATGCCCACTGATAGGACAAGAGTCAATGGACACAAACTGAAATACAGGAAGTTTTGTTTAAAGACAAGAAATAAAATCATCGCTCTTGTATTGTAAGGATAGTTGGACATAAGAACAAGTTGTCTGGGCAGGCTGTGGAGTCTCTGGAGATATTCAAAACAAAAGTAGACATGGCCCTGAGCAATCTGCTCTAGATAACCTTACTTTGAGCAGGGGGATTGGACTACATGGCCTTTGGAGGTACCTGTTAGGCTCAAGTATTGTGTGATTCTGGTGGGAGCTAACATTACTTGCATCTGTCCCTTGGATGTATCCTGTACAGCATGCTAGGGGAATACTAAATAGACCTCTGCTCCCTGAGTCAACATTGCTTTTGTTTTAATAACAAAATGGAGTTTTAGTTGACATGCTTCCTGAATCTTTTTTTTTTTTTTGGCAACCGTGTTTAAGCCAAATTATCTTCATGTCTAAATAGCCAAAGTAAGGGTCCTTACTCCTCCTCCTGCAAAAGGAGGAAATATTTGCTTCTTTATGTACCTGGAAGCAAATAAAAGCAAAGAAAATATAAGAGTTCAGGCAATGCATGCAAGAGCGCATTCCTGAGTGTGCAACCTTCAACTTTGAGGTAAATAAAGTCTATTAGCGCTAAAACACATGATGGAATTTTGTATGAAGCAGATCAGTTTAGTGCAAATTTTACCAGTTTCAACAAAAGCACTATTTAATCTTCCAAATGGAAGAAAAAGAGATTGTGCTGATTTCTCACACAACAAGGTACAAATAATGTTTTCTCTTCTAGGAAGAAGAGTAGTCAAAAGGCTATCAAATGTATGGGAAGAATAGAAGAAACTTCACATGAAAGCATGGAGATGTTATACTGAAAACTGACTGAACCTCTATAATTTTATTATTTTTTCCTCATCCCACTCCAAAAATATCACTGACTCCAAGTCTTATATTTTAGTAACAATGGTAGAAGGAAAAATAAAAGTGCAGCTCACTAAAATTGTCTTCCCTGTAAGGAGGGTGACATTTCCATTGAAACTCTGACCAGCATAACAGTGTCCAGCTGAGCAGAAACTGGGGCAATGGCAGATATTTGCACAGCTAAAAACTGTACCACTGGGCCAGATCTTGGACAGCAGTTCCATTTTCTCTCATGAGATTTTAGACCAACAATTGATAGAGTAGAACAACATCCTTTCCCCATTCCTCACTCAAAGTAAAAATCTCAGACACACATTCTCCAAGCTAGGTAATGGTGTTGACAAAGCAAAGGAGCCCTGGAGGAGTAGAAGCAGTTCACTTTCATCTCCACAAAGTACTTTGACTGTAATTTAGATAAAGCCACCCTCTGCCCCTTTTCCTAGAGATGGAGAAAAGAAAAAGCTGACCACTCAGGGGCAAAATATAGTATGGAAACATTGTGCAAGGGATCTGAGTTTCAAAGTCAACATCCTCTCTAGTCCCAAAGACACTATGCCCTCTTACATCTTCAGACTGTTCCTTGTGTTTCTGTACCTAGTATCGTCAAAGTGGCTGTTTTCCTTCCAGAGAGGAAGCTATTAATCAGTTAACAGTATTTCTTTTGCTTTCATAAAATCTATCCTAAAATTATTTCCAATATCAATGCTATTACTCTATGATAAATAAAAATTTATGTGTCAGTCCTCCCTTCATAATTAATAAATTGCATTACATATAGGAGGCAGAACATGACTAAATAGTAATCCTAGAACATCTGATTTATTACAAATTCATACCCTTCATTAACACAGAATATTTTTTACCCACAGTCTTCTCCTAGGCAACCTACCTGTTTTTTTGATGCAGAAGGTGGGAGAATGGTGTCCCTGTTTTGTGTTACAATGTACTGTTTTATCATTCTGCTGTAGCATGGATGTGGCACATGAAGAATGATCCAGTTTGTCAAAGTGCAGCTCGATCAGCATATATTTATTCTTGCATTTTGCCACAAAATATCCAAAGAAGTCGTAATGATGATGCAGAGAATGTGAAGTTTGGTTTACATCAAAGGAATTCATGAAAGTTAATGCATATCAAAAATAAAAAGGCATCTGAGTCACTGCACAAAAGCTATTTTTGAACTTATATAATCAAATATACTTACGTATGATATGGAGAGACTGTGCCAGCTATGGCATGCATATCCCTCTACTGTAATTAATCTTTGCAAGCACTTTCAGTCATTTTAGATCTACATTTACTTCTGCCTCACACAGTTGTGGTGTTATCTCAGTTTTGCCATCTGTCACAGACATCAGAAAAAAAATTACTGAAACCAGAGATCATAAAAATGATTTTTAAAGCATTCTGGTTTTCATACTTTATCATTTCTGTGGGCCTGCACACATAATTTAGACAAAAAGCACCGTGTTACTGAATGAGAATGGAAAAGTATCAGCAAAGAAGCTCTGGCTTTCACAAGGCCTTTGCTTAATATACTTAGGTCTTGCATCTTTCATATTGTCGTTCATATCTTACATTTCAAGTTCTTCTCTGTTTTTAAATAAAAGATCCAATGGAAATAGCAGGGGAGGAAGAAATCTTTTGGCAGATCAGCAGTTGCCAGTGTGTCTTTTCATGCTTCAGCAGTTGTTAGGAGTCTTACCCAAGAGCTAGGACATTAATGAGACGTCTAATGACTTCCATTCCTTCTCTTAAAGCATTCAGTGTGTCACCAGTATTTATGAGGAAGCCTGCTGTAGCTACAGGGACATTATGTGCTTCACTGTATTTCAAGCTGAGAAATTTTGAAAATGGAGCATGAGTTTAACTATTTTGGGAGGTTTTATTAGTTGTTTTTTTTTTTTTTTTAAAGTCTCTCTTTCCTTCTGTCCTTTGCAAATAAGCGTGCCACATTCTTCACAGCCTGAAGCTAAAGAAATATCTTCAGGCTTGTTGCCAGATCTATTTTCCTCCAAATATCTACCAAATCACCAGAAGCTCTTATTAACTGAGTGAACTGAACCTTCAGACAACAACTGTTCCAGTCCCTCCTGGGGATTTTCTATCTGCATATAGTAAATAATTCAAAGTTTGAAGTTTTGTACACTTATTCATTTAGTTTGCTTTATTTTTTTCAAAGCTATCAATGGCTTAGCAAACCAAATGGTGAGTTTTAATAGTAAACAATTCTACCAAATAAAAAAAAAATTCATCTAGGTAGATCTGTTTTCAGTTGTCTTCTTATAACATAATTTTTCAAATTTCCCAGAGGGAAATTTGTTTTCCTTATGTTCCAGAGACCATGGAAACTTGTTGAAACCCCAGTTTTGCAAACACATGCTGTCTTATAGAAAATTTTAGAATCACAGAATGGGTCAGGTTGGAAGGTACCACTGTGGGTCATCCGGTCCAAACTCTCTGCTCAAGCAAGGCCATCCCAGAGCACATGGCACAGGGTTGTGTCCAGACAGTTCTTGAATATCTCCAGTGCAGGAGACTCCCTGTCTCTGCACAATCTGTTCCAGTGCTCGGTCACCAGTGCACAGTATAGAAGTTCTTCCTCATATCCAGGTGGAACTTCTTGTGCATCAATTTCTTCCCTCTGCCTCTTGCCCTGTTGCTTGGCACCACCAAGAAGAGCCTGGTTCCATTCATGCAAGCATAACTTTACATATTTGTAAGACTTTTACCTCGATTCTTTAGTATCTGTTCATCCTCTGGAATCTATGTTATCTAACAAGTATTTCATTTTATACAAGTGAACCTTTCAAGATATTAATTTAAACCATTTCTTGTTATTTGTCAAATTAGCCATCTACCTAAAGGATTAAATATATGAAGAAGAGAATCCTGGAAGTGAAGTGACAGCCAATAAGACCAAAATGTTTTGAAGTGTAGAAATACCATTGAAATAGTAATTCAGGTCTTAAAAATCTCAAAAATTCCCCTGACACATTTGTTTTGCTATCATTTCTCATGGATGCAGAAAGAGGATTCCCTCTTTTCCAACCTTCCAAACATCTTTGAGTGCACTACTGAGTGCACCCTTGTTGTCCAATCCATCACCAGTTGCCTTAAAGAGTAACTAAGTTGTTTCTCAACAAGTTCCATGATCTCCTCTTGTAGTGGTTGTGCAGGCATGAAAAATACACAAATTCTCTTCCGATTTTTGAAATTGGAGAAACTCTTTGCTTTGTGTGCAGAGAAAGCTGTTTTCAAATTAGATTTTTTTTTCCCTTCAAGGGATGGAAAAAGTGTTCTTCTCCCCTGTCATGCCATCTCCGTTTCATTGGTGTTTTCCTCTTTTGCTCTCTTTTGGTCTCACAGTCTAAGGGAATTCCACATCAGTGTTCAGAGATAGGTGTCTGACTTTATAAACAATTTTATAAATGATGATTACAGGGAGACTAAACATAACATTCACGTTACTTATTTTCACCCTTTTGCCACTGTAGACCCCCATTCAGATGGTCTAGTGTGAGCACAGAGTGACATTTTGAGAAGGAATCAAGAAAAAAAATGGCAGTATTTTTACTGGACACTGTAGAATTTTATCGGCTGTATGAAAGCATTTCAGAGCAGAAGTTTTGCTTCTAGTAAAAGCTACTTGAAAACTACTGAGAGCCAGTTATAATCTCACTTTTTTCAGTGTGTCTTTATGGCATTTCATCGTGATTAAGTATCATGGGGTAGTAAATGAGCCACAAAACAGCACAGAATGAGGTGTTAATATCCTCAGTTCTGTTTTTTTTCCTCTTGTTATAGCCGGAATTGTCCTGCTATTCTGTATCCACTGGTACATTTGTAACATAACTTCAGCTATAATGCAGCTATATATTCTTTGGATGAATGTAAAAAATGGATTTGGGTTTTATATCTTTATTACGTCAATGATCTCCAACATTTTCAAGCCGTTTTAGAACTCTTTTTTCTTAAATGACTCATAAAATTCTCCATGTAATTTGTACCCCACTGTAACCAGGCTAGCAAGACTTAGCTACTGCTCAGGAGTCTTTTAGAGCCTTATTTGTCATAGCTCCTGCTTAGTGTGCTCAGGTACTAACAGCACACAAAAGCAGATTGTGTCATTAATCTCAGATTTGATAGAAATAACACAAGGACAGAAGAACCGATTAAAATAGAAAGAAATATTATCAGAGCCAAAGATAAGTGTTGACCTAAACTTCTCTGAAAGATAATGTGCTAGGAGAAATAATTCAACCCACTAATGTCCACTGCCTGAACACGCTATCATCAATCAGGAAATTCTTCCAGGACTTCAAGATAAAACCAAATGGAAGGAGCATTTGTGCAGAGCTGTTGTGCTAAGTGAGGAACAATCTCAAATGCCTGTGAGGCGAAGAGTGATACATAACAAATAGAGGCAGATTTATAAAGGATTTAGGGCTAATCTCTGTTGGACTCGTGCCCCCTGAGACTTTACATCTTGGGGAAATAATGGATGCCATTAAAAATGGCTATTTATTTCACTGTGCTATTTTTGACTTACAGGATTTGCAGTATTCCCTTGAGAAATCTCCTAAATACCATGGAAAATACATCAGCAGTCAATGGGAATTATAATGTCTAATGTGGGCGGTGTATTGTAAAGTTCAATTTAAAGCACAGGTCAGAGAAATCAGACAAGGGAAAACCATAATTGCATACCATCAGTGAATCTAAATGACTCTCTAATTATGATGCAGACTGTTATGAGTCCAAGTGTTATTGCATGAAAGAGACTTATTACTCACAAAAAGCTTTTTAATCTCCTATGTCCCAAGGAAGGGACATAGCAATATACAAGGCTATTTTTCTAGTCAAAAGTGATGTGAATCTGTGCCCTATAGCTGGAAGCTGTGAAAAATTACAGTAATCAGGAAAAAAAACCAACAACTTTCATTACAGCTAATATTTCATTTTATGTCACGTGGACCACAAAGGGGAATTTTTTTCTGGTGTGACTTTTGTCAAAGGAACCCCTTTTGTTTTGTATGATTATTTTTAATGTTTAACCTTAAAGAATGTCTGGTTGTTATCAATATGGATGTGTATATATTTACACAACTCTAACCAGTATATCGGAAGGTGGTTTTCCCAAACCAGCAAAATGAAGACCATAAGGAAAGGCCAAGGCAGTGAGTTCTGGGCAAGTGAGGGGAGCAGGCTGCCTTGTCATACTCTGACCTCCAGAGCTTTCTAAAATAAGCCTTTGATCTTCTGTTATTGGCATAAGCAAGCATACACATTTTAGCAAGTACATATGCTCACTAAATAGTACAAATACAAGTACTTGAATGGACGAATGCATGTAAATAAACAACAGTCATATCTATTGCCCAAAGGTGAGTCCTCATAAATCAAACTCACTAGGAAAAAACAGTTAACACCTCCACTAAGTTTTCTATTAACAGACACTCTGTTCCCTTATGAGGATTTATTTCTTAACTTGTAGAAAGGCAGCAAGTGAGAATAAATGTCCTGCCTCAGAGCTAGTTCATCAGTAAGCAGCAAATGTGTTGGAAAGCCATTCCAGTCCATCAGTAAGTAGCAAATATTTTTAAAAGCCACTGCTACCCAAAACGATCTTTTAGCAAATAAAGCCATCAAGAACCCCATTGTATTAGAAAGAAGCAGTGGAAAGGCATTAGAGATGAGATTACTTTTCTGCTGGAGCTGAGAAGTAAGTAAGTGAGCAAAGTGGTCCAGGTGGCAGTTTACCACCTTTTCATAATACCTGTGCTTGTCATATCTGAGACCATCACAGCATGAGACTGAGACACATTTCCAATTTCCCAGTGCCCAGCCTTAGCATTTTCCACATTCACCTGTCTTACCTGCAGGCTTCACGGTGAAATGCTGCAGACACTCTGATATGTGAATCCTCACAGGTGGATAAGACCCCTACAGCTGTTGAGTGATCTCCTTGTAGCATACAAACATTGACCCCAACTGGCTACTTTCTCCCATGATTTTGCCAACAGAGAGCCTTTGTGTACAGCCTTTGTATTAGGCAGAGCATTTGTGGGGTACAGCTGGCCAGTTCTTGTACAGGAGCTGTTTTTGACACTGTGATAGTCATAAAATGGTATCCTCTGTTTAGAAATTTATATTACTTTTTACATCAAATAGAACAGGGATCCAGGGGAGAAGTATCTGCATCTTAGAATGTGAGTAGTACCTTCATGTAATTTACTGAATCACTAATTTTCCAGAAAAAAATATTCCACTGAATAATAGATTTCTAATCTAAACTCATAGAAAGGGTTTAGAAAGGACTTGTTATAACATGCTTAGTATGTTTTCTGTAATCTGACAGTATGATCATTACAGTGACTTTGAGAAATGAAGCAAAGACTAATGTTTGCATAATTAAACTAATCAGGGCAAGTTTCACTGTGAGAGAAGACTGTTGATGAAGCATTTTACCAGGTTTGTGAGAAAAGGAAATTCTTTATATACCCCTTACCCCCACTTTTTCAATTTTCTTTCCTCTAATTTGATTTCATAGTATTTACATAACAATTGTAATGGGATTTTTTCCTACTACTCTATAAAAGTGCTTTCCAGCCTTCCCCACCATAAAAAATATTTTTCAACCATTTAAAGTGATTTAAACAGTTATCAAGTGATGTGAAAATCTATCTAATGAACATTCTTGAAGTTACTTGAAGAACTGCATATACAGCTGCGGCTACTGTGCCACAGCTCCTCAGTTTTCAGAGTGCACCTTGAATAGAAGTTTGTCACTTGCAAAAAAGAAAAAAATTCTTACTGGTCACAAACCCCAACATATTACACATGTTCTGAGGTGTATGTGAAATCTCATATCACCTTCTGTTTCCTTTGATATTGAAGCTGAAGTTACCTGCTTGTTCTCTCATTTTTTGTGCTGAAGGGCAACTATATTAAAATCTCTCAAAGGATATAACATGAAGGTAATAAACTTCACTTCTGTTACCAGTTAAGCCTTGGCTTGTGTTGAGGATGGCTGGCAGGTTCAGGGCTCTGCAGCCCTGGGCAGCGCTGGTCTCCCACAGCAGGACTTGGCATCTCTCTCCTCTGATCTGGGGCACTGCTTACGGGCTGTGCGCAGTGTTTGAAGGACATAGGAAAGAGCACAAATCACCAGTCCTGTCAGCTGTTTGGGGTCTTTTACAAGAAAATAGAGTAAAAAAAGTGCATTTAATTCTCAGCTTCAGCTTGTCTGTGCCTTCCCCCAGCCCTGGCTAGAAGTAGGGCACGGGCTCTCAGTGCATAAACACCTCTCTGAATGCCTTGGTCAGAATTACCATCCACCCACAAGTTCTTCCTACAGAGAAAAATACAAAGATATCAAATGGATAGAAATAACCTTTAGTAGTAAAAGGAAAGATAAAAGGAATGCTAATTTCTCATCAAAACTAGCAAGTCCAAACTGAGCAGACGCAGAAAATCTATATCCTCAGAAGGTCTCCATCATGATTAAGTTCTAGCAGAGATCACCTCTCATAATAAATCTACAAATAATGACAAAAGTTTTCTTTAAAAGAGGCAATGTCAATTCACAGGACATAACACATGTTCACATGTTATTGAATCAGGCAATTATTTCATCTGGAATCCAGAATACCCTGCTCTTCTCTCTGTGTGTCATAGTAATTACTCCTTCTGATAATTGCTCCTTACAGATTAATCCAAGATAATTTAGTATCACTGATGTCATCCTTTCCATTATTTTATAACTTCAAGAACTTTTAATGTAAAGAATAAATGAATATGAGTTGAAAAATGTTTGTATAAATATATGTGATTGCAATGCAGCAAATCACTGGTTTTACCATGCTACCTGCTCATTAAGAAAATTAAGTATAATATGCACTAATATGTATATCCTTAGGTAATGGTGTGGAGAGAAATTAAATAAATTTCTATTAAAGCTGATTCATATTGATGATACTCTAGATTTATGATGTTGTACACCTTCCAAAAGTCAAAAGACTTGTTAAATATATACTGAAATTTAATATTTGTTATTATTGATTTAAATTAGCATTTATTTACTTCTTTTCTTAAGCTTCAGGATGTCCTTACTCTAAAGATATCTTCTGAATATATTAATATTCCTCTTTTGAAAAGGAAGATTCTTTTATAAAACTCGACCCATGTGGTTTAAGATTTGAAGAAAATACAACAGTATTGTGGGTTTTAAGGAGTATTCCTGACAGACATCTTAATACTAAAGTAAGACAAGAGAGCTATACACTTAATGATGCAAATGTTATTAGAGAGAAGATCGATAGGTGCTACTGATATTGCATTCTTATTTTCCTCTTACAGTTTTATATTTTGCTCTATGATTTCAAGACAGCTCATTGTTCAGTGTATGTGTATTGCTGAGCATTTACAGAAAAAGAAAATTGTCAGGTGTTTCCAGCATTATGGAAATTTTCTATTCTACATGTTTCATCCAGCTGTGTTTTCTCTTGTACTAGTCATGGCAATAAAGACCACAGGAAAAAATTAGCACCATTATTCAGCACAGATACTGTTTTTTTCTGAGAACTTGTACTTTTTACATTATTACGGGTATTTTTCTGCAGCAGTAGTGTCAGCATCTATGACCTGAACATCACAACAAATTCCTGATTAATTTCAGACACAGAGATGAGTAGACAATCTCTTATTTAATGTGTTGAAATTTAAAACTGTTTCAGGAATAAAATAATATTTTGAATACTTTGTGCACAGAGAGGAAATAAAAGTATAGCGTGAGAGGAGATTTCAAGGTAACTGAACCCAAAGGTTTGACAGTGCTCTTTGCGTCTTTGACAAGGCTCAGAACAGCAGAACACGCTGATAGTGCTGGAAGCTCACATTTTTACCCCCTTGCCCTTTCATCTTTTCAAAATTGTTCATGTCTATAATGCAGTCAAAGGAAAAGAAAAAAAAAAGGCAACCTTTTTCTTCTTATAAGACACAGGTTGATTGCTGTCTCTTTTTGAGAAGTAGTGTTTGCAGAAATGAGGTCACTGTCTGAAATCACTCCCCCATGTGCTCTGTTTAGCCTGTGAGTCATACAGAGTAAGAAAAAAGATTATCTGAGCTAGAGTTAACATGGAACTGAAAACAATAGAGCAGCACATCAAGAAAAGAAATTGTTATCCCACAATTTTCTCTCTTCCTCTCTATTTGCTTACTAGCTTGGATGCATTAATTAAGAAAATAAATTGAAAACAAGAGAGTGAGAAAAAAATAATGCCTAATTGTGATTAAAGCAAGCAAAGTGATCACAGAGAACCATGACAGTCAGGATATAAAGTGAGTATTTTCAACAAGAAATGCTACAAATTTCAAGGATGAAATAATACCATCACATCTTGTAAGTGCAACAGACTGGTGTGCCTTCTGGTCCCAATAAATAAATTCCAAAAAGTCACAGGCTCTACGTACATGATGAGTGGGGGCACAGACACAAGAACAAAACAGTAACATAACAGATTAGAGGAGGTATCAGCATTCTAGTGGCACCTTGCACTCCAATCTTTTTCTGCTGCAAAATTTGAGGAAAAAGGAAGTTTATTTCTGCACTTTTCTTCCCTATTAATATTCTATACAGATTTGATAAAATTCTCAGATAATCAGAAAGGATATCTTCCAAAATAGAGAGTAATAAGATTAATTGAACTCAACATTTATTTTCCCTTCAAATTTCTGCGTTCATCTATAGAAGTAGGTCAAAATATTCCACAACCAGTTCGTGACCTAAAAATGCCATTTCAGATTTTTTTTAATTATCTGTGAAATTTGTTTTTAAAATACATAATAATGTATGAATGAAATGAAAACTGAATAATAAAGTAGAAGTTGATCAAAGCTTAGATGCATCTTTTGACCAAAGAGCTAGAGATTTTGTTTCTTTTCTTGAAAAAGGAAGTATTTATGTTGCACATTTGTTGTATGACATAGTTATGACAAAGCTAACATGAAAAAAAGACCAACCTGAGATGTGTTTTTCTGCATGATTCTGTGGGTGTCTTGCATAGTATTTATATCTGTCTTAGGGAAGAGAGGAGAAACAGCTGCTCACATGCTTTCTGCAGACAAGAACTGGAGCTGGCTTCATTTCCACCTCTACCTGAGCAGGTCCACCTGAACCCTGGAGCTGACATCAGGCCAAGCTCACACAAGAGCTCTTCCACAAGAGGAAGCTGCTGCCCTGCTACTGCTGCTGCCTGTGCTCAGAGCCCCAGCCCAAACCTCAGCTCAGCCCTGACAATCAAATCTCCCTTGAGAAGGGATGGGTCAAAATCTGGCACTTCTCCGTTTGCAGGAGTGCCTGAATGCAGAACACCCCCCCCCCACCCCCTCCACAAAACTGAAGTTTCAATGTGTGTTTTTCTGCCCACACATACAATGTCTTCATCTTGGCAGATGAACCCAAGGGCAAGTGTTTGCATAGGCTCAATCAACAGCCTTTTGCTTTCAGTCTCAAATTTATTGAAATATTTCTTTGGTGCACTTTTTCAGAGATGCTACTCAAATTGAGAAGCCACTATTGGCACAGGAGAAGATATTGCCATAAACGCCATGAAATTTCAAAGTTCATCAAAGGGCAGCTTAAGTAGGAGGTTTGTTTATTCAGTTCTTTGAAAGGGAAAGAGGGAGAAACTCATGCAATGGTTAAACAACATGAGATATGCAATGTTCATAAAAATAAAAATTTTGATGAAAAATGTAATTAATTTTAATTGTAAACTATTCAATATACTAAATAAAACATAGGTGAGGTTTTGTAGCTTGATTAATATATTGTAGGAGGGATAGAGAATTAACATTTTCATACATTTAACAAATTGTTATTTATTAAAACATTTACTAAATGTTAAAAAAAGAGTTGACAAAGCCCTTTATTGGTAAATAAACCCATAAGCTCCCTAGAAGTAAAACGAGGATCAAAATCCAAGCCCTTCTCAACGCTTAAAAACATAAAAGTAAAAATGCCAGTTTAGATAAATTTTTGACATTTGTTTTTTACTTATATTTTTAATTCAAATGTATATTTCAAAACCAGCTCTCACCTAGGGCTGCATACTCCAGTCCCTTGCTCTTCTGACAAGAAATTAAGCATGAAATGACCAATATGTAAACTAATAGCTGAACTAAGGCATTTTAAGTCTTAATTATGCAAATTCAGCTTATATTTCTAGGATCTGAGTTTGCATTTTGAGCCACTATGAATCTTGTTCTTATCTAAATAAAAATTTCTCCCAAGTACTAAAAAATATGTCTAAAGGATTTTTATTACTCCCTTAAACCAGCAAATTCTCTCTTTTTGCTCAACTTTGCTAGCTGGTAATATTTCACTATTACCAATCCAAGAGCTAAAATACAGACAATTTGTAAGCATAAAGAGCCAATGCATTTACAGTAAAATTCATTCGGTGGCTACACTGATCTGCTGAATATTAAAATTTGTGAAATCTTTCACTTTGCCTTAACTGCAATGATAATGTCCCTGCAGGTGAAACAAGGTCAGCTCCCTTCGTTCTTTCTCACCTCTCCCTAGCCTGTTCTCATAAGGCATATCAAGACCCCATAAACTAATAAGGCTGATTGAACAACCACATTTTCCAAACATTTCAAAAGCAGAACAATGAGCACTGACACAGACAGCTGGAGTGTCAGCCCTGAAGGATTTACACCTATGGTTACAAAATGCTGGAGAAAACACAGAACTAGAAACTTCTACCAGCCAAGACAGTCTTTGTAAGTTTCCGATAAAGATCCTATAGCTCTGTTTGCAATCCCAAAATGCTAGTAACACTCACCCCTCTGCAAAATTCTGCTGGCTCATGCCCATCCCCATAAATACTGGAACCCTTACTGCATTAGTGACCCCAGGTTTGAGAGCTGCTGCCTTCGGTATTTCCCTCCCTTATGCTATATTTGTATCCAGTCAATGAATCCGAAATCCCCCACTAATTACCATCTAAGCTGTTATAAAGAATCTACACGTGTTACTGCATGAAAGAGGATTACTGTACTTTAAACTTAGCAAGGCTTGGTAATCCCGTGTACCGCAGCACTGGACACCATAAGTGATGCGGGTTTAGGGACAGCGCTTTGGGCAGCGCTCCCTCAGCAGAGTGTTTCAGCTGTCCCCTTCTCTGCTTCTCCTGCAATGCCCAAGAGGTCTGCTCATGATTGCTGTGCCACTTGGCAAGGAGCACATGAAAAAAACAATACAAATATGTGCCGAGTATATAATGATTTGTTTCCATGTTTTGACAATTCTTTTAACAATTCTGAAGCGTTGTTTCAAGATGATGATGGCAGATTTCCTCAACGGTATTTATGGCCTTTCAAAATTCCTCTGAAATGCATTTTGTAGTTAGTGGTTTCTGTTTACAATAACCATGAGGCAAAAAAGTAGGCAAAGCTCCTACCCTAAGAGGTCAGTTAGTCATCTTAAGCCTATGCTTATCTCCCAATCCAAGTATTTCAGACATCTGAAATTCCTGTTTGATGAACAAGTCAGTAGTTGAGGGCAGCATGAGAAATAGAGCAAGTGCATTAAAATAAGTTTTCAAATTTGATCAAATAATTTTACAACAAGCAAATAAGAATGTTCTGGTTTTATCTACAGATTGGTGGGGTGGAAGATAATTTTTATTAATAATACTTGCACACTATCAAAATTTTACACAGCTCCATTAAGCAGCACTGAAAAATCATTTGCTCCTAAAGACTTACATAATATCTTCAAAAGCTCATTGTCTTTCTCTTCTAGAGAAAAGAGGGAACTATCCAGTACAGAAGACATCATCTCAAAAGACTCCAAGAAGCTGATTTTGAGAAAGGCAGTGCTTACAAGTCAAGGAAATATCCATTACAACCCAAGAAGCATTGCAAGACAGGCTAGGAGACAAAAAAAACTACCAAAAAAGTCTATTTTTAAGAATTTTCCAGGTGTTCATCTTAAAAAGACCTAGAGTGGAAGGTTTTTTAACAGATTAATAATTTACAAGTTTTAGAAGACTGACTCCCCAGAACTCCTGGATTTTTCATTTTCAATTATAAAGAAGGTTGGAAAATGGCTGATTTAGATATCACCACCAAATCACATTGTAGTGAATGGAGAAGAAGAAAATATTTCTATTTTCAATAGCAGAAATAATCACCTTTCCACAGGGTATGTTCCATTTCTCATAAATTAGATTAATCAGGTACAGTAGTTTTGTAAATATTTTACTGAAAATAGACTTTCCAGGTTACGAGCTACTTGTCAATTTAGGAAAAGGAAACAAATCTCCTAAACAAATAATTTGCTGTATCCATTTTCATCTGGGACATGTTTATCCCAAGATGTGGAAACATACTATGTCACCAAGAAAAGATTTACTTATACAGTTAAAAAATCAATATAAAGTACAAATATAAAACAAATCGCCAAAATCCCAAACAACACTTTTACAATGCATCTTAATTAAAAAAAGAAAACCCATGCTAAGTATTTGATAGGTGTCTGCCCCTGGATTGAGAACTCTTCTGCAGATGTCACTTGTCTACAAACGTCCAAATTCTGCACATTGTTTCTTTATTGAACCCAACTAGACTCTTTGTCCTGGTACCTTCTGGCCTTGAAGCCCATAGTTAAACACCTCTCCAATAATTTTTTAACCCAAAGTTAAGACCATTTCTCTTGTGTCCTCATTCAGTTGTTCTCAAGTCACAGAAACCTAGGAAATAGTGTCACAAAATACATGTCCTCTATACAATTTTTAACCTTCATGTCTCAGTCCATGAAGTCAGCAGTGCAGTCAACTTCAGAAATGTGAAACTACAGTAAACTGCAGAAATGTGTAGGCAGCATTGGAGTCAAACACCATGGACCTCCCCAAAACACCCCATTGTGTCCTAGCAGTGCAATAACAGAATGCCAGAGGGCTTTGTTTGTTTTTTCCCCTGTGGTCACTTAATTAAAGTCTTTTTTTGGTGCATGCTTCAAAGTTTTCTTATTAGGAAAAAGGATATTAACTTTCCACAGCTTCTTTTATTTCCCTGTCCTTTTCATGTAACTTCAAATTTGTATATAATTAGTTAAGCTATATAAGACGTGATGAGACCTCTGTATAAAGAGCTGGATTGTATGCTTTTGACAGAATCCAGCTAAACTCTTTGTCTCAGGAAAGAGACAATGCTCTAACTCAATTTTCTCTCAGTGCTCTAGCTTTCATGGATAAACTCCTCATTTCCCCAGGAAGTCAGTAACTCAAAATAAAGATTGTCCAGTGGCACTTTCCTTTCTAGTGGTTATAGAAATCCAGTTAAAGAAATCCACTACAAATAAGAAAATGTTTTAAATTTCTATATAATACTTTCAACACTCCTATTGACAGGTTTTGTGCATGACTGTATCCTCTTCTCCTAATGGTGTCTTGTTATTTTTCTCTGAACGGTTAGAATCAAATTTCTCAAGAAGTGCCTGAGAGGTCTCAAATACATTTCCCTTATATCAGTATACTCAGCCTTCTCAGCCTCTCAATTTGGCAGTGCTCTTCTGAAATTCCTGTGAGCTAATATCAGCTAACATCAACAACTTCATAATGATAACAACAACCTTTGCTGTCCTTGTATACAAATCAAGTCACTCTGGTGTTTCCAACCTTCCTTATTTAAATGCTAAGACAGAGGATTCGATGTCTGAAAGAGGTCATAATTTGTCTCCTACAAGAATATTTACAAAATAAAAGGAAATCCCATGGATTTCTTGTTTCATGCTCCCGCAGAGCAAATACATTATCACCTTCTTCTCCAAAGATAAAATCTGAAGTCTTGTAATGATCAAGGTTTTGAAAACTTACTCTACCTGAAATCTCTCTCACTGTTCCTGACAGAGGACCCATGGGGAAAAATTTATTCTGAGTTGACCTTTTAAAAACTATTTAACACAGTATTTTTTGTGATTAACATTATTAAATTACCTGTGTGCAAGATATTTCTTCACACATGTGATTAAAAGACATCTCAAAAAATGGGTGGTTACATCGGATAAGATGATAACAGAACTAGTCTAGAGGCATGCACAGGACCTGATGCACTGCTGACTTTTTGCATAGCTGGATTTAACCTCTTCATCAACCATGGCCCTTTTCAAGCTGGTTCCACAAGAGACATGCATCAGGCAAGGAACAGCTGATAATCAAGCATTAATTGAAATTCCAAAGTTAATATGACTTTAAAATATTATTTCTCTATATTGTGTAATCTTTTTAATATGTAGTAGTAGAGTTGCAGCATTATAGTCTGAGGTATTCAGGGAAAGGAAATAAATTAGCTGTAAACAAATAAGTCAAGCTTATGGTCACTGTCCCTTCAGAAACTGATAAAGTTACTCTGACAAAATATATTCTCATATTTCCTCTGCTCCATCTCTATCAATAAGTGTAAGGAAAAGGTGCTGCCTCTCTCTACAAATCCTTTTTCCTTTCTAAACATACTGCTTGATAAAAATTCTGGGGTCAGTCTTTACCCAAGTGGCAGAAAGACATGGCTATTATATTCCTGTAGAAGTGGAATTAATAGGACCCAACATATGCTAAAGATGTGCAAGAGTGCAGGAAAAATAAGTGCATCCTACTGAGAGACTCCACTATTTCTGAATATACATTTTCAGCTGCAGTAGTGCTTTCCTAAAACATTTTTCCTTTCCCCTCTACAACAGTATGTTGGAAACTGCTTTGCAGAGACCTTTCCTCCCTTCCCCCATGTCACATTATTCGTTACATCTTCTCTCTTACACTGAGCAAATGATGCAGAAAGAGTAGCCAGTGTTTTCCACACAAAACAATTTGTTGACTGTTAGAGGGCATATGGGCAGGACAAGCACTGCCTTCAGCAGGGTATCCGTGCCCTCTGTCATTATTTTCTGCTCTTGCTGCCCGTTCCTAGCTCAAAGCAAGCCCTACTTCCGTCCGCTACTCAGAGCAGGCGTTTAAAGGACAAGAGTTTTTTTGTAGCTCTGCTGCAATTCACAATGCCAACACAGAGAGCCTCATTCCTTCTCTAGTTTTTGTCTAGGAATGAACACGAGAGATGGAATGGGGGAAGGGAGAAAGGGATGGAAGAGTGCTCCAACATTTTTTCTGGCATATATAATATTCCTTGCAATGTTCAAAGACTTAACATATATTAACTCAGTTACCTACAAAATATTAAATCTTAAAAAAATATTAAAATACTCAAGGTTAAGTTATTTTCATTTCTGTAACTACAGAATTAAAAATACAATTTTTTAATTTAAAATACCTATCCGCATCCGACTTTTTAACTGGTATTCAAATCTAGTTGCTGTTTTGGGAAGGTACTTTTACACACATGGTAGATAGAAAACACAAATATTGCTGAAATTTAGCTACTATAATCCAGTGCTACCATTTTATATATATATAAAAAATTAAATGTGATTTTCCAAGACATGTTCTTTTTCACATGAGTTGTTTCACGAGTCCTTTTGTGAGCCTCTTTATTCATAGCCACCATTTTATACAACAGAATCATGTGCACTAGCAGATGAAAGCAAAGAAGCAGAATTTTAATTCCTGGAGATTTAAAAAAATCATGTTACCATGCCAAACAACACAAACTAAAGTCCTCCTACTGTCAGTCATCTCATCATTGAACTTACTGTGAATATCCAGTTTACTATTTAGTTTAGTAAACTATTTAGTTTTGTTTACTATTGTAAATTAAAGAGTAGATAAAATTTTAGTGTACTTATAACTGAGGAAAGCTATGTTAGATTTGGAAGAGCTCAGTGAAGGACCTACAAACACAGTTGCATGGGGCTCTGACCCCCAGGGGGAGTAACAAAGACTAAGCTAAGTTATGCTTTTACGGCTACTAATATTTCTTAGATTATCATTTTACAATTACTATCTCTGCTAGCTTGAACATGTAACCAAGCATAACTGTGAAAAAATATGTCAAAAACCTGTGCTATGATATTCATTTTCTCTCTGACAAAAGAGCATTCCTAGCCTGCCCTATAATAATCTTCTCATTTAGCTGATTGTTCCTTATTTCAACCTCTGCTAAGCACTGAACTATGGATGACATAGTCTCAAAATATCTCCATGAAAGAACTCAATTGTCTCTTTCTCTTTTTTGAATGTTTAGGTAGGTAAATTGCATTCAGTCAAAGTTTTGCTTTGAGGGAAGTGTTTGACCCATTTGATACAGATCAACACTCACAATTCAGTCACTGCAATGAAAATATTCCTTACCATAAATGACATACATGCAACAGGCAACAGAAATAAAACATCAAACCTTCACTGAGACAAGGAGTACACAGTGGAATAAAATGCTCCTTGCTCCACATAACTTTTATCTCGTAAAATCAATTGGAACTTCTTCATGTAAAATGTTATAAATTTTGCAACAGTTCATTTATTATAATTCAGAAACAGCCATCATGCATCTAGGAAAAAGAAGGTGGATGGCACACTTCAGGTCTGCCTCCCTATCCAAGAGGCAGAACCAGTCTGTTGCACAGGTAGATAATGAGGTGATAACAGAGCTGCTGCCTTCCAGAGAGGCTTCCCATGGCTTTTCCGGCAGCAGCAGGGAGGGAGAAAGGGAGAGCTTTGCCCTTACTGCACTTGATGGCAATGTCTGACTGGTATATGTGAAAATTTTGAAATAGAATTCTGCTTCATGTTCAAGAAAAAAAACCTCAATTATCCTTTGTGAATTTAAATCCTTTGAAACCCTATGAAAAGCTCAAACAAAGTATTTTTCCTTTCTGCATGTTTTCATATAATGTTGAATAGAATTTGCCGTGTTATTGGAATGAAATCCTGAAATTGGGCTGGAAAGTTCTGCAATGAAAGAATGATGCTCTCACATTGTGCCTGCTTCAAAATGGAATATTCTTGGTGCCAGTCTGTGTTATTGGAAAATGTTATTGAAAAATGTACAAATGACATTGGGTAAGTCTGACTTATGAGAGGTGTATCTCCATCTTTGGGATGAAGGAAAAGTGGAAGTTATGTGGCCCTCAGACTTAACCTAAAAGAATACAACAGTGTGTTTCTGATACTTGAAATTGATGGAAAATCTAGCTTATCTCCCTGATACACAAGCATCTCAGGTATTTTTAGGTATAAAAATATCAGAACTATTTGTGTTCTGTAGGGTGCAGAATAGCTTGAGAGTAACACTAAGCTTTGTAAGAATTGACATGACGCATTCACAGCCCTATTTGTTAAATGCCACACAATATTTCATTTCTCAGTGCTTTAGCCCACCATCTCTGCTGCAGAATTCACTAGTTTCTCCAGCCTACCTCAACACTGAGATTTTTTTGTTCTTGCACACAGCCGGCAGTCTGGCAAGCTAATCGTCCTCTGCTGATTCTACCAGATGCCTGTGAAATAGAAAGCTGCCCACCACCAAAAACTGGCAGTTTTATGACTGTGACAATTGCTTGTGGCAAAATTATAATTAGTACACCAATGTTGCTATGCATTCTAAATTGGATCACACTGATTCTTGCTCCATTTTTTTCAGACACTCTGAATATGATTTTTAAACAATTGTGAAAACAGCTGCATGCTGATTGCCATTAAAACCAACATCCACCAGATCACAGCAGCAAGCATGGCAAGGTTCCTCTTGCTAGTCCAAGAGATGGTGTCAGTGGCAAGAACTATGTTTTACAGGTCCAGGAAAGTCTGTCACTGTTGTTCCCAGAGCATAAAACATTCTTGAGTGATTAGAGATAACAGCTCGTTTAAAGTCTCCAGGTGGTTGTTGACATGCAGATTACACAGACTTTTTGTTAAACAGAACACTCTATACAAGGCTGTTGCTGTGATTAAATATTTTTCATGTGTTTCCATTCCAAACATTTTTAAACACCTCTAAGCAAG
Source organism: Chloebia gouldiae (assembly GCA_003676055.1). NCBI lineage: Eukaryota > Metazoa > Chordata > Aves > Passeriformes > Passeridae > Chloebia > Chloebia gouldiae. Next base: position 21,010,189 of record QUSF01000001.1, on the reverse strand, counting down.
GGAGAGTGGGCGGAGAAATATGACACGCAGGGAAAAATACTTAGAAATTTAACATTTTACAAAAAATGTTCTTGAACAGGTCAGAAATGTTGTGCTTCTCCCTGATTGCTGCCCAAAAACGGCTCTCATGTCACTGCCTGATCTATATGAATATGGAAGCTATAATTCCACCAAACGGGTTTTTTTTTAATACAGGTTGGTGTTGCTTAGGGGGGGAATAAGCAAGGTGCACACCTCTCTTTAACCAGTTCAGAAGGTTAATTGCAACCTGGTACAGCTGTCATGAAGATGCTTGGTGTGGGGGGAAGAGACATCTTTCCAGGGAAGGTAGGTTCTCCTGAACCAAACAAGAGGAGACATCTTTCCAGGAAAGGTGGGTTCTCCTGAACCAAACAGGATCACGCAGGTGGTGGTTTATCACTACCCATAGTAAAGCCTGCCTGAGATCAGCTGCAATGCACTTATAAACTAATGAAACCAGCCTACTGTGAAATAGGGAGCACAGCAGGCATGCTAAGTACAGTTTGAAGGCACTTGAGATAAGAGTCAAGATGAGATGGTCTATTTGTGCCAGATAGTTGTGTTTCAGGCTAGAGGAACCTTCCCCAGGGATGCCTCTCACTGCAGGGGTGATGGCAAGTGCCAGGACTCTGGACCATCACTGGCCCCCAGATCCAAGACTTTTTTAGGCAGACCCACAAGGAAGCCCAGGGGGCTGCCCAGCAAACCTTCACAGGCCACTGCACACACAGATGCAGGTGGAGAGTGGGCAGCCCTTGCAACAAGAAGGAAAATTTTGCCATGCATTTGCTACTTGGCTGTTTGTGAGCTATATAAATCATAGAATGGTTTGGGTTGGAAGGGACCTTAAAGATCATCCAGTTCCAACCCCCCTGCCACAGTCAGGGACAGCTTTCACCAGACCAGATTGCTCAGACCTCCATCCAACCTGGCCATGAATATTTCCAGGGATGGGGCATCCGCAGCTTCTCTGGGCAATGTGTTCCAGTGCCTCACTACCCTCAGAGTAATCATCTTGTTTTCTAATATCTAATCAAAGCCTACTCTTCATTTGAAATCATTCCCTCTTGTCTTATCACTATGCACCCTTGTAAAAAGTCCCTCTCCAGCTTTCTTGTAGTCCCCCTTCCAGTACTGGAAGGCTGCAACTAGGCAACCCTAAAGCCTTCTCTTTCCCAGGCTGAACAATCTCAACTCCCTTAAGCTTTATATGCAAGGTTTTTAGAACCACCACAAGCACCACAATATGAGATATCTTTGCATTGGTTATAGCAGAGCAGCACTTGGAAAAAACCCTTGCTGGTCAGAGCTCCCAATGGGGTCTGTTCAAAAGAACATACCAGGAGTAGGGGCTCTTGCTTCCTTAATGATAATGTGCCTTTTAGGCATTTAGTGATGTCTGAAACAGATATGAATAAAACATTGTCATGGTTTGACATGTCAAACCACAACAAACATTCACACATTGCCACTACATGACATGTCCCCCCCCCCCCCATTATGATTTTCTACAAGGTAAGTTCAAGGTCATGAAGCAAAATGGTTTGGGAAACATAGTACAGAGCAGTCAAAGCCATGTACAAGCATTTGCTGTAAGGCAAACACATGGAGAACAGAAACCCTGTGCCTGAGAGTCTCTTGCACACTGCTCACACAGCCACTGTCACCTGGCAAGGACATCTAGGTGTTGCAAAGGGACAACACAAAGGGAATGATCAGCAGCCAGCTTTGAAAAACCCAGCTTTGGAGCTGAGATTATTGATTGCTCTGGTCACTGTTGCAGTGCTGAAGACCTAAACACTCTTTACTGTTCAAGATAAGCCTTTCTGTTGCTATTGCAAAAGCCACCATCTTTTAAAAGAAAATACTCTTTCAAGACAATTTCATTATTCAAGGCAGATCACTCTTATTCATGCAGTGATTAGTCCAATCAAAATGAGAGGAAAAAACCAGAAACAAAAGCTGTCCTCCTGGGCATCTTCTTCATCATTGTCCATAACGGATCTTTAATAGGAGCAAAAGGAAAAAAAAAAAACCATAACCCAAACATCAAACAAATTAAGACCAGTTTAAAATATCTCCCTTGAGTAAGGAAAGGTATCAAATCAATTGTGTGGCAATAAAAAAATTCTAGAAAATTCAATGTTCTTATGTTAGCCCAATGTAATATATTAATATCAGCCTAAGATAGCATTGAAACTAACTGTAGATGAAAGCAACTATTCCATAATAATGTGTTTTATCTGAAGTAAGGGAAATCAAGGAAGGAAGCAAAAAGACGCCGGGTTTGGGGGTTTTATGGACCCATAGGAAAAGAGCTAGTGAGGAAAAAAATCTCTACTACTGTAGATTAGCAATGAATGAGGGACAGGTGGAAAACTCAACAAGAGCAATAGTTTATGTTTTTTTCCAGGAATGACATAAAACAAACAGCAAACACTGCATCATGGAGCAATTGTTCATGTATTACATGGTTTTCTCTCCTGGTGCTTTCTCTGTTTTGCTGGTCTGTGGAGTTTGGTATCACATAGTGTTTGGTATGCTGTGGAAACAAACAGCAAATGGGAAACTGTTGATCCAGTTAAACATTAGCAATTTATAGGCAGTTAGCAATTAAGTGGATTGATAATTTTGGTGCTATTTGAAAAGCAGCTGGAAGATTTTAGGGCTGTAATGGAAAAACTACAATCAAAAGCAATCCAGCTCCCCATCTTCTTCAAAACAGCTGCTTCTTTTCATTCAGGAACTTTGCATGTCTTGCTAAAATTTCCTATGGCTTTGCATATTTTGTGAAAAGCATTTATTAAATTATAATATTGTCTGTGGGGTTTTTTTTGTTTGTTTGTTTTTTTTTTTTGACAATAAAAAAACTACCAGAAATTCACAGCAAAATTCCACACAAATGGATGAGAGCAAGAAATCACATATAAGAACCTGCTTACAGGTTGTCTCTCACCTTGTTCGATAGGTGTGGGTGTGCTACCATCAATGTCTAATATTTAAACAATTAGCACAAGATCATCTTCTGAACACCATGGTTTGCACAGATATTGCACAGGTTTGCAAATTGTGGTGATTATCGCTATGCAGTTAAGGGTGCATGTGTGTGGATAATGGAGGAGGGGAAGCTGTGTTCATCCCTGTGCATGTCTCCAGATGTTCAAAACAATGGGAGCCATCATCTCTAGCATCAGCACAGATACTACAATACTCAAAGCTCAATTAAAAAAAAAAAAAAAGACTGTTATGCATTTCCAAAAAGAGCAAAAAGTCACAAATATAGGGGCTGTATTTCTCCAGCATGTTCCCCTGCTGCCTCACCCACTATTTTCTCCACAGCCGCATCCCCAAGCCCTAACCTATAGCCCCCTATGTGGAAAACCAGTACCAAAAGAATGAATTCCATGGAAATATACAGCTTTTATAAGATGTTAGGCAATTTAGCTATTAATAACACTTGACGTCACACCTTCAGGGAAGCAAAAATGCTCCAGAGGGGGAGCTAAAATAGGCCAGCTTTGACTCAGAATGGCCTTGAGAGCTGCAGCTGGCCAAAGGCAGCCCCACTGCAACTCACTTCTCCAGAATAATAGGGCTCTTTGAACTATCTCTCCAAGATCTCTGTTTTCAGTGATTTTGCTGTCAGCAAATTAAAAACAATAAAGAGACAGATAATATACTTGTGGCAATTTGAATGCTATTTCACATTAATTAGCCAGGTCAGCCTTGCTGCAACACTTGAGTTAATTGTGGGAAAGTGGAATCATCAGTTCACTGCTAGGTAGCACTGACAGAGCTGTTCAGCAGCCAATCCATCATTCAGAGACAGGGGCAACAGTTTGAAAGAAGATACAAAGCTTCAGGCATTGCTTTTTCTCTGTGACCCACTGATGAAGCCTGTTATTAGTATTAATGTTTTATTAATGAAGATGTTTAAGGAAAGAGATATTTACAGACATGCTTGGACTTGGGACTCTTATCTCTCTGTATCACGGTCCATTTCCCAAAAGGACAGAGCACTTGTCATTCCAAAGCTGTCTTTGCTTCTCTGGCTAACACGGTGCCTATGGTCACACAGGCATTAGGAATGCTGTGTGCCATGCAGCAGTGCTCCCCTTCGTAGCTCCACTCCCACCAAACTTTGTGCAGAAGGACAGCATCATTTGTGACATTGCTGTGAGGCAAAACTTGTCAGCAAAAGGTTTGGCACTGTAGCAGCAGAGCCCTGTTTTCTCCCTGACTCCAGCACTGTTCCAGTTTGCTCAATGCTAGCAGAAAGTTTGCACATCCCCAGGGGAGCCTGCAGGACCCAGGGGTTCTGCACCACTCTGCTTTTCTGAACAGCCTTTTGCCTGTCTCCACTATAAAGTTATTCTCTTACTTTGTTCTTCATAAATGCTCCTTAGAAAGCCCAGTGACAACCTGCTTAGAGGAGAAAAAAAGGAGCATTTGTCCTCTCTGAATACAGTACAGCACACATACAAATATACCTCTTAGCTATAAAGGATTCCTTCTTTCCAAAAGTAATTGATAAGAGTTTGCTTGCTATAAGTCAAGTACAGCTGATTAAGAGGGGTTCTTGTTAGTATAGAAATAATTTTACCTGTATGATAAAACATTAAAATGTTGTAACAAACCACAGTTTGCTGCCATTGGTTAGAAACATTGGTCATACAAAAGCAGACAATTAATGGGCATGTGAAATTGCCTCATACCACCAGGCCAACAGTTTATTATTATCCAGTTTTTGGGGCAGTTTCTTCAACAGAAGACATCAAATTGGGTAAGACACTTCCATTGGATTAACCTATTGGGTCATTTTCTGACTGTTAATACAACTCACTGTAAGTTGACATGTTTTAAGTATCAGCAAAATTTTTATTGCATTTATATACCACATCATTAAAAGAATAGTTTAGCTGTAGCTTTTTGACCTAACCAAAGAAAAGACAGTAAGCCAACAGAAAGAGTCCAACCTAGGTGATCACACTTTTAGGTCCATGACCTGTTAGTGCAAAAAGTTAAAAATTAACAAATAAACAAAAGTAACTGTCAAGACTTTTTTTTTTCCTGGTTAGGCAGTGGGTAATTGTTTTGCTTTTTTGATTCTCCCACTGAAGGTAACATATGACCACATAGGAAAATCTGCCAATGTCGTGCACAAAGCATCCACATCTTTTCTCCCTATCACAATATTTAAAACAAAACAAAATTAGTTCTTCCCTCAAATACAAGATCCTAGAGTATCTGCCACCTCTTCCCCCTGCACCCCTCAAGAAAGAGAAACAGCATTTTAATCCCTGAGAAATAAAAATTATTTGCAGTGTGGGGCTACCATGTATGGTTGCTATGGTGACATAACAGTTGGCTAAATTCAGTCAGTTCTCCCTATTATATGGTATTTGTTTAAGAAATGACTACTTCAAGAAAAAAGCTCCCTCACCCCCTTTCCCTTCCCCCCATCATTTAGGAGTACTCAATAGGCTTATTACTGTACTGACCACTGTGACACCATGACCTTGATGTGAAGTGTCTTCTTGAGGAAACCCCCAATAAGCATCAAGAATAACCAGCTAATCAACTGTGAAGACATATGACACATTGCATTCTCCCTTTACCTTCCTCTATCTTACTTGATGCATTCCTGAATCCTTATACATTAATATGTCTTTGAGCCGAGGCTATTTTTAACACACCACTGACCTAAGCAGGTGGATTTTCCTGCCCCCACTAAGTTTTCCTTTTCTGAGATTTTTCAAATAAGTAGAATTCCATTTTCAGCTATGCAGAAGTTTAGCCACAGTGGAACCATTTTGAAACCCCATAGCAACATGTGTAGTGTTCAACATCACTAGGACTGGGAGATTTTTAGAGTCACTAAAGGCAATTTCCACTCCCCAAATAAGAAAAGTATTAAGGCTTGCTAAGAGAGTTTGAAAAAAAATCTGATTGAAGTAGATGGGAGGTCAGTTTAGTCCAATAAATATGTCTAAAATGGCCATAAAAACAGTAAAAAATGAGTATAGTTAGTATGGGATCAGAAAAATCTCAGCATAGGAAAGACATGGACTTGCTGGAGCTGAAACACCTCTCCTATGAAGACAGGCTGAGAAAACTGGGGTAAAGAAAATGCTCCGGGGAGACCTCATTGCAGTGTTCCAGTATTTAAAGGGGGTATTATAAGAAAAATGTTTTAGAAGGGCCTGTAGCAATAGGACAGGAGTAATAGTTTTAAATTTAAAAAGTGTAGATTTAGGCCACAAGGAAGAAATGTTTTACAATGAGAGTGGTGAAACACTGGAATGGTTTGCCCAGATAAGTGTCCCATACCTGGAAACATTCAAGGTCAGGTTGGATGGGACTCTGAGCAGCGCTCAAGTTGAAGAGGTTCATGCCCATGATGGGGAGTTTGGAGTAGATTACTTAGAAGTCCTTTTCAAACAACCCTATGATCTGATAATTCCAAATGGAATTCCAGATTGTTTGTCAAGGCTTTAAAAACTGGCTGTTAGGTTGTTAATGGGTCTGTCTGGTCTGTCTTAAAACTGAGCCTTTTGTGCCCTACTTCATCATGCACCCAATCTCTAGAAACTCCATAGTAAAAATACAGAGAACAAGGGGATAGAGTGTCTCTACCTTGACAGCAGAGTGAAATGGTGGTCCCTGAACAGCACCCTCAGATAATTATAGCAAACTTGGATTTGAGGAAGAGATAATGTCTTTATGCTGAATAAGTGTGTCTTTAGATGTATTTGGAAGAAATTATTCACAATTAAGACAGTGATACACTGGAACTCATTGCCCAGAGAATAGATGTGCTATCCCCAAAAGTTTTTGTTCTGGTTTGAAAGCAAAACCAGTGAGAGACTCCGAGTCAGAAATACAATTTATTAGGAAAAGGGAAAAAAAACAACAAATCCATGCAATAATACAAAAAAAAAAAAGCTATTGACAGAGTCAGTACAACCTGACACCTTTTGGTCAGGGTGTTGGTAGCAGCTCAAATTGGAATGGCTGCAGTCCTCCTGGAGTGGCAGATGTAGTTCTGTTGGTCTACAGTAGTAGTTGGTCAACAGATGTAGTTCTGTTGGTCTACAGTAGTCCTGTAGAAGGGTGTAGTCTTCCTTTGAAGATCTAGTGGAGAAACCTAGCTGTTCCTCTGGGAATCCAATGGAAAGGCTGAGTCTGGTTTCCAAAAACTCAGATTATATCCAGTTAGGAATATTTGGCTCTTCCCTCTGGGCAGAGCACCTCACAATGGGATGCTGTATCTTTTATCAGTCATGGAGTATCATTCAATAGCCCAATAACAGCAGATGTCCCCCTGGAGGGAGAACTGGTTTGTGGAAGAGATGAAGAAAACTGCCCAATAAAGAGAGGATAACTGTCACAACTTTAACAGATGGCAAATAGAATACATCTTGCCTTGCAATCTAGGACAGTTTTTTAGTTTGGGCTTTGAAAAACTGGTCTAGTGGAATGTTCCCCTGCTCTTGGTGGGAGGACAGAATCAGAGGACCTTTAAGGTTTCTCCAACCCAAACCATTCTATGAAGACTACAAAGGTTAGCAAGATGTAGGTTTTTTACACATGAGACAAACACTAAAATACAGAGACCAACACTAAAATCCGGGACCTTCAGACACGTACTTCATTTTTAGCCCTGTCCACCCCTTGTTGCCACTCATGAAAGCAGGATCCGGGTTTACTGATGGCCTTGAGCCAGTGCAGCGAGAAAGGAATTGTTCCATTTCCTCATCCTGCTGTTGGAAAAGAGATACTGTTGGAATTTATGACCTCTTGGGACAGAGAATAAAGCCTGAGCTGAGGCAAGCTTTGTACTGTCTCTGCATCATCTCAATAACATTAGGCGTTCCTTTCAGCTTTCGTCTTTTGCTTCTCATACTTGCTGTTCATTCATCATAGAAATAGACAAGTTCATATTTTAATGACAACTTGAAAGATCTCTTTTCCTCTCTTTTTAGCCAAGGACATTGGATTCAACTCAAAATACTGTTTCAAATTGTTTTCCCAACTTAAAAACCTCACTGGGCTTTTAATGTACACTTAAGAAATCAAAAAAATGTATTTTCCGCAGCAGTTGGAAATTATGTTTATCCTAACAACCATCTCCCAAATTCAAATTGTTGAAATAATAGAGTTGTACAAATTTGTATTGTATTTGATTATATGCTTATCCCACCAATGTGGCAGCACAAAAACCTCACATCTAACCAAGGGAAGTCTCAGTAAGATGTATGGCTTGTAATGGTGGCAAGCCTGAGGCCATTAATTTGCCATAATTTTTCATTTCCACTCTTATTTTTATTCTAAAGTTGTATAGTTAAACTGACAGTAAAGAAAACAAAGCACACAGGTAAACAGAGAATTGTAAGGTATCTTAATGCTAAAAAAATAATATTTGAATATTTTAAAAAGGATTGTCTGCTACAAATCTGCAAAGCAAATCTGAGACTATCATGGAATGTGTTATTTGCATTAAACCCTCACTGACTGATGCCTGACAGAAGAGATTTATTTTGTGCATCCAAGGATCTTCCATTTGGAGTTTATGATGAGCAGATGGGATCAACAGAGAGTAATAATCTTTCTCTCCAAGTGTACTTAAATAAGTCACCAGATATTGCTTGGTGATAAAACAGAATGGAGCTAATGCCCTCTATAGATATTACTGCATTTTCTATGCTGAGAAATACTTAGGAAGTTTAGACAGTTGTTTGGATACTACCAAAAAGTCCTTTCAGAATCCTGGTTTTACTGTGGAATAAAATAAGTTTTAAAAGACCGACACTAATGGCATCAATAACTTTACTTGATAGGTACCATAGCAACACCACTACCAAACTCTGATGAGCTCTGGAAGGTGTCAGAAACATTTCAGCAGTTTTATTGAATTTTCAAAGCAGATTTACAAAGGTTAATGCACGTCAATTATTTACTTGCAAACCCTCTGAAGGTTGTTGGGTTTTGAAGCATGTAATTGATGGAGGAGCGTGAAAGTGGAGGTTTCATGGACTGGCTCAGCTAGATGATATAAACATGCCTGAGAGGTCATAGCCCTTCTTTAAGGAGAAAATGCTCCAAAACTTTGGGCCAGGGACCTTGCCAGCAGCTCACAATATTAGACAAAGTCTTTAAGTTACATCTTTGCTACTGATTTGAGTCTTTTTAGGTAAGCCTAACTTGAAAATGCAGTCACATGTAAAGGAAAGTTGAAACTACCAAAACAAATTGTTTTGGCAGAAGATGACCTGTGCAAGTGGAAGTGCAGGAGCAGAGATGGGAGAACCAAGAAGCCAACACTTGAGCCAAACATCTGTGTGAATGGTGGAAGAAGACAGCAAGCAGTTACAGGGAGCATTTATACATTCATCACCAAAATAGAACCCACATTCCTTTCTACTCTTTGCCTGCCCTTAGTTCACCTTTCATTTTGCTGTACTTGGGCTCATGTCCTCATTCACAATCTTTTTTCTTCAGAGGAAAACTCAAAACTAGTGAAGCCCCAGCACCAGCTGGCATGAAAGCAAGCTCATTTCAGAAGAAGCATTACTAGGATGGCTTGGTTTTCCCAAAGAAAAGAAAATGGGAATGACAAGCTTAAAACTACTGTAAAATATGGAAATGCTTACTGAATACCTGTGTGCTTTTGTTGGGTTGTGGTTTTTGTTTTGTTTTTTTTTTGTTTTTGTTTTTAAATCATGACTTTTCTAGATTGCCTGTTTGGAAAAGACACTGCAGCATAAAGTTTAAAATAATTTGCATGCAACAGCATTGAAAGATTTAACAAAGGACTCTAGAAACATTGATTTCCAAATAATTTTTATTGAAACACTGAACACACAAAGCAAAACAAACTGCCCAACATTTACAGAAGCAGAGCATCTGTTTGTCTCACTAAGTAGAAGAAATAAAATATATGTTTTTTTCCCACATAGGAGAAAAAAATGGAAGAAATTGATTTGGATTTGGTTCAAGAAGCAACCAAGGATTCATTCAGGAACTTCCTCCAACACCACAGTTCTGAAAAGACCTACTTAGCTAGTGTTGAAGTTTCTTAGAATCTTAAAAGTTTTAGCTCTGCACAGATGTGAAAGAATAACCCCATACCAAAGCAGCTCAGTGCTCAGCCATACCTAAATCTAATTAAGGCTCAACATTTCTGTGCCCATATCTCTGACAGTTTAATCCAATAAAACATACTCAGATTGGTACTGTATACTAACAGGATTAATTCTTCTTGCCATCAAGCACATTTTACTAAGGATGGCTAATGTCACACTATCTTCTGAGCACATTTTATTAGAAAGGACCCTTTCCACTGACTTACTGAAAAGGAGGAATTTGTGAAGGGGAAATGAGCTGCAAGTTATCAGAAGGGCTTTTCAGTCAGGTGTTCCAAGTCAGCAGAGATGTGCCTTGAAGTATGATTCAGACTCAAATCACTCTCCACAGACTTGTAATCAAGGTAAGGTACCACTTTTGTTTCAGAGAGCCCTCAGGTCCTTGTGCATCCCGTCTTCTCTGCTAATGAGTTTGGGCACCCGAGCTCAACCTCACTTGGGGCTGTTCATGCTTTGGCACCCTAAACTTCTCCTTTGTTGGTTCTAGTCTTTCAGTTCCCGTAGAGAACTGAGCCATTTTCTCAAAAAATGCAAACTAAGTTTGGAAGCCAGAAATCAAATATCAAAAATAGCACTTTGGGCTACAACACAGCTCCTGGAAGAGCAATGAAAACCAAAACTTTCACAACAGAGCATTTAAAACAAGCCACATGCACTTTCCAAAGAGGGTGTGAGAATATTTGAAGCACAGCACATACAACTATCTGTGGGCTAGGTAAGCTTGGTCATTTCAGTGTAGCTCTGCAAGGTGAGGGTTTTTGCAGCTATAGGAAGGAACTCTTTCCTCAGCTCATTATATCAGCAACACAGCTTTCATTAAAAAAAAAAAAACATCCAAACTATAGTTAAGAGAATATATTTCCTGGAATAAATGCTCTTTTTGAAGATATTAGATGTTCATATACCAAGGAAATAAGTTGCTATTTATAAAGACTCTCCTGAATACCTTGATCAAATAGGCATTGGTGAATAGCTGATATAAATATTTCTACCCTCTGCATCTTTACCCGAATTCAACAACTTACACATATATATAAAAAGCCCCAGGATGAATTCATTCCCAGGTTTCAGAAGCACCCAAAAATGGAGCATTTTGCATTACCTATGATCATCTGTCATCATCTGCTTGATTGCTAGGTTTAATCTTGAAATTAAAATGCCCAACAAAATTTCAAAGATTCACGTTACGCTCCACAGCATGGTGGTGGTTTTTAATTTTTAAATAACTTGCCTGTAATGCTGTGACTCAGAAGAAGTGTGAATGACAGAAGGAAACTTATTAGATTAAAAACAGTTTGTTGAAGAGAGTAGGGAAAATGAATTCACCCACAGGAACAGGTCCAATATTTTATTTTATTAGCAGAGATTCAGGAGCCTTCTTCCCACTTCCCTCTCCAGCTCATGCACTAATAATTGTTGTAAGGAGCCATTTGAGTCAAGGCCATACAAAGCTTGAATTTAGATTAAATTTGTCTCAAATATGTAAGAATAGTCCTAAAGCTGAGTTCAATTTAGGTTACAGCTTGAAGAAATCCATTCACCTCTGGACATTCCAGAAGGCAGGATTTTCCCAGCTTTTATCACAGAGGGGCACTATGGAGATAGGTCCCCAAAAGCACATTGCCTTTAGGTCCTCAGCAACCCTTCTCAGTCAATGCAGAGCCTGGAGTACCTTAGCAGATCATTGCAATCCCCTATATCTATTAAACATTTTCGTCAAAACTGCCAAAGTCTTGGATATGCCAGCCAGACGTTTACCTACTTTCAGCCTTTGCCTCCAGGATCCATTAATCAGTTTTTTTTTTTTTTTCCCTAGTGCCACAACCAAAGCAAGCAGGTATATTTGCATGCTCCAAAGCAAGCCCTGAAAAGAATACAGCTGCAGTAAAAGACAGTGCCCTTTTGCACTCTGTGCTGAAGTGAAGCCAGCAAAGTCCCGGTCACAGAATTCACTTTTTTCTCAGGAACATGAAAGTTTTCATCACTGACTCTCCAGCATACCATGAGACATGTCCTGGGACCACCTACACACACTCTGCCCTTCTACACAGAATAGGCACAAGGAAAAGTTTGTAAGTCCACCTAACTTGTGTGCTGATCAAGTAACAGCAGTTATTCTTACAGCCCTGTCCTTCAGAGTTAGAACTAGACTATGGCAAGGGTTTTTGGCATTTGAAAGGCAAACTGTACTAGAAGAAAATGTCATAGAGTGGATGCTCAAAGGGGAACTCCACAAAAAGAGTCTCACAGTTTTAAGGAAGGCAAAATCTGGTAATTGTTGGGAAAATATGAAGTAATGGTGATTAGCGCTGAAAGGAAAGAGGTAGCAGAAGGCTGGACTGAAGCAGGCTACATAGCAGTGCTGAGTTAAAAAAAAAATCAGTTGTTGCTGGTTCAAATGTATCATTAAGACTTTTTTGACAGTCTCACAATTTCTTCCACTGGAAGTGTTCCTCAGACATGAACATACTGATATTTATTATAAGAAAGCACATTTTGATCTCTCAATAGAACGCTGGAGAGACCCATCTGCCGTTACAAAGATATTAAAGCACACATGCAGAAGAGGGCAAACCAAGTAGGAGATACTGATCAGGCAGCAGGTAGAAAGATAAGTTTATTTGGGCAAAAGAAAAACCTGAGCTAGGAAGTTCTGTGTCCTGAGATTGTGTCCTGATGTACCAGGATATTCAGTGTAAGAGAAGTGATACTTCTTTAGTGGCTTTTTGTAAAAAACAGGCAAATTACACTGTTCAAGGAGAGGTCCCAGATAGCAAGTGCACACAGAATAGGCAGGTCAGCACCTGGAGTTGTGTGATGAACTTACAGTCGAAGTGATATCAATTTCTGAAGGCAGTGACTCAGTCTTACTAGACTATCTTGTTGTATTTAGCACAAAATGATCACTTGAATAGAACAGTTCAGCATATTATGAGAGGAGGCAATACCCTTATAGGGCTTACTCAACAGAGAAGTTTAAAGTTCTTGAAGAGAGTGATTTTATTCCTATGGATTTCTTATCATTCAAATTTCCCTCAGTGCTTCAAATAAAAAGCTTTTTTTAAATAAAAACTACTTAGTGGAACAGTTTATTCTGGTTTTCATTCATAGAACTGTCACATAACATAGTAATTTTCTTAACACAAAATATCTGAACATCCAACCCTAGCTATAGAGACTCTTCAAAATATACACATATTCATTAAACCAGTATAATTATTTTTGCTGTCTAAACAGAAAATATTTTTAACTCATTATTTAAAATATTGACATTAGTTTTTTAAAAAGTACAAAAATTCAAGATTTTTTTAAAGCCAGTTCCCACCCACACGACATTCCACCACTCCACTTTGCGCTCACAGACTTGGAGGCTATGATTACATATGTGAAATCCACAGATGTATTAGGATTTCAGCAGGAGGTATGAAAGTCAGTTATTCAATACTTGCATCACATTTGGTGACCTGACAGATGTTTTACTAGTAGCTGGAAAAGAAGTAATTGGCAAATTGAGCACACACTAAAGCAACACAATTTGCTTCTGAGAAGCAGGTGTAGGGTTCAGGACTGAAATAGCCACATAGAGACAAGTATATTAGCAAGATACCCCAGGGAAGGAATGAAGTTAACCAACCTCCTGACATAGAAAATGGCAGTATTCTAGGAGATGAAGTATTCTAGGAGAGAGGAAAAAATAGGACTGGTTTACTCCAGATTTTGAAGAACATGAACCTGGCTTAGGTTCAGTGCAATACATATCTATTAAATCTGAAAAAGGTATATGCCACCTCAAAACTAAACTATGAAAATTCTTGTAATTCACAGATCACACAGGAATAGGTTTTTTCTTTCCTACAAGGTAAGTGGACAAGAAAAAAGTACTTTAGGGCTACCATATATGTAATTTTCAACCCATTTGACAACTGATATTACAAGAAGCCTATTATATCATTTTCTTGCTTCCTGTCTTTCAAAGGTACATGTGGCTTTCTCAGGTCCTCTGAGCACAAGAAATGTCACATAAGATGAAATAACTGTGGTAATGGCAAAGCAATTTCAGGTTGTGAAACAGAATTGCAAAGTACAGCTGGGGAAAAGCCCTAAACTGAGCCAAAAGACTGCTGAATTAATGCAGGCACAGAGTATTTAACGTAAGCTTTTATGTTGGAAGCAGTTGCCTTGGCAAAATGAAATTTTTTAGAAAGAGAATAAAAGTCCTACAAGCTTGTATTGAGCAGGAGTAAGAAGGCAGGAAGGACAAAACTGCACTCCTGCCTCGTCTAGTGTCTGCCTCCTCTGTGTGCCTTTAGTGTAACTAGTGTCCCCATCGTCCTCACTCACTATATGATTAAAAGAAACAAAATCTTTCATCTCATTACGACTTCATGTCTAATCAGTGATGGCGGTCTGTAATTCAGTTGCTTAGATATGCATGACCTCAGTTTGGGAGAATGAGGCCTAGGACTAAATCACAGAGTGAGAGATTGGCTTGATTTGGAAGGGACCTTCAAAAGCCATCTAGTCCAACCCCCGTGCCATGGGCAGGGACACCTTCCACTAGACCAGGTTGCTGAAAGCTCAGGCTGATGTGGTCTTGAACTCTTCAGGAACAGGGCATCCACAACTCTGGACAATCTGTTTCAGTCTTTCACCATCCTCACTATTAAAATTCTCTTCCTTTTATTGAATCTAGATCTACTCTTCCTCACTAAAATCATTGCCCCTTCTCCTGTAACTAAAAGCCTTTTTAAAAAGTGTCTTGTAAGTACCTTGAAGACCTCATACTTGTGCACCATGCTGTACATCATGTACATTCCTTCCATGAGAGATCCTCAGAATGCTTAATAAACATCTAATAAGTTTCATAACACCCTGGCAAATGTGCATGACATTTTACAGAGGGATGAAAAGGTATCAAAAGATTAATTGCCTTGCCATACACTGACTTTGCAACAAGCACCTATCAGATACTTTGAAATGCACAGGTTACTTCAACTTCTCAAGGAAGTCAGAGCTCCAGTGACTTTAATGGAGTTATGTGTACAGGCACGTGCTGAGTAGCAGACCAAAGCAATGAGCTAGTTTAGTAGAAAAGGGAAAAGAAAACAAATATATGCTCCTGGTGCAATTTGGATCTGAACACCTATGTCATATCTCTAAGATTAAATATTGTCCCTGTGCAGTATACCCTGAAACATTTCTTCAGGAGCATGATTTCTAACCAAAATATTTAAAGTTGAGATTTTAGAAAAGATATAGTTTTTAGAATATGGGACTTTCTCAAGTGTTTCATATCAGTATTTTTATTGTTGCAAATCTGACATTACCTAAGCACATGCAAACATCAGTCAGTGCACAAGATGTCCAAAAATCTCAACAGCATGAATGAACCTAGAAGTTGATGCAATGAATCAGTTTGAATTAGAAGGTCCTAGACATAAACATATATTTTCCAAATTTATTCCAGGTTCATCTCTCTATTCCTCCTTTTGTTCTACACTGCTGTTGTCTAACAAAAGCGTGTGAGAAAAGGGCTTCACACAATATCATCTAGGTTCAATTCAAATGACTCAAATGAATTATGCAGTGTTAACGACTTCAGACAGTTTTCACAGAAGACAAATGAGTGAGCTTTACGTCAAAATACATTAATATTTCAAAAAGAACATTTTGTATTGGCAGGAATTATAATCTTAAAAGCTGTAGAAACCACACCTTTCTCAGGCACTGTGATCAGTATTTCAAGGACAAATTAAGCTGCTAAACAAAGGAAGAATTACTACCCAAGCTGTCCATTTATTTGAAGTATTTCCACTGACATAAACAGTGTGCATTGACAAGATTATATTTGGGGGATAAAACAGTCATAGTCTCCATGGAAATGATGCATACCAAAGAGGAAAAAAAAAAACAGGCTGAAAATTTTGGGGTGGGATTTTTTTTTATCTGGTTTGGTTTTTGTTTTTTTACAGAGATAACAACTCCATTATGTGCCTCTTAGAAATGTTTACAGTCTCCATTGTGACATCAGGGTCTAGTGATCCTTAAAAGGCTTTCAGTTCTAGGCCTTAAAC
The DNA here is from genome assembly GCA_003676055.1 of Chloebia gouldiae. Taxonomy (NCBI): domain Eukaryota; kingdom Metazoa; phylum Chordata; class Aves; order Passeriformes; family Passeridae; genus Chloebia; species Chloebia gouldiae. The sequence goes on along the minus strand of QUSF01000001.1, from coordinate 20,993,949 downwards.
TACCTGAAATTTTCACATTGGAAGACAATTTTCACTGGAAGACACTTACCTCAAGAAAATGATGGGTAAATAATTTCTGTCATGATTTGTGCTTTCTCCCAAGTAACCACATGAATATACAAGTTAGTGGTTGGCCCGGCTTCATTTTTATAATTTAAAAAGGAAAAAAAATGGTCAATTAACATTATATAAACTCACCAAGTCCAAGGGCTATTTTTGATAGTTGCTTAGGTTTGTTTTTATTCCTGAGGGAATTAATCATATTTACTTTAGATTTTAAATCCTCATCCCCCTTCAGTGGAGTCCAACAGAGCACAAACTAAGTTGCCAGGTTCTGGGGGCATTGTTTTAAAAAGGTACTGTCAAAGACTCAACCAGTTTATGTAAGCTACCTATTCCAGTGGAAAAAGATGTGCCTATCTTACACCAGTCAACAAGACTTATCTCACTTCTACCAGCATAAATGTAGCTGGACTCCACTAACAAAGTTTGATGTCAATGATTTCCATACCAGCTTACTTCTCAGCTGCACAGTCAGAAACAGCAGCAAAACATTGGTTTATTTCCTAAAATTTAACTTTTTTTACCTCTTACCCGGACTTGTGACTCCATTTTGTGCTGCATATTCACAGACTGCGTTGCTGTGTTGGAAGATAAATCCAGAAAAAGGAGCTACTGCTTTGCTATAAGGCAAACAATACCTAATCCTATTTATTTTCTTCCAAATGCACTGAAGATTTGGCTCCATCTTATACTCTCTGTCTTCAGTTTGTGAAAAATAACTGTTGCATAAGGCGTGAATAATATTGTGCTATATAAATATCTTGTAGTATATGAACATGAAAATGTATATTTATGGAGTGAAAAATGCATAAAAAGCCAATTGCTTTCTTCCACTTTAACTTAGTGGGAGTTTTCACCAACAATTTTAACTATACTTTTTAAAGCTTAAGTGTTTTCCAGGCAGACTGGGGAAAAGCTGGCAAAATTCCTTGAACTTCAAACCCCACAAAATGAGTACCATTTCTCCCCAGTTTCTTATGTCCTCACAAATATAAGCTACATAAGAAGTCTCCTGCTATCGTGCTGCTTGTCAAATTATTAACGTTGCATCTGAATTTCAAACCAGTAATGAGACAATAGGAAATATTTACTATAGTAACAATATCACGATGATTCTGCATTCTAGTATTCCCTAGTTGTTACAGCAGTGGTGGCTAATTCTATGTCAAATGGCATACGTGCTATTGAGCTGACTTCCCTATGTTCCTTTACACAGAAATGTGGAAGTCCTTTATTTTCCAACTGGGTTGTTTTCCTTTGATGTTGCTTTGCTAGTGAGTATATCCCTTCTGATTTGCTCATGGAAAAACGCTAAAGCGAAAAGCCAAAAAATTGCAATAATTGCCATTTGTACTTTTACTCTCTGAAGGGACTAGCTGACATAAGAGATTTGCAAGAGCTTTTATATCTTTCTGAATCCAGCATAAGGCATCTACCTATTATTTTCCCATAATTCTGGTTTGGGGTTTTTTTATTGTTGTTGTTTTGGTTTTTTTTTTTTACTTATTCTTGTAGGCTTAGTTTTTGCCTATTTTAGAAAATACACACTTTTTAAAAAAGAAAATATTATTCACTCTTAGTGCGGTAGCAAAATCTGAGGTAACTTAATCTAGTTGTTTACCAAGGCAAGACAAAGTGGCTTTAGTGTGTCCCTAACTACTTCAGGCAAGATGAACCTGTCTTCCAGAAGGCTTGCCTTTATCTTTCTCTTCAAATGCTCATGTTTTACTGAAGTACAACAATAAAGAAGCCAGCTTGTAATGTCACCACCTCAAGGTATTTCCATGATTTCATTAAAATGCACCTTTCTGAAAACTCAATCAAGATTACTTTTCTCCTTAGCAAGACATAAAAATGATTTTGAACAAAACAGAAAGGAAGAGGCCAAACTAAAAGCTATGGCTCAAATTAGTTTTGAAAACCAAGGAAGTGAAACTGCCTCAGGACCTCTTTCATGCATGATTTTTATCTGTTTGTAGAAGTATGGATAGCAGCTATTTGTTACAGCATCTATTTATTACAGAAGCAGCCTTTTCCTGGGTTTGATGACTTTATTTCACAACAGAATTACGCCCTTATGTAATGCACTGACAAAACTGCAACTCTACAACAACCCAATGGATACATGCAAGAGCACACATTTGCACTACCATCACCAGAGAAGTTTCACAGTTACGTAATTTATCGGCACAGGCACAAATTAACCTTGCAAATAAGAAAAGCCAAAGATGAGAGAGACAAAGAGAAGATCAGATACTTTAGGTCAATTGCAAGGAACTTTAACTAAGCCTTTATTTCTGCACTTGTTGCCCTTCTTGCATTGAAACTCAAACCTCCCATGGCTTGTGCTGTATGCTGCGTTAATCACAGGGGCGGCCAAGGGCTCATGGAACTCAAGGCCACCAACATTTCACCCAAGCCAGAATGCAGTAAGATATGAAAGCAGACGCTGGTCTGCACCACCTGTCTCCACTCCATGACACATGAGCTACCTTAAGGGGAAGGGTAGGAGCTGCAGTGGAGGCAACACTGAACAGGCACCACATAACCCCAGAGACTCCAACCAGAGGGAAAGAGCCGCTGTTCTGTGGAGCATGCAGGATGTGTCATATTGTAAATCACAACTCTGTGGCAGTTGCTGTGGTAACCACACCTTTTTAAAAACCAGTTGGCAGATAAAACATTTATACACTCTCACACCCGTCTTTTGCACATAGGTGAAAGCTGGAAAAGTGTACAACCCTCATTTGGCATAGCCTTTTATTTTCCTTCCATGAATTCTCTACCACCACCTCCTCAAGTACTCAAGACAGGTCTGCAAAGAATGAGATATAGACTGGTTTCCCCAATTTCTCTGTACAGCAAGAAATAGCAGCAGGCACTCGGGGGGAAAAAAACCAACAAAACCCAACTTTAATTGTTTTTTGCCTTTTCCTCCTGTCCCTATTTTATCAAGATTATGAATGCGTTGTTCCCAGTTTGAATTTCTGCTAAGCTGTCTTACTTGTTTTGATACATACACAGCTCTTTTTCATGAGTTTACAGAAAAAATGTTATCATATTACAGTGATGCTAGGATATTTTCTTACTTTTATTATTAGAAGGTATTATGCTAAATGTATCAGTACAATTCCTTATTAATTAGAGAATCTTCCATAGCAGAATAAATCCTAATGCTCGCCCCACAGAGGACAAGTGTAGGACCTATATTTGAATTTGGTCCCAATTCACTCTAAGTGACTTTAGCACAAAGAATCCCCTAACAGTTTGGTATTCCATGTAATGGAACCGTCTCTGGAACCTCTCCTTTGACCTTACTCTTAGTGTGCTGGATCTGCTGTCCTCCAAATCACTTTGAAAAGACAGAAATGAAGGGGAAACCCTGGCAAAGCCAGTGCCAAACATAACCTTTTGGTTGTACAAGCACAAAATTCAAGCAAGAGCAAACATTTCTGTTACACTCAAATATCACAACAGTTTGTCCTACAAGAGAATTCATGATACCACACAAACCAACCTAACACATGCAAAAAACTTTTGGGTGGATTTTTTAACTTATAATAAATTCCTGTATGTTCTCAGGGATTCTGTGTATTTATTAATGGATGAATTATCACAAAAACCTTATGGTTAGCTGCTGCTGAAGGCCCATTCAGTGTACTTAACTAGGCCTGAAAGCACAATACAGTATATTACAGGCTTATATGTAAAACGCAATTTTAAACAACAAGCTCAAAATGCATAGATTTTGACTTTACTGTCCTCAGCATCTTGAAAACAGAAGGCTTATTGGCAGTGTCATGGGGTCTGTATAGTGCTCCTTAGTATTAATCAGTATTAAGTCAAAGGGAAGAAAACCCAACCAACGGTACACTGCTCTCTTCCTTAAGAAAATCAAGGTACAACAAAACACAAACCCCAGTCATTTCTATTTTTCTTATGACATGACACAAAAAAAAAAGGCAAGCATGCCCTGTGCTAATCTATAGAAATATGTTAGGAATTTATTTTAAAGATTCCTTACCAAATAGATGTCTTATTGAATTTGAGAGTGAGACTTTACATAAGGGGCTTTTCACCACCCTCAGAGCCTATTTGTAACTACAACAAATAAATAGCGGAGATCAAGATACTAGCAGAATCAGAACTGAAATTAAGAGTTTGCTAGAACAGAACTACTGGAAGTTAAAAATGCTGCCATGGCTCATATAACATCTGTATGCTTATGCATGAGAATTCAGGACCTAATTTATTTCCTGATGATTACAGAGAGGAGACAAATTTGAACCAATACTGTCCTTGCAGTTTCCTCATTTGGAAGGAGGAAAAGAAAGAAGCCAAAGTTGTTTCTAGCCAATGCGTAGGAAGGGGATAGATGTGCATTCCCACCAGTGCACTGTGCCAGTGGAAGGTGGCACCTCCTTCCTGCCAGCCCACCCAGCTGTTCACAAGCAGCTGGTGCTGGGGATTTCTGCTTTTCTCAAATGCCCTTCCATCAAAACACACAAAAACAATCTTTGCAGCTTGAACCAAGACAGATAATTTTGGTTGATTTGGAAGGATTGCTCACTTGACAGCTCAGCCAACAAAAATGAGGGGGAGTGACTCCAGCATGGGGTGGTGAAAACAAGACAGGTTAGCAGGCAGAGGTTTCCTGCCTGCAGTTTAACTGTTGGTGAGATGACTACTCTTTTTATTTTTTAAAATTTCTTAAACATGAAGAATTTCTCCAAATTAACATTTCAGAGTTAATCTAATGCTGAAAAACAGTATTGAAGACTATATCACAGGTAGACTTTTTAAAAGGGTAAGGACCTGTCAGTAAGCCAGCAGCTCAGGGGACAATATTCCATGCAGGAAAGATGGTACGGCCTCACTGACTTTGTACTTTAATGCCTACCTGCAAGGATCTTCTGCATTCTGTATGAGTGATAGATGATCATTCCTCAACTGCTATGGGAGGTGGTTCTCATTGTCTTCAATTCATGTGGTACACTCCCCAAGGCATTTGTATTATTTCCCCTATATCTGATTAAAACAAACCCATGGGAAAAGAAGTCCCAAAATCCAAAAGAAAACAAACCCGACTGTCCCACTCTTTGCCACAAATCAAAACATCTAAAACAGAAATAAAAAGCTTTATTTCAATTATGCATTATTACTGTTATGCTCTACTCATTGATTTTATTAGCAGGGAATTAAAGTGTATTATAAGGTTATTTGTGTCACTTGCAAAGCTGGGACTTTTATCTTATTCATCTCTTGAATGTGTAACTATATTTACTTTCAGTGTAACCACATTTGCTTTCATCAGGAGGGAGTCTGGCTTATTATCTCAAATGTTATTGCCATATAGCAAGTGCAAGAAAATCCCAGTAAGAAATGCTTTCATAAAACAGAGGTTGCTTTGCACTAATGAACTTGCCTGTTAGTGGAAAAGTGAAAATGCTAAGAAGCAAGCATGTCCTTCAAGGAGGAAACAAAATAAGGCTTCCACACACGTAGCCAAACCACTTCTAATGCTGTTGCTATAACAAAGCACCCTGCTTCTACTGTTTGAATGATCTTTTCACCCCCCCCTTTTTCACTAATAGTTCGTATACAGCATATCTTCAAAACCCCATCAAAGCCTGAAAAACACAGCACTTACTCACTGATGATTCCTCTATTGATTCAAAGGCATTCAAGCTATTATTATTCTCCCTCTATGGATGCATCATCACTAGTACTTCCAATGGTAATTGTCCACCTCTGTGAGACTGAAATTGTCAATATCTCAAATCAAAACAGTTGGCTTGAGAACAACTTAGATCGATAGAGCTGATGGATGATGCACACTCCCACCCCACTTAGATTGGTAATATAAGTGATTTTAATGTTTTTTAAATTCTGTAGTTCCTACAACCCAGTTATTAATACTCCAGGATAATTGGAGTTAATGGATTATTGAAGTGAGCGCAGTGCAACTGAGTCAAGGTGTCTGTTTGCCCACACTTGTCTCCACCCTTGTTAGATGTGCTACAGCATGAGCAGCTGCTGTGTTCAGCCCATGCCAGGTATGAAGCAATTCAGCTCTGTCTTTAGCTTTGTGATCATTACAGCAGGTCAATGTTGCACACTGAAGCAGGAGAGAAGCAAAAGGAAGGGACAAAATAGACAAGAAATAGAAAAAATTTTAGGTTAGAAAGAAAAGTCCATCATCATCTACTGTGTTCCTTTTCTCCAGTCCTTATTTTGTTATTATTAGCTCGCCCTCCTGGCATAGCTTATGACACTGTTGAAATTTCTATGTAACTATTTATGAATTAGGCTTATTTTGTAACTTTTTTAACAGCTTAGGAACAACATAGAGACTCTGGAATCCTGCTGAGCCTGAGAGGTAGCTTAACTAGAAAGGATTAGAAAAGAAAATTTATTTTTGGCTGAGTATAAAAGGTAGTTTCTGTAGACTGAGGAACTGAGAAATATTGTCAAACACAATGACTTCTGATTTTTAAAAATTCATTTTTCTGCTTTAAGGTATAATAAACATGGGTTATCTACATTTTAATCCTTGGTTGTTTATTTCTTCCTAAAAAAATCACTTCAAATCACTGTTTTCATCATATACTGATTATTAGTGATTAAGTATAGCTATTAGACTGATGCCATTTGCCATAGATTAGATGTTCTCAAGCTGTGGAATTATTTTAGAAGTAAGGACAGAAATACCTACAGGACTAGGAATGTCTGCAACAGCTGACACACTGCCTCTAAAAAAGGATTTTGTACAAGGAGACCAACAAAAGAATTTTAAAACCCAACCTTCCCAGTTTTGGAGGCTCAAGGTATCTATGAAAGCCTAAACCATGCCAAGTCCAACTCAGATCCTCCTTCAGTTGCTACGAAAGTGGCTTTGGATGCTTTGAAGCCCATGACCTAGTCCCGCCTTTTACTTAGGATTGATGCACCAATTCACACTACAAAAGGCAATCAGAAACAAAATATTTGGGACTTATGATGGGCATTGACTCCTCTCCAACAGCACCAAGGTTCAGAACAGAGACACTGTCATATACTTAGGAAATCAGATTTCACAAAAGCACTGGGTTGCATTTGCCTGCAACAAATGTTTCTATTGAAGCGCCTTTTTAATTTGTAATATGAACAAATTTTAAATTAAACCAAGGTCCCCAAGAGCAAGTCCTTTCATTGCTGAAACTTAAACCTCAAAAAACCCACCAGAAAAATCAAAATTTCTCCTGTCTTCTCAAGGGCTCTGCCAGCCACTTTCCCCAACACTTTAATGCCTTAGAGCATCCTTGATCTTGCTCTTATAAGAGCACTGCTTTTTTTAGTCTTATGCAGACATTTATAAAAGGTAGCACCTTATCAACATACTATGTGCATAGTAGGAAGTTCAGAAGGTCTTTTCTTCAGAAACCTTTCTGCTTCTCAGTTTTCTCTGCTGAATACAACATCAATAGCTTTCCACAGAATGGCTTGCCATTTTAATGTAGTTGTAAGATCACAAGCAGCAAACATCTTCTAACATAAATATAGTGTTTTTCTCTTCAATCAGCAACAACCCCCACCAAGCCCTCTGTATGCTTTTAAAAAAAAAATTTTATGTGTATTTCAGAACTGAGAAATCAGTCAATGCCTCTCAAAATAAGGTCATGCATGGCTCCAAAATTATTTCCCTGCCAGACTTTAAATTTCAAATAAAAATAGAGGACCAGAATTTAATTTTACAAAAGAGGAATAGTCTCTGCTCAGGGGTAGAAATTTTGTTTTTTTCAAACATCTGAAATCAAACATCTGACTCCACAGGGAAGGCCGAATTACAGAAAAATATCAATTAAAAGACTAAAACAAGAAGTCATTGCTGGCAACTGGAAAAAGGAAGCTGAACAAAGAATATTATGCAGCTGATGCTAGAACAAGTCCTGCCAAGTCTCAACAGTAATACTTCACATTCAACTGGTTGTGTCCTCAGAGGCATGCAGTGGTGCACACCAGAAATCTCTGCATAGAACTAGAGCTCCCACTTCAGCCTTAGAGTGTTTTACTTCAGTCATAACATAATAACTCAATTTTATAGTGCTCTTTGACATTGTAGGAGAAAGTAATTTACAAACAGGGGGACATGATGTGCTCCAACAGGAAGCCTTCTACCTCACAGCACCACTTGATTTAATAATTTCAAAGGAAAAAGAATGGCAACTTCAGCCATACCAAGTGTTTTATTTTCTTTTCAAGTCTACCACCCATTAATAAAACTAGAGAGAAAGAAACTTTCAATGACCTTAACATAATAAGATAAACTGTACACCTCAATGTATCCAACACCCAGAACATTGTTACAAGCAACACTTGCTCAGGGACTACCTTGAAACAGCTTATTTAGTACTGTTGGAAAACATCTTTGTGTCAAAACAATAGATGAAAGCATCACCAGAATGACAATTTCCTGCAAGATCCCAGAGCAAAGTGTTTCTATACAATGCCAGTCATAGGTTCTGCTGTTCAGCCCTTCATATCCAGACAACATTATTCCCATCATTACCTCCACCACAATGTAGTGGAAATAGTTATTCAGTGGCATACAGGCATGTATTTTGTTCTTTTTTTAATCTCTTTAATAGTGGAATTGCAGATATTTTTGCTGTCTGATCTTTCTTACTGACTTTGTTTTATTTCAGCTCTCAAGTTATCCATCAACATCCTTGAGAAGCAGCTCCCAGACAAAAAAATATATATCTGTGAGGTCTTCTCAGAGCTGACTGAAGATTACAATACTGTAAGCATGCATTACTAATGTGGTACAGTTCCTGCTAGGTTAGACCTGGGTGAAGCTATCCTTATGTCAGTAAACAGCCTCCTGAAGTCCTCCTGAGGTTAAATTACTTCTAAAACTGACTCTGCATCTTGTCCCTTTCAGGTAGTTCTTCAATTCTTCTTATTTTGCATTTAGAAGAAAATGGTAAAAGTTTCAGAAGTTTTCACTGCACTCTAAGTTTCATGCATAATGAAGGTTTTGTATCCATCTGTTTTAATTTTCTTTTACAGAAATATTGGCCCAAAAGGGATCTGTTTATTCCATCCTGAGTAAAGTAGCTTGTGACTGTGTGCAATATTGACAAACTGCAGTGCCACGCTGATTGTAGCATCATAGTTGGCTATCTGTACGTCGTATGAAACACACAATCACTACACAGTATCACACTTAGAGCTAATAGGCTATTCAAATTCTTAAATTCCAAATGTCAAATACTGTTCTCAACATCCAGACTTGTTCCCAGCTGCCAGAACTATAGACACTTTCTCCTTAAGCAACTCTTCGTCCATCTTTTCAGAAACAAGGAACACAGCAGCAATAGTCAAAACAATGGTTATTGCTCCCTAGGGATAAAACATAACCCAAATTTTACCAAGTACCTAATGAAACCAAATTTTCCTTTTTCCCCTTGAGAAAAGCCCAATGTAAACTTAGTTATTTACAGATGAACTTGCTCAACAAATAAAATTTTCAATTTAATGGCCTTTATTGTAGCATGGAGAAGCTTGTGCTGGGTCTTTTGATAACCCAGTAGTAGGTCCACTCACAGAGGATGATTCTGAAAATCAGCTGAAAATATAAGGTTTCATAAAGTCCAAAGCTTTAATTCTTCATCCCTGACTTAAGTGTCCTCTCCCTCATTGTTTCTCCCAGTTTAACTATTAAGCTGTACTTTCAAGATTAAATTTTCATAATGACACTATATTTTTATAACTCACTTTTCCTGTTTAGTGATTTCAAACCAGAATATTTTAGATTGTTATTTTACCAAGTGTAAAGTCTTGTAAACTGTAGCGCTTTGGCCCCCTTACTGTTTGATAGTGCCAAAAGCTGTAGCTTACAGACATGCCAAAAATATGTTGTCATACTTCAAATAGCATCTTATGTTTAGCATGATCATTCCAAAATAGATACGATTTCAGGAAACAATTGGCACCTTTGTGTTCAACTTCATACAACACCAGAGACATCTATATTGAAGACAAGCATTTACTTTTCTCTGAGACCAGAGGCCTATTCAAGGTCAAGTGAGCAACAGACTTGAAACAAGAAAAGTTTGACTATTTCTAGAAACCTTGTCTACATAGCTTGAAGTTTGTTGTTTAGTGATTTTTTATTGCCATGAAGTTATGCTAAAACCATGACAGATATTGCTGCTTCTGTATAAACAGTGCATGAGAAGTAATTGCTGTTCCAGCCAGGCACAGCGTGATAAGGCACAAAAGAAATAAAAAAAGAAAAGATTCCTACACAGCCATAAAAATAGTACATCACTTGCTTAAAATTTTTAGATATATTTTTAAATACATGCAGAAAGCAGATAGCACAACCTTATAATGATTGTAGTAATTATCAAGTAAGCTTTTTGAAATTGTACGGCTAATGCCATTGGACCTTGAGCAGAGACTAAGCAAAGAAGGCAGCAATTGTAAAGCAATTAACCTTGTTCTACAGCTGTAACTTTTTAGGATAATATTAAAAACTACTTGCCATTTTTGACCTTTAGAGAATAATAAAAGACTAAGATATTATTCAACCAAGAGAAAATTTTGCTTCAATGTGTATTTCCCTATCATTATTTGGAGTGATTGGATCCTGCTTTGAGCTCAAAGAACAATCATGTGCTGGTGTAAACTGCTGGTAAGATATTAAACTTTTGTTACAGGTCAGGTTACGCCTTTCTTGGATTGCTACATTAACTCTGCTTTAAATAGGGAGCTTTAAAAGATAGCTAGACATATCACAGTTGAAAGGGCAAGTGCAAGGGACTTCTTGAATAGAGCACTCTGGCTTGAGAGTCTTCATTAGTATTAGATGAGAATGAAGGCACAGAAAAAGGAGTAGAAATGGTACTGTTTGAACAGAGTAAAATCTTCATATTTGGGAGGCTCTATACAGAAGCTTAGATTAAATACACAACAATTTTGCAAGAAAATATATTAGTAAAGATTATTGCCAGGCTTGGAGAAGTTCCTCCAGTGCAAAGCGCCTATGCAGCCTGAGTTGGTCTCTCTTCTGTATCTCCCCTAATGACTTTCAGGAAAGAACAGATCTAGCAATCATATAAAAAATATGGAACAAAGGAGGTACGTAGATGACACCAAGATGAAGAAGTAGTAGAATACTCTGGAGGACAAAGCCATCATGACTATGATAAATTGGACAAGTGGTGCAAGAATATGAAGGACAATAAAGAATGAAGTGATTGATTTTTCTATTGCTAAGTTGAACACCTAACTGCAAAACAAGGACCATAGCCTCCAAGGACTGGAGTTTCAAGTGAAAAAAAATAAGAGTCTTTCTCACCAAAACCATCATCTAATGCAGATGAAATTGGGTACATGTGCTGCATTTATGACAGTTGCATTTATGGCAAATGCACTCTGCTTCAACTTCACACTGATGACAGCCATCACTGAGTCTCCAGTTTTAAGCACCACATTATAGAGACAGAAAAAAAGATAGTAAAATAGTAGTAAAAGAACCTAAGGTGCTCATTCCTGTTGTGAGAGAGGTCACTAGTGTGAGAGGAGTCAGGTTGTTTGGCGCTTGAAAGGCTGGCTCCTAATGTAGCTGCCATCTCTCCCATGCTTCCCATTTTACCCAGCAGGAATGATCCACCTCCATCTTCAGACATGCTCTATCCTCCTTTGCCCACCTGTGCCTTTGATCTCTGCATGGCAAGTGTTAAATTGTTTTATTTTAAGTTCTCATGACTGTACTTGAATTGTACTTTCCAAAGTGGAAATACACATTGAAATCAAGGTGCACTCTTTAGTCTGATTAGCCCAGTTGGATTCATACTGCTCAAAGGATAAAAAGTTTTATGACTAGCAAGCTACTAACCAAAGAGATCAAATCAATTAACTGATATTTTAGCCTTCTTATGCTCAATCCCTGAAAGGGGGGAAATTCTATATGTTGACACAAATAAACAAATAGAAAACAATCTTCCTAGACTATTAGAATAGTGGTTGGATTGCATACTAATAGAAAGATATTTTTGTGTTCAAAATTTGTTCAACAATTCCCTTGGATTGATTTTCATGTTGTATTCATCCAATCATGCAATTCATGTAAACAGCCTTGAGGGAAGAAAAAAAATTTACCTAAGACACTGGTTCAAATATTTCAGTGAAGCAGCTTCCCACCCAATTAGATTTTCATGCCTTGGGTCAAGTTTTATATCAGATCTAGTTTTTGTGCTGTTCTATATACCATCAGCACTGTAATAAACACCCCTATCTTTGAATTTTATGCCATGATATTTCATTTGAAAAAAATGCAAACAAACCACTTTTCATGGAACACTGTAACAATAATTCTATACTCTAATTTGAACTTCTTGTTTGTATGAACAGCATTGTCAGCTTACATGTTCCCTAACTGCATGGCTACTCTGAAAACTGCTAAATTGCTATAGCAAAATAAATTTTAAAAAGTGAAATCTTGCATGCCATATATTAATTATTGGTTTATATTCTTTTTGGCTACTTTACTGTTGAAAAGGCATCATCCTAGCATATAGTGACACTAATTCTTGTTGTGACCTTTGTCTGGCTTTGCTTGAAATATCATCTAAAGTTTCTGTGCATTCACTTCAGAACAGAATTCTGCAGGGCCATTCAAACTATCATATTCCACTCCATGATGCCATTGAGGTGTGAAGTACATGCGCTCCTTTAAGCTATTAAACAACCTATAAGACTCATTTTTGAGAAAAAAAAAAAGAAGTCTTCTATGTCACCACAAACCTGCTTGTTTCTCTTCATGTCTGAAGTTTTTTACATCTTTCCAGAGACATAGAACAGCACAGTCCAAGACCACCATGATACTCTCTGTGGTCATATATCAAGGAAGTAACACGGCTCAGGTATTAACCAAACATTTCCAGAAGGAGCATATGTCTATCTCTCTTTCTAAATTCAATGTTGATCTAAATTATGGTTATGAGAATCTTCAGAAAAAAAAAAAATCAGAAACAAAATTTTGAGGGGGTCAGTGCCCACCTTTCACTCTGCCTAATTTTTAAAGATATCCACTACTCACACATCAGAGTGGTTTGATGCCCCCGTGAGAGGAAGCGAGATAGAAAAGTGAGTGGGATTGGAAACCAAACACGTGTCTTCCTAGTCCAGAGTCAGCTGGCTCAATCCCTAGACTGAATTTTTCAAGAATGAACCAATAACAGTTTTCCACAGAGAAGTAATGGAGAACTTTTCTTTTTCCTGTCTGTCCTCCACCTGCGGATGTACTCTCTAAACTTCTGGCTAGTTGTAGCTACAACATAAAGAACTAAAGATAGTAATGTTTTCATTAGCTTCACCTTGTATATTTTGACCCAATAACTTCAGGGAACTTGAGCACACACTGGTTCAGAAGAACAGACCCTTTCTGAATGTGGATGCTTACATTATCACACAGAATAGTTAGGGTTGGAAGGGATCTCTGGAGATCAACCAACACCCCTGCCAAGGCCGAGTCACCCAGAGCTGCTGACATAGGAACAAAACCAGGTAGACTTTGAATGTCTGAACTCTCTCCAATATCAATAGTTCCCAGCCCCTTGTCATGGCCAGGGATACTTTCCCCTTGGCCAGGGTGCTCAAAGCCCTACCCAGCCTGGCCTTGTACACTTTATGGGATGAGGCACCAACTACATCTTTGGGCAACCTATTCCAGTACATTACCACCCTCATAGTAAAAAAATTCTTCTTAATAGCTGATCTAAACCTATTTGCTTCGTTTAAAGCCATCGTCCCTTGTTCTGTTACTACATGCCCTTGTAACAAAGTCTTTATCTATGTTGTGGATCCCCCTTTACATAAGAGAAGGACTCAATAAGTTCATCCCAAAGCCTTCTCTTTTCCAGACTGAACAATCCCTATTCTCACAGTTTTTCCTCATAGGAGAGGGGCATTATCGCTCTAATCAGCTTTGTGGCCCACCTCTGGATTCATCTCAACAGGTCAATGCCCTTTCTGTGCTGGGGACTACACAGCTGGATGCAGTATTCCAGGTGGGATCTCACCAGAGCAGAATAGAGGAACAAAATCCCCTCCCTTGCTCTGCTGGCCACACTGCTTTTGCTGCAGCCCAGAACACGTTTGGCCTCCCAGGCAGTGAATGCACATGGGTGGGTACAGTCACTCATCCACAAGTACCTTCAAGTCCTCCTCAGCAGGGCTGCTCTCAATCTCTTCATCCTCCAACCTGTGTTGATATCATGGCTTTTCCTTGCGCTTAAAAATTCATCTTAGAAGCCATAAGATTCCCATGGGCCCACTTCTTGATCTTATCCCTCTGTCCCTCTGAATGACATCCCATCCTTCAGGTGTGTCTATGTCTCACTTGTACTGCAGGGCAATGGGAATTTCAGTTTTTATTATGGTCTTACTCTTTTACACAGTCATTCGGCATTTGGTCTGAGCAAGTGTAACAAGTTCCATAGACATTGGACACCTCACAGTATCTGTCACTGACTTTTTTTTTAATAGATAAGCCTCTATCTTTGCATCAAGCAGAACATGGAGAACTTTTCATGATGGCTTTCTCTAGCAATACAGCAAGAGGTTTGCTGCTCTTAAGCACAATGACATTTTACACAAAGCTGGGCTGTGCACAAGAACAGAGGGCAAAATCCAGGGCTTTCTCAAAAAAGAAGCACAAAAAAAGTTAAATGAATAGCTGACAGAAGAAAAAGAATCAGGTACTGAGTAGTAGCTAGTTGAAATGCTGCTTCATTTCACAGTTCTCTAATGAGGTGTACTATAACACAGTGACCGAAATAACTTTAGGTAATGGGACTACCCCTGTTAATCTACTTATAAGGAAGCTGTTCATTAATTAGGGTGGACAGAGCAATCACAGAGTTGCTGAACAAAAGCAATACCAATTCACACTGTTGACAAGTATCTAATTAGAAATTAATGGTAGAAAACTGACCAAATATATAAGCCCCATCTATCAGAGAAGTATATAGCACAGGTGTACATAATGAGAGAATCTAACACATCCATCCTCAAAATAGATTCAGGAATCTGTTTAGAAAACATTAACCCTTCATTACACAACTCATTCAAAGCAAGAGCCTTGTTAAAACCATCCCATTACTTCAATTGTGAGTCCTTTGTAAACCTCCAAATTTTTACTTACTTGAAGAATGACAACCCCAAATCCACCAAATAATTAAAAAAACTCCAAGCCACAACCTTGCAACCAAACATAAACCAAGCTAAAGCACAAAACCCACCCAAACCCATCAACACAAAATAATCAGGAATTACTACACACGCTGAGGAAAGATGGTCACAAATGAAGATTTTTGGAACTCCTAATTTTTCTGTATACAATAAGAGAATATAGTCTAGCCTAACCTATTTAGGAGATGCCTTTACACCTTGGGACAGCATGCTAAGAAAACCTATTTATGCAAGACTAACCTAATGGCTTGCACATGCTTAAATATCTGGATTTTTTTTGGTTTTTGTTTAAACTTTGAGAAAGTTTAATATTTGACAGTCGTATTTTCTGTCATCCATTTCAAGTAGGGCACAACGAATACTTCACAAACAGTTTATTCATCTGGAAATGCTGATATGCTTTAAAGATTGAAAGACTAAGGACTTGATAAGCAAGCATATTGCAGTGCATATCTTGCCTCCTCAACAATTTTTTATTTTTTAATAACAAACTACATTTATTAATCCCATATCTCCTAACACATCATGTGGAACTAAGTAATTAGTGTAACATCTTTCATAAGCTATGTTAATAAACCCTAGCATCTCTGTGCATGCTTTGGGAGAAATTCAATAAGCAAAAGGACTTAAACTTCCAAATAACATTTGAGAAATTCATGTCTGAGGCAATTTGTCTTCCCTCACAAAAAACTTAAGCCTTTCTTTTGTTTGTGATGTCCTAGAGGAGGAGGGAGACCTGACTTGACCTCTTTGCAGGTCTGTTCTGGGAGCGCGACTGGGCCAGGCTGCTCACCTCTGGGGAACAACAAAAGTACATTTATTCCCTTGAGGTGCATTAGCCTTCTTTGAAGGGCAGGGAATGCTGCCCTTGAAAAGCCCTAGGTGCTGATAAAGGTCCATCAGGACAATAGTAGGCAGTATGAGAGTGAGGCACATCTCACGTGCTCATACTCGAGGTACACTTTTCCCACACACCACTAATGGTCTGTATTTGAGAGGAGTAGGACTTTGGCCCTTCCTTGATCCCTCTGCTGGCTTTGTTCCTTTGACAGATTAGGATTTGCAGCAAATGACATAGGTATAAGGTATGTGTGTTAAGGCACCCAAAGAGAGTTGGTGATCCTTTGGACTAGGCAATATATTCTGGCTGTATTTACATGCAGAAGTTTGGGTGCTCAGCCCCAGCGGTTTTCAGTTTGTGCTCTAGTTTTTTAGGATGAACAAGAAGTGGTTTGGCTCTTCTTTTTTCAACTCACATTTTCTTTCCAGTAGATGTCCAGGTTCTGATCTTCAGCTGTCCAGAACTTGTTTCTACTAGTGCAACTGACTATTCTCACAGGCAGAAGCAGCCTCTACTATAAGGGAAGGGCAAGACCCAGGCCAGATTCTGAAGTGGGCAGGCAGGTAGCCCACGTGCATTTGGAGGCACAGACGGATTCCAGCTGCATCCCACAGAGCACACAGCTGCAGCAGCAACTTACTTGGTTATTTTGGAACCCTTGGCTCAGGTACTGGCTTTTCATCTATATGAAGGACAATGCTGACAAGCTGGTATTTTTGTTTCAGCTGAAATAGAAGAAATCTTTTTCTATGTATCTTGTACAGTGCTATGTTATGGATTTAGTATGAGAATAATGTTGAAAATACACTGGTATTTTAGTTGTTGCTAGGTAGCGCTTCCTCTGAATGAAAGTATTTTCTGTTGCCCAAGCTCTGCTGCAAAACCAGGAGGGAGCACAGCCAGAACAGGTGCCTGAACTGGCAAAGGGATATTCCATACCATGGAATGTCATTCTCACTCTGTGAACTGGGGGAAATTGACTGGGAGCCACAGAAAGCTGCCCAGAGACAGGTTGGGCACTGATCAGTGGGTGGTGATCAATTCTATTATGCATCACTTGCTCCTCTTAGGTTTTATTCCTCCCTTTGTATCACCGGGTTTTGTTTGTTTGTTTTGCTTGGGTTTTATTTGTTGTGGTTTTGTTTTTGTTTGGGGTTTGTTTGGTTTTTTCCCAGTATTAAATTTATTTCAACCCATAAGGATTATCTTTAGTTTCTAATTCTCGTCCTCACTGGGGAGGAGGGTAGTGAGCAAACAGTTGTGTGGTACTTGATGGACAGCTGGAGTTAAACCATGACAGCTGGGTAACTTCTCCTAGCCTGAAAGCCAAATCACTCTGCGGTTAGCTGAGTACCACTTACACTGTAATCCTAATGCACATTTTACAGCTTTTTACCTTGTTTACAGAAGCATGCAGTAGGAAGACACTCAGCTTTCCCACACTGTTATTTACAGATGTCTTAAACCAAGGCCAGTTAGTGCCCCCCTTTGCTGTGGTTTGCACATCTTTTGCAGGCTACAGAATGCAGTGACTTCCTGGCCTGGCTCTGTGATACTTGGTTATGAGAGAACAAACACAGACCTGGCTCCTGTCCTCTGAATCTGAGCAGAGAAAGAAGAAAAACCTGTATTTTCCTTACAACTGTACCCCATCCTGCTTCATGCTTGAAATTAAAGGTGGGGGAGGAGACAGAGGGAAAACAAACAGACCACTAACCGTGAATGTGGTCTCACCAATATATGTTTCTGTTAATGGGAACATTTTGCCTCTGTTTCAGTGCCATACAGCTTTACTTCATTATTTGTAGCTAAGTGTATGATGGAAGATAATGATTCCACACTGTAAATTAGATCCTATTATATGAGTTGTTTCAGATTGTCATCTTGACATTAAGACAATGTTACATTTTTAGAAGTAGACAGGAAATTTGCTCTTTTACTTTGGAAGCTGTAAGCAAAATTTTGCTTTTTCAAAATGTATGCATTCATGAATGGCTAAACAAATCAATTTCCTCATGGACATGCATCATTTATCAAACATACTGGAGGATCTGATTCTGCAATCCCTGTCACATATCAGTCCCACTGAGGCCAGTAAGGTCATTCTCAGAGCTACAGGACCAGGCTTCTGCATTTGCTGGCAAACAACTATTGTGCAGACTACTTTTGGATCCACTCTCCAGAAATACCCTGAGTTTCCAACAGTGACCTTTGGATGAGCCCTCACTGCTGATCTGTCCAGACAACTTGGCAATAGCCTCCAATCTCAGCATTTCAGAATTGCAAGTAGAGATTGAGAAGATGATCTGTCTCTCTACAGTATGGGAGTATGGCATATTTATCTGAGAGATGCAGCTCATCCTAAGAAAAAGGCACATCTAGAAACAGCTAAGAAAGGCATAGAGAAATAAGAAAAATAAAGGAGAGGACATTGAAAGGCAATGGAGAACAGAAAAAAGAGAACATGAGCTGCAGTCAGATACAAGAGGAGTGGTGCTGCCCCAATCATTTATTGCTGGGTACAAGCCATGGACAGGGGTGGTAGCAGGAAGGTGCATGGTTGCTGTCATTCCTGTGCATAAGTAGTCTGACACCACACCAGCAGGTGCTACCATCAGGGGCAGTGGTAACCAAGCAAATCTTTATATGCATGCATATATATGTTCTGACAAAATCCCTTGCACCTATTTATACTGGAATACCTTCATAAATTCTGTTTGCATTACAAATCAGTGTAATTCAGAATAAATGTTTTCTTTTTCCTATTAAATCTGCAGGTGCTTCTCAAAATGATAACAAGGAGCTGCATAGTTAACAGACATCCAGGCAATACATATTTCACTGAATTAACATCTCCAGATGACCCAGTGCTGTTCTTGAACAAAGACTAGTAGGGTAAACGTAGCCAGATTTGTAAAGATTTCTTCAGAGAAAAAGCCAGTCAATTCTCTGTGTGGGCAATGAAGATATAAGGGCTTTTGAGGAGCATTCCAGAGTCCTTCAGCAACCCCACCCCACTGCCTGTGGAGTTCGTCTTCTGAAAGTCCTCAGGAGCCATGAAGGATAAGCAGCTGAATGTGAGCCAGCAGCATGTCCTGGCAGCACAGAAGGTTATGCAGCAATCTTGGGCTGCTGGTATCAGAAGCACAGTCAGAAGATCAAGAGATGGGATGACCCCTTTCAGATGAGCATTTTTTTATATTGCATTTGGAATACTGTGCACAGATGTTGGGTGCCCTAAACATGAGTTCAGCAAAGGACCACTAGGTTGGTCAGGGTTTGAGCATCTGCCCTCTGAGGAGAGGTTGAAGGACCAAGGCATGTTCAACCTGGAGACAAGACAGCTCCAGGGGCATCTAACAGGAGACCCTCAGTACCTCTGAAGTTACCCAGTAAATGGAGGCATTCTCACCACAGTAGTGCACAGTGGAAAGACATGGGGTATAGGGAGAAGTGAGAGGCACAGACTGGATTCAAAGAGAGGCTTTTGCACTCTGAAAACAGCTGTGCACTGATTCAGATTGGCAAGGGAAGCAGTGCAGGCTCTGTCTTGTGGTTTTCAAGACCAGAAATCCCGTAGTAATCTGATCACTTTGCTTGGAGCAGAAGGCTGGACCAGAGATCTGCTGATGTCCCTGCTCTCAATGAAGTCCTTTTTCATTATGTGTCCATGAAACAAACCGACCATGAAAGGCAACAATACTCCATCTTGTCACCTTCACAGCAACTCCATCCACCTCCTTGTCATAGTCCCACTGCGTACTCAGGGGACATTTTCCCAAGCTGGTAGCTCATCTTCCTTTGGGGTGCCCAAGAAGGTCTCTAGCCTAGTAACTGGACAATACCTCACAGCTGAAAGCTGTTGATCCTGGAACAGAATGGGCTCAGGTCCAGATATCCTGCCCCCAGAGAACAGCTGGACAGAAGGAGCAACAACAACACTGACTGCTCCAGTGTTGGGTAGGAGATGAACATGAAGCTACTGGTTTCTCCAGCAAAACTAAGTGGACTTTAGGTCTGCCTCAAAAGCAAACTAGCTAATAATGAACAATACCCAAGCCTGGATTATAAACTTTCCTCAGCAGCTGAAGAAGATTGGATCTGTTTGGGTTTGGAGGGTAATCACTGCCAGATGACACCACGAATAGGCAGACTGAAGAGCTTTCATGGGTGCAGGAGACAAGAATTCACCCAAGATGGACTTATGCCCCTCTGTAGGCAACCCACAGATTTCAGTGGCTTGAAGTAGAGAAGCTGTCAAAATTCAGTGCTTACGGCACAGCAGAGCTCTCAGAAGAAATAAAAATCTCATACTTAAATTTAGAAAATGAGCAATGAAGCAAAATGGCATAGCAAATGCTGACGGTAGTGGGGGTGGGAAGGGGGCGTGAAAACTGGCAAGAGCTTCAGAAGAGTGAGTTTTGATATTTTAGATTAGGAGGTAGAGGCTAGCTGCTCTGCAGCAGGTACTGAAATTCCAGTGCTGTAGAAATTTAAACATCATCTGAGCTTTCTCCTATCTCCCACCCTTCTGTCTTGTTTGAAAAATATTTACAAGGGGGTGAAAGGCAACCTTCAGATGTGTGACCATAGCTGTGTGCTGATGGTTTCTATAAATATGGGTTTGCTGAAGCACTAAACTATGTTCTGCTGCAGTATGGCACTATGGCTTCTGCTCAGCAAAAGCTGTTCCTATTCTCATTTCAGACCCCTGCTAGTGTTGGCATCTGGCTCTCAGCTACATGACTTTTTTGCCCTCCATAATCAGAGTAGAGAAAATCAAGTACTTTCATGTCAAACTCTGGCTGTAAGTTTGGGTTTGTGGCTCAGACCATAATAGATAACAAAATAAAAGTGATTTTAAAAGTCTGATAATTCCAGACTTTATCCTGGGCATTGCAAATAATTTTGTGCTTAGTCATTATTCATGTTGTGGTTTTGTCTGTGTCCACTCAGTTCTCTGGAGCAGAGACAGAGAGTGCAGACAATTTGCATATTATTTCCCCTCCCCCCTTTTCACAGCTTACTCCTTCCTTTTTTTCAATAGTCCTGCCACCTGCCTGTCTGTGCTAGACCCATTTGAAGCCAAATTGCCCTGGGGTACAAGCATAAGTATATATGCACAGCTCTTCAGTAGTGGCAGAAGGCTTGAAAAAACTGCATGTCTTTTTCTCCTACAAAATCATCTCTCTTTTATACCTTCTCCATACTGTGCAGTGGCAAGTCCAGTTCACGTTACAAAGAGAGAAGCTTGGTTATCCTAAATATAGGAAAGGGGTTGCACAGAGATATGTGCTGAAGAAATAATTTGTATTTTATATTGGTAGGCTCAAAGCAAAATGGGTGTAATGTCTAAAAATGTCTGCAGCTAGAGTTATACATAGAATCAGTAGCCAGGAAATTTGTTTTTTGGCTTGATTGCATCATCAGCTTCCTCCATTTAGAAATTTAGAAATTAAATGAAGTCAATAAAGCATGCAAGTGTAAGACTCAAACATTCGATTTTACTCCTCCTGTTCTTCTCTTACCTTCTACCACTACTAAGTACTCTGTTTTTCCCTTGTATTTTTCTCCTTTAAATGGAAAGAGAATTGGTTTATGTGCTTATTTTAGCCTTAATTGGGCTGTAAAAAAAAAAACCAAACAAACTTAAAACTATATCTTTCACATACTTTGTTATAGAGCTTCTTCAGTTCACACATTGCAGTTTCACAAAGCCTAAACTGACCATCATGCAGATTATTTCAGACTAAATAGTATTATGTGGTTCTGGATGTGTCTATCCATGAAATTACCTCATGCCTGACCTAGAAGCAAAAATTACTTCCAAATTCTCTTTTTCTAAAGGCCTTCCTGCTTTGGCATCTATGCTGACTTGCATTGGTAATTTGGGGAACAGCCAAGAGGGAGATTGGTTTGGTTTTTTCTTTTTAAATTGTCTTCCCAGAAGCATCTGTTTCAGACATTCCTGGAAAGAGTCTGTTGGACAAGATGAACCTCTGGTCTGACCCTGTACGGGTGCTCTGCATCCTCCGAGGGCAGAAGTTCATGTCACATTTAAAGGGCTTGCAGCCAAACATTTCATTCCAAAGAACCTTGAGATACACATTTGAATCAAAATATGACACAGGCTGTGAAAGTCAGGGAATTGTAAGACCTGGTTCAGAACCGATAAAGACATTGTAGACAGACATGTGCAAGGAGCAATTAGAGGAAGAGAAAGTGGTGACAATTTGTTAAGCCAAAATTTTGGGATTTAATCAGTGAGAGCAGGCTTACTAATTAGACTTTTAGTAAGCCTTCCCTCCCTGTTCTTTTAATAAAACCTGTTCTAATAAGCAACATGATTTTGAAAATTAAATACAAATGTTATAAGTATACCTATATATTTCAGATATGTTCATGTGATTTTAATCTAGCAGCAAGGATTTACAGAAAAATATATAATCTGAAAGAAGAGCTAAATCACTAAAAAAAACCCAACAAAACAAAAGAAAAACAACTCTACAAATTCAACCTTGAAATGAGATGCCTTTTCTTAGCTGTGAGGATAATTAGATATTGAAAGAGCTTATCTGGGAGGTGGTAGATTCAGCAGAGACTGGAATCTTTAAAGATTGAATATTTAAAGAGATAACTCAATCCAATGTAGGAAATAACCTCTTGAAGTCCATCATATGAAGAAAGCCCCAAACACTAAATGACCAGAAGTTAGTCAATTGAATAGTCTCTTGTGACCATAACTCTTGAACATATAGATTACACTACATATTTCCTCCTCCAGACACCATGCCTTGGACAGTTTCAGACACTTTGGAAGCAGCAGAAAATAGAACTCTTCTCCTGAGCTCTGGATTGTGCTGTCAGACAGGGGCTTGCAGCCTCCATAACCCTGCAGAGAGATCAACGCTTGCTTCAGGCATTCATGTTCAGGGAGCAGAAAAGGCTCTCCCAGTCTGTGTCACTGTGTGGACGCCACCAGAACTTCCATGTGGCATGTTCCCCTGCCAAGAAAACCAGTTGGCTGAAGGCTGGATTAGGCACTGTAGTCTCTAACTGAAGGGTATGTTGGTTTGGGGTTTTTTTTAAGCAGATAGACTTCACCATAATTCTACTTCTCACACAAGCTGCATATGGCATTTCACCAACTTTCCTGCAATTTTGGGAGTCCTGAGCATTGTGAACAGTCACACTTGCTTTCTGCTGCAAGTTTCTTTTCCAGGGACCAAACTGTACTGTGCTAATGAAAGTACCATGAGTTAGGTCATCTGAGGGAACTGGACAGCTTAAAGCCCAGAAGCAGTCAGCCAAGCCAACAGAGAGGTTTTGGTAATTTAAGACCTGAAAAGCCTTTTTAAGCTGCAGGTTTGCTTTTCACTATAGCTTTCCTACAAATCATGAGCAGAGCAGCAGGAAACACAGTGCTGTTCTTATGAATCACTCCCCTGTTCTGCTGCATCTCTATTTGTGCTCAACATGTGACATTAAGGCCTTTTCAGAGTGTCTAGAATCACAGAGCAAATGACAATAATACCTCATCAAACAGTCTCCCAAGTATATAAATAACATTTCATACAAGTCTTCCCAAAGCATACATTTACATAACTTTAAAATATAAAAGCCCACAAAAATTTACCTGCCTCACACTGTTCTTCAAACCAGTAAAAAAAAAAAAATCTATTCAAGACTCTTGAGAAAATGAGTGAGTATGTAACAGATTAACATGCTGTGAAGCAATTGTTCTCTTGGAGCTACTGGGGACCTAAAGATATTTTTATCCTTTAGAGCTGTGAATTTTTTTCTTGCTTCTTTGGAGAAGGGCCACTGTCAAGCCCAGGTTTTGCTTTCATAAGACACAGACAGCAGTCAGCCCAAGAGTCCACTTTCTTTTTTCCAGCTGTTTCCTTCACCACATCCCCAAGCAACAGCAGAGTTTGGGAAACCTCATGGAGCTATCAAGGGACAACTGACACACATTTCATCAAGGGCTGACTAGGCACAGGGAAATACTTGAGTCAATGGCAACAGAAAGCTGGTTATAAAACAGCTATAAAAGAGAAGCTGATTTACTTGAACCAACAAAGGTTACAGGAAACTTCTAATTTAAGCACTTTTGACGCTGGAACATCTTATTGCCTCAATGTCCAGGTTTACATCTGCCTCAATTTCTGCAGCTCCTCTAGGCCATACTGCTGCTGGAGCACTGGCCTTTCCACAGCAAGATGAAGTCTAGTGCAAGCCAGCTTATGGCACTATTCCAGCCTCAGCAGCCTCGTGCCAAAGCTCCTGGGACAATGTCCTTGCCAAGAACCCCAAAAAAGAGCCCCCTGACATGAATAACTAAATACATGGGGTAGGAAAGAAGCCTGCCATGCTAGGTAGACTCCCTCTTTGTGAAGCTTCTGCCCTCTTATTCAAAACTTAAGACCAGGTGTTGGTAAACCTCCTACCCTTCAAGGATTGACAGCTCTTCGCAGTTCAACTACAACATGCTTTTTCTCAACATTTTTTAGAACATCTAATTATTAAGCTCAGTGCTTACCACAACATTTAGAAAAAAAAAAATCAAGTCACCTGAGGCAGATATTAGCAATGTGAACTGCTGCTCCAGTAAGTCATATTTTGTTGTCACACACAGCAAGAGTGGGGCAGCTCCAGCAGATTAATGCCCCCCACCCTGGTATATATGGTGCCTACCTCCATCCCTTCATACCCCTTGGAATGGAGAACATGGGAAAGTTTTAGTCACTTCTCTCCTCCTGCAGCTTGGATTTCACTTTTAGGTAAATGATACCAGGAGACAGTTGCAAATCAGTTTTTACCAAGAATACATGGACTAAGAATAGAGTCACCAGCAATTTGGATAGATCTTCTTTCTAACATCCCACAGCAGCTATAATTTGAACACTTCTGTAGTTTCCCCAATAAATATATTCAGATATTTTGCAACTCTCAGCATTGATTTGTCACTGAAAAAACATGGAATATCAAACAATTCTTGCCTTTCATCTTTATGAAATATAAATTTTCCCGCCTTCCTAAACCAGGAGGGATTTCTGTTTAATGATTATTGAAAACTTGGTGCAAGTCAAGCTAAAAAGTTCTCTTTGGCTTCCAATTTAGCTATTTCCTCAGTTGCTTTCTATGACCTCTGAGACTGGCCCAGAATCTAGACAAAGTTTCAGTTTAATCTTTTTACTGCTGTAACCAGTATTATGCTGTTAGTGTCTCATCAGAGGATGGTTTCATTTGGTGCATCTTTCTTCCATCCTCAAAGGGCTCCTACTGAGAATTGTCCCACTTGCTGTCTATGGAAAGGGTCCTTTCATTATTCCTTTAGCAATTTTTGAATGGCCACAGCCTGGCTCCCTGAATGGTCTTGACCTGGTCAGTCATTTTGATTCTTCTTTTTGTCCCCTCCCTGCAATCACTGGGGCTTTGGCACTCCTGTGCAGTTGTCTCAGAGTAACCTCCAGTAAAACTCTGCAGCTAATTACAAACTTGATAAATGGAAAGCATTAGGACAAATATTAGAACAGATATAGAATTTCAGATGCTGATGTTGACCTCAAAAGTTAGAAGCTGCCTTTTTCAAGCCATCAGTGTCACTGCCAATAGCTGTGACAGTCATGTGGCCCTGACTTTGAAGGGAAAAGTAGAGAGAGGAAACACTCTTATCATACAAGTGCTTATTTGTTGCACGCTCTTCAGTGGCTGACCAGCTGACCACCCATATCCCAATCAGATGTGCCTGCAACATTTGCAGTTTACTGAATATTTATCTGTAAAAGGAAGATGCTGAACATCCTGCCACACCTCCACCAGAATTTTTACCCCTAACTATGATGTCGCTTCCAGATACTTATCTCTGTTGGATGAAGAGTTCTGCTTTGCAAGTTTGTGAGAATTTCTGGCAGCCTTTTCTGAGCAAGGTTTAGAGCAAGTGAACAGGAGACCTCTTGAACAATAAATTTAAGCCAGAACTTAGGAAAGAATAATTAAGAGTGGCAATACAATTTTTTCCATTAAGATTTGAATTAGCAAGGTTAAGAAGAGAAACAAAACTCACAATCAGCCATTTCCCACTAGACTAAATCACAATAACTCACTCCTCGTAGTTGTGTAACTCAGTCATGTAAGTTCTGTATAGACAAATCTGCTTTCCATAATACAACCCTAGATTCAAGTGCTTGAGCCAACAGCAGGTGTGGATGTGGGCAAGATATTTTTTAATCACAAATCCAAGGTGTCTGGTGATAGATATTTTCATTTAGCACATGAAGCCAGTTGACACCACTTGCAAACACATTTAAGTTTACTTCATCTTATAATTAGCACTAGATGATGAAGGATCTGCAAAAATACCTTTTTCTATAGATGATTATATCTTACTTCAAATTCAGATCCTACAATCCACAGTCTACTTATTGGCTTCTACAAACAAAACAGAGTAATGAAAGCCAAGGCTAATAGCATTTCATATTTACTCAAATACCAAATTCTTACGCTACTTTCTAAAACATATCTACTGAACGGCCCACACCATTGCATGTCTAGGTATTGGACAGCCTTGATTTATCAGACAAATAGCCAATAGTTTCAGACATTCAGCAAGTCTGGGCCCACAGCCTAATACTATTAATTCTTTTAGCTTATGCCAAAGGAGCCATACCTTCTCTACAAAAAAAAAAAAATTCCAGTAAATCACTAACAGGACACAGCCAACACAGCAAGCTAGGGATCCAGCATGACCAGCTGAGGCTGATAATAGCATATGATTTGCTTGAAAATTTAACAGAGTCTCCAGGTCCAACATGAAGATATCTAACTGCATTTGCAGTCACAGGAACTAGTTGATCATCAGTAAAAGTCCAGTTGAGAAAACTTGTAAGGCCTGTGTAAAGATGATCTGAAGTCCATTTCTGACTGGATCTTCATACACATTTTTTCCATTGACAAGATCTTCTAAATATCTGCCTGCTGTTGGATTTACAACACCAACTTCAGTGCCTTTGCCCTGCTCTGAGTTTGCTGCTACTAATCCCTGTACAGCTCCCTCCACTCCTCCGCACTCCCTGCTCTTTGTCTCACCTACTTAATGCTAAGAAGAGAAAGGCCCATCACTGATCTATTCCCTCCTGAAGTTCCTTAACCATTCTTCTGGGAAAAAAACCTCAAGCCTTGGTTTTCTCCCTTTCCTCCTTTCTGGCCCTTTACCAAGCTCTGATCCTTTCTTTCTGCTTTCTCCTATTTTCTACTACTTACCTCACTTCATCTCTGTTCACACCCCCTCTCAACCTGCTGGATTTGAGCAGCTCCTTCCCAGCTGAGCATTACCTAAATATAGTGGGGTGGGGGGAATCCTAAATAACAAACCACAAGCCAATCTCTGCTCTGCAGACACTGTCAGTCTCAGATGCATTAGCAGGGAAAACAAATGCTTTCAAAGAGGGGAAAAAATCCCAATGATGTATCTAAAAATGAATCAGTAAAACTGATATATCAGATGCATCAATAGACTTTTCATAATTGTAAGACAGTGACATGGAGGACAGTCACATAAAAATAAATACAATTTTAAAAAATCATATGGGTTGTATATGGCTAGTTGGAATGAGAGCAGCGATCTAAGATGAAAGTCACTACAGAACAACTTAAGCTTTTTAAGCTCCTCTTTCATGTGTATTTGAGCTGTATACAGCCAGGGACATGCATTTTAGAAAAGCATTCTTCCAGTAAAGTGAGATTACTGCTCCCTGGAATTTTTTTTAAATCCCATTTCACTTATAGCTGCAGACAATGTTAGTGACAGCCATGTCACAAAACATTAGGTAAAATTGTGAGAATTAATTATGTGCTATTTGTTTAACTTTTCTTGTCATCCATCTCCTCTCCTTCTATTTGAAAATTCATTCGCTCACCTAAATCATCTTCCCCTCACTCACACTGTGTGTCACCCAGTCCCACATTTGCATTAAGCACTTATCGCCTTTTTTTTTTTTTCAGGAAAGGAACAAATTTGAAAAAATTGAAAACCCTTAAAGTGTTTATGCCTCATTAAAATGTAATTCTGCTTTTAATCCTAGACTAGACTGTTGATAGAGTAATTAATATTAAATGGAACTTGAGTCTCTGTAGCCCCTTTTTCTCTAATGAGGCTAGCACAGAAAGAGGATACTACTCATTGTGAGCAGAGATATCGCTTTCTGGTCCCACTATTTAATTTTACCTTATTATGGGTGTTCAAAACTGTACTTCATTCTCTAGCTCCCATTTCAACTTTCATTAGCTACATAGTCACAGTTCACAGAACAGATTTGGAACAATTACTATGAGGGACACAGTTATTTAGGAGGGGAGAAGCAGTTAAGAAAAGCTATGTTCCTAGACTGTTAAAACAGAGCTCTTGGACTCAAACATGCCTTTTATCATGCCAGACTATTTCTAGCCCTCACATACAGATTCAACACTTACCTTAAGACAAGCTGTAATACTGCCATTCTCGCCAATATCTGTTAACGTGATTTGCTATTGATATGATTCCTCAAAATAAGCTCCAAGCAGAATATCATTGAAATGTTGTCAATACACCAGCTGCTTCTAATTAAAAAAAAAAAAAAACAAAACAGAAAAACATGCAGTCATGTAGAAGCACACCTCAGCTCTGCCAGTTCTGTTTATATTTCTTAGTAGCATTGAATAACTTTATGCACCAAGTTATCTTTCTAAACATTTCCATTCTTTGTTTGAAGACATGACATAACTGTACATACGGTCTCACTTTCTAAATCCCTGAAATGCCAAATCCTTCCCTTTGCACTTGGGAGGGATCATGGAGAGGAGTCACCAGGGAATGAATCTTTGCCCTGCTATATCACAGCTGTGTTCAAAGCAAACCCACACTAGACAACACTCACTTTCTGGGCTCAGCTCCTGAGGTGTTTGCTCTGGGGTCACTGCAGTCCCTGGAGCAGGCAGTGACACCACCAGCTGCCAGGGGCACCGCTATGCAAGCACTTTCCTGGGCCACAGTCTGCTCCCATCCACACATAAAAGAAATAATTTCCCTTGTTAACAGCATCGTGCTGACAATGCAGACAGCATCTTGCCTGCCAGCCAGGCAGCTGTTCTCACTCCTGTGAGCTGTGCATCAGCAGAGCCCGCCTGTCCCTGCTGCCCACCACAGCTCACAGCACTCTGGACAATGCTGCCTGTCTCCTGCAAAGATCCCTTGGGTTTCTGCACCCCTCAGGACAGGGTGTTTGTTGTGATATCTTTGTCACCTCTACATTTTCACCAGCCCTCTGGTACATGCCAGACCATATTTCCTTCTGCAGTAGGATTACCAAGAAGAGAATGCGACAGGGCAGACCAGGCTGTGTATTCTGCTGAGGACAAAAGGGGTAAGGGATGATCAGACCTTGATTGCCACACAGCTTTTCTTAGGTTTTTTCCAGGAAAAGTATGAGGTATCTCCTGCAGAAAAGCTCTAGCAGAGGCCTGTTTAAGCCAGCAACCCTTCTTTTTTTGTGAGCTTCTGCTAAGCCACCCTTTAGCACCAAATTTACTGGGCAGGATTTGACTGTGCTAAGCTGCCCACCAGATGTATGTGAAAAACAGGCACTCCAGCTGCCCCAAGAGAGTAAACTCTGCTGACAGCCTGGAGCTTTTAAAGCTTCCTTGAAATATTTAGTGAAGAAGGTATTCGCCTGAACACAGAAACACAAAGTGCTGCTTTCCCTCTGGAGAGGAGGTCACAAAAGCAAGGGGAAAGGTAAGTGGAAATAAAAAGAAAACCAAATATTAAGTGTGGTATTGTCAGTGGAAAGGTACCTGTGTTTCAGCCCCATCACTGTACCTGCAAGTTTACAACTGTCCTGGTCAGTTGCAAGCAGAAGCATCAGGGTACCTGGATGCAGGAAAGAGCCTATGGGTGCAGGCAGTGATCCCTTGGAAGCAAACAGCAGGAACTAATGGATAACATATGAACAAGCCCAAGTGAGTCCATAAACAGAAGAAACCTTAGGTGTGCCTAGGAAAGCATTAAGATTCGGACCCACAACCCTCATCTTGGCAGCACTTAAATCACACAGGCACAATGACCACTGTGGCAACATCCTCAAAATAGTTTGCTTTTCCACATAAGTAAAGAATGATGATTGAGCCAGCAATTATTTGCTGCCTTATGCCAACCTTCAAGAGACAGGAAAAGGTAAGGTATGTTCAGCAGATGGTGATGTGCAGAAGGAAAACCATCTGCACTGCCAAAGGCCATGGAGCAACCTGTAAATCCCGAGTTACAAGTAACAAATAAAAAGGCATAGAAACATCTGAAGTGACTTAGAAACCCATTAAAAATAAGAGTATCACAATATTAGCCAATAGAAGAAATTAATTGTCTTGTTTGGGTAATTTAAGTAATAATATGTTTTTGAACAAAATCTACAAAATTATAAATACAAAACATAAATCACAACTGACTGATCTTGTTCAGTAGCACCAGGAAATTTTCCTCTTGGAGATGGAAGAGGGGGGAAGCCTCTTTCTCTAATAAAGATAAACTGGAAATCTTTATCATCGGTCAAGATGCTATCTATCTGTTTTTAAAACAGCATTTTACAAGCTTTCTGTAAACACATTTGAATTCATCTGTCTTCATGAAAGATCTCCTCCCCTCTAATCTCCCTAGGTGAAACTTCCACTTTCTTCCACTCCATTTCTGCAAACACTTGCAGGCAGTGTTACACCAAGCAGCTTTAATTATCTGTCAGCAGCTATCAGCAGCAACCATCAGGACAAGGAAGATGGGGAATGGGAATATGTACCAAGCTGCAGCCAGCAGTGCAGGGTAGGCAGCTGGCCAGTTTGCAGCCAAAGCCCTACACTTTTCATCTCTCACCTCACTAAACTGCTGGAAAAACACTTGGACGAGCACCTTGGTGCTTCCTTGTGTTTGCTGACAGCACATCTGTACTCTGATTATATGGCATTAACTTTTCCTTAGCAAAACAGAGGTGTTCAGTCATTTACATCCCTGGTAAGAAAGGAGGGGAAAAAAAAGGTAATGTTCCTACTCTCAAAGGATCACATTGTGAATTATATCAGGTACATTTCATCAGCTTGAACACTAATCCAAAAAGATGTACAGAGAAGTGAGGGGCTGCAGCTGCATACAGCAAAGCTGCAGGGATTTCAGTGTAATGTATACTTTGCTTTTGGTTACCGTAGTTATTGAACCATCTATCTAAATAAAAACTGATCAGACAGCCCACAGACAAATCCCCAGTGCGATATTTAAAGGCAGCTGCTGTAAACAATACAGAAGAATAACAGTGGAGCCTCTGGCCAGCACAGGGAAATTCATGTTACACATCCTCAGGCTCCACTCTCAACCCGATGTTCAGAATCCAATCGCAGCTACTGCACTGAAATATTTGTGACACTTCACTGCCACCAAGAGCTTCAATGGACATACTGTGCAATTTCCTTTTTGAAATAGGCCTTTTTCCCAACTTCAGGGGAGAAGACACTGACAGACAATGAAAAGATAATGCCATTTTGGTTGGAGTCTTTATTTTTCTTTGCCACTTCAAATGTTCCCTCTCCCAGCCTCTTACAGCATTGCATTACACAGGGAAGAAACAGTTCCACTTCTGGGGTTTCCTCTGCATCTGGTTTAATGTCAGTGACTCTTACTTCCAGTGCAGAGATTGTTGTGATTAAAGTGGATTAGCACTTCCAGAAAGAGGCATCAAGAACACATTACTTGTACAGGACCAGAAATACCATTAGCAGGAATCAATTGTAGCAATATAAGTCAGAAGACAGGAAGGTTTGTACAGAAGTATATCAAGATATTTGGTAGCAAATCCTACCCAAAATCAATAGGTGATCTATGAAAAGGATGCATACACCTTCACAACTTGCAGTATAAAGAACTCTCATCCTAATTACATATCCAACATGTCTTGCAAGACACCTGCCACCATAGCTGGCTCCAGCAGCAAAAAGGTGCACTTTTACTTTCTGACCCATTGCTCAGGTGTGTCTGTTCTCCTCACTCACACACATGAGATGAAGGCCCAGACATTGCCCCAGTGGTTCTGGTTCACCACTCTGATGCCAGTATTACCTCAAATTCCTCAAAAAGCTAACACATGACAAAGCACTACAGCATCCTAAGAACCAAACCCTCCACAGCTGCTAATGTTGAGTTTTACTTTCTAAAGGCAACTATCCTGTACTTTAAGGCAGAGAGAGGAAAAACTTGGAGAAAGCATCAGTTCTCAGATTCAAACCTCTCTGGGTTCTTTTCAGCATATAACAAAACCAAAACCACAACACAACACTTTGGTTCTTCCTAATCCTCTATTAGGACATGGGACCTTGCATATGTCAAATAAGTGTTTAATCGAAAAGCATCATGCTCTTCACAATTTTTTTTATAATTGCAAGTAAAACAGAAACAAAAATTCTGCTCTCTGGAACACATCACCATTTCCTGTGGTGATGGAGGATTTCCACCATGATTTGGAAACCATATGGTACAGGACATAATAAATCACACAGCCGTATACCCTAATTATGCATTTCCAGAATAAGTAGGAATCATTTAAATGACAATTTCCCCTTCCAGGACTTTTAAAAAAATGATTAGTGCATTACAACTCTGATAATTTCCTTGTTTAAGCGGATACAAACCTCATTTCTGCAGTCTAAGGTTTAGAATCATTCAGACAAATTCATATGTCAGATATTTTACAAACACAACAAGAGGAAACAACTTTGAACATTCCTTAATTAATCACACATCAAGTAATCATTAGTGCAAGGAATAAGTGCAATAAGTCACAAAGTACATGAAACAACATCACCTTTTGTATATGTTAGAACAATGCCTTTCTAATAGAAAGTCACTGTTCCAGCAACTCAAAAAAAGAACTTGGCCTTATCCTCAAGAGGCTTTTGGATTCAAATGCATGAGAACAACAGAGGAAGCAGGTAAAAAAAATAGCACAGAAACAAAACAAAACAGGAAGAGCTGTGGCACAAAAGTATCAGATTTTTTTAACTTTTGTTCCAGGACTCATTTAGAAAAGGAGCATTTAAAGAAGAGATAAAGCCTAACAAAAGTAGGAACATAAGTGAAGGAACTAGGAGAATAGGGGAAGCAGCCCAGGGTACAGGAAGAGAGAAGCTCCTCTCAAAAAGGAAACCAACCCCACCGAAGAGCCCCCCACCCAACCACAAGTGTTATGAGCACACTACTGGCAGCCACGGTACCTTTTCATTTCAATCTCTGCTTCCCATTGATCACAGTGCAGTTTTCCTTGGATTGCCTCTAAATTTTAAGACCCAATTCAGTTAGGACAGAAACACTGACTACCAAGCCTCTCAACAGAGGCACATCCTGTTCTCTTGTAGCTGTGGGTGGTAGAGAGGTGAGTGATCCCAGCTGGAGCCTGTTGCCTGAAGTAGGTCTGCACACCTGCTTGCCTTTCTTCACAGGTGGGCACAGAGCTATTGTGCTTATTAAGGAAAACATTCTAAATGATTCAGTACAGACTTATTATAGAAATGCTGCAACAGTGAAATCAAGTGATTAAGCTATGCTTAATTAATATAAACCCATAGAGCACCTTTGGGCTCCTTATCTCTTCCTTCTTTGCTTTCCTGGGTGATAAAGTAATGGAGTGTACCAGGGATTACCAGATGGTGCAAAAAAGGGTGAACAATATGAGTATGTGCATTGAGAGATGGATAACACAGTAAATGCAGTAATGTCCAGACTGTGATGCTGAAAATACTGTGGGGAAAACAAGTGCAAGCCTTGAGCTCTGAAGTGTGATTGTCTTACTTTCCAGAGAGGAGCAGAAAGCAATTTGCTGAGATTTGCTGTTCTAATAAAAAAGAGGTTGCACTTCAAATCTCTGGCTGCAGCATGCCCAGATGTTTAGCTTACAGGTAAGGAGCAGTTAAAATCTCTCAGAGTGGATGCCACAAAGGCATAAAGTAGACTGAGGTCTTCAGGTTGCCAGCACTCCTGTATTGTGCCTGCACCTGTATGTAACTGGTACCCCAGGGATACCTCTGCATTCTCATTAGGACCTCAGGTGGCCTCTCCCAAAGCAGTGGGGAGAGTCTGTGATGGAAGGCAGGATGGGCAGCACTGCACAGCACTATAGCAGCAACTGGAAAAGCATTAGCAAAGGCATGACAGAAAAAAATCGGAGTCAGAGATGAGAAAAAAAGCACATGAAGTGGCAGCAGTGGCAGCTCAGGCAGGCTTATGTGTTTGGTAAGCAGGTGCAATGTAATGTGCATTATATCACAGAGAAATGAGGCTTCATGAGGCCATCACTCTAATAAAAAAACTTCAATTGTCACATAAGCCACTCATATTTTATTCAGGCTGAAATTGCAGCCTCAGAATGTAGTTACTTGCTGATAATTGGGCTGTGTCTTCAGCTGCTTTAAATCTGCATGACTCTACAAATGCCAGAACAGTTGTGCTGGTTTGAACCAGCTAAGTACCTGGCCCTGAACACTGACCCAAGAGGCATCCTGTACCTGCTGGATTTATGGACATGCTGTGTTAGCATGGATGAGCTCCTCCTTACAAGTCACCCCTTTGTGTGGTCCTGGTGCTTTGAGCCTGGTCCCAGGTGGGCCATGCCTGTGCTGTAGGGTGTGCTTAGCTCAGGCCAGAATGCCCTGCTTGCCCACATGCCATGCAGGGAGGCAGGCATGCTGCTTCCTGATGCCCCACTGGATTCATCTGAGGTATGTCCTCAGTCTTGGGTCTCCCTGGTTCCCTCTGTGACCCTGTTCTCACCAGGCTGAGGAGAATCCCTCTCCAGCCCAAGTTGCACCAGTGCTTCAGGAGAAGCCAACAGGCTGTGCAGCACTCCACTGTATGTCCATCTGGGTCTGGCCATTAGTAGGTATAGGAGAGCCATTAGATGTTGCATAAAAAGTTGCAGTTTCCCTGGATATTTTCACCTCAGGGTCCTTTGTATAAAGCCCTCTTAGTGCTGTGTCTCCTACAATGCCTATTTACTTTATAAAATGTGGCTTCTGCTCTAACCCAAAACCTAGGCTTTTTCTCTTGGCACAAGGAGGTTGAAAAGTGCACATTGCTTTTGAAATCTGTCTCTGAACACTTCTTTTAGCTGCAACCACAGATCACATCCCATAAACAGACACATTTTTCAAAATAAGTTTCATATTTGTTGGTTCTAATGTAATTATTTATAGAAATGCCCTTTTCCTGTGATCCATAATCTTCTCAAATTTCAATAATTTCTTGCTGTGAAAAATGATTCACTCTGGGCTGACTGTATTTGTTCATTGTGGTGCATTTTTTATCTGGAAAACTAAGCCTGGAAATAATTCCTGGGTAACAGTTGCCCTGAAGAGCACAGCCAGTAAGCTAATCCAGTCCCCAAATGTCCAGATCCTCCTGAAATTAACTGGAAGTGATTGCAGAAGTGTGAGTAAACGTCCTTAGCATATTCTGTCAAATATTTATTGCATCTATTTTCTCCTCATTGACAGATTATGCAACTGATGTCTCAAGGCATTTCCACCCATGAAATATTAGCTCTTTGAATTAAAAAAGTTAACTCTAGTGTTTGGATAGACCCACACAAGTTTAAATTGGCAGTCAAAACGAGACCTGGAAAGCTTGAATGCTTTTGTGAATGCCTATCAAATCTTCCTGGTCCCTGAAACCACAGACCAGGTTGCCTGTGGGACTGCAGCTTTAGTCCTTCCGAGGCAGGGGGTAAGTGTAAAGGAAAATAAGTCCTTGGGAAGGAAATTGGCCCCAATTTTGGTGAGCTGAAAGAGCCTCATTCAAGTCAAGTTTACTGCAGGACCACAGCATTGTGCAGACAGTAAGAAATTCCTTTCAGACTTTGTACAGTATATTTTAATAGTCCTCTTCAAGGTAATATCTTGTAACCAGGTTTTTTTTGACTTTGAAGGAATATTTTTTACCTTGGAGTGGAGAAAGAGGTATATTGGAGAAAGAGGTATATTGTTTCCATTGAGAAAGGTCAAACCCATTTATTTCAAAGTATGGAATTGTTTGTTACAAGAAATCACTCAGGAAATCCATATTAACATGTTAATTATGATTCAACAAGTTTTCCATGGCAGCCTAACATCAATGTTAATTTCTGGGGGTAAGTTTTGTTACAAACTACTGCAGCATGGCAAATGGAAAAGAGATCATTGCTGGAAGGGTTTGCTTTGTCATGTGTCATCCTAATAGATGACAAAGGCATCCTTGTGGGGAGCATTAGATGCGTTGGGCTGGGAGCAGGGCAAGGTTTTTTCCTGTTGGATTGAGCTGGGTTTCATGACCCCACCACCCTCCAAACTGCAGGAAGGAGCATGGCAGGCCAGATGTGTTTCAGTCGATAATTGGACTCATTAGTGTGGCATGGTGAGTCGGCCTCCTGTTTACCTGCAGCAGCAGAGTACTGAATTTGTGTCATTTCTGAGTTCTCCCCTCCACATCGCAGCTGCTCAGTGTAGACAATTTTTCCCAGGCAATTAGAGAAGCTAAGACAGGAGCTGGAGTGAGATGGAAGACACTGTGTGTTAATTAGGGCTTTTTCAACTAATTGACCCAATCATGCAAGGAGAATATCTGAGATTTGTTGCTTTTGCTATTTTCACCACTCAAATATCTAAAGCAGTTTTACATTGAACCTACCTAAAACCTACCCCAGACATGCAAAAGTTCA
>QUSF01000001.1:20895535-20957036 GCA_003676055.1 Chloebia gouldiae | reverse complement strand
AAGGAAGGAAGGAAGGAAGGAAGGAAGGAAGGAATTTCTGCTGTGCTTAATTTCCCTAATATAGTCTCATAGATGATCTTCACTGGCAAAGTCTTGTTTCTTATTCAGCCTGCAAAGGCTTGCAGGGGCATTCAGTGTTTGAACAAGCTACAAACCTTGTTTTGTACAGGCTTTATCTCAACATCAGAACATGTATCTTTTGTCCAGGTACAATGATGATGCAGTACTTCCATGCTATGCCCTCTAAGTCCTACCTCCATTGTCTGGAAAGCCACTAATTCTCACCATGCCCAAGGATGTGTGACTGCTGCCCTGGCAGTAAGGTTCTTCCACCAGTATAACGGGGACAGCCTTGTGTGAGCAGCCAGATCTAGCACAGAGGCTGGAGAATTAACAATCAGAATCAGTGGGATTGCCAGCAGCTATTTAGATTAGATTAGAAAAGGTGTTAGGAGAGATTATCTGGGGACAAGCTTGGAGATAGTGATAGGGGTCAGTGGGGACATTAGAGGGCACCCAGGGACAAGACTTTCTGGACACTGGCATTCTCCAGTCTCAGGGCAAAGGTTGTGTCAGGTATTGCTAGTGCCTCAGAGGCAGAGGTGATGGACACAGCCCCAAATGACCTCTGGCTGAACACTACTGCTGCACTCCTGTCCCAAACTGTAAATTGTCCCTAAAAATCAGCTGGTCTGACACCTTCAGGGTCCTGAGGAAATTCACAGCAGATCTGTGAACACAAGGCAGCGTTGAGCACTTCCCTGGTGGACTGGTGTTCTCTTGGCTTGCCCATGAATTGAGATTTACAGAACAGGCAGCTTTCTGAGGACAATGTTGGACAATTTGGATGTCCAACAGGAGATCATTACCTTCTACAGTGGCATTGTCTTCATCAAACAAGATGATCTTCACCATGAACATTGCCTGACTTGTCATCCTCTCCTTTAGCCCCTATTCCACGTTGTTGGGGGTCTGCCCATGCTGCCATCCTATGGTTGCAATTCTGCCCCATCTCTCACTGCATCTGGATATAACTATTTTTCCTTGCTCTGCTGCTCTTCTCTCACCTGGAGTTGTGGTAAATGACCTTGGAGGGGAGATGCACTTGGCTTGTTTTTCTTGGTCCTTGTAGACAAATGGCTGTTGAAAAGAGTCCTCCATTTTTTTATACTTTCCTCGAGGTAATATTCATCTACTTTTTGATCCTGGATCCTCTCTCCACACGTTCTCCTCCTGAGATCTTCACAACTCCC
The DNA here is from genome assembly GCA_003676055.1 of Chloebia gouldiae. NCBI lineage: Eukaryota > Metazoa > Chordata > Aves > Passeriformes > Passeridae > Chloebia > Chloebia gouldiae. Next base: position 20,955,783 of record QUSF01000001.1, on the reverse strand, counting down.
GCAAAAATTACAGTAACCAGATCCCCCACAGGGTGGGACAGGAGACTTATGAGTTTGTAGTTTTCCATGCTGGCATCTGCAGTAGTTCAGGAGGCTTAATTCATGCTCTGCACAATACACTCTTGTCTCAAAATCCACCTTTCCTCCAGTAATGTGGAGGAACGTCAGCAAAGGAGGACAAGGCATTCCTCAAATCGAGAGGCCAAGGTCAGCCAAGGTGGGAGAGGAATGACAGGTGGCTAAAAGGCACTCTGCATGGAGAAGACACCCCCATATCTTTAGGTTGCATGGTCTGGATAAAGATGCTTCACAACAGGCCTCCTTGGAAAATAACGCTCAGCAGACTGGGAAGTAAAATGCTTTAACAAATTCTGAAAATTGAAAATGTAGAGAGTAATTTTTAACAGCCTTGGCTCTGCCCTGAACATACAATGAATATAAATCCCAAGCGGACAAAGGTGATAACAGGAAAAATGTAGGACATGTCATAAACTGCATTTGCTCTTTCAAAAAATGCAGATGCTGCACAGTGAGCATCCAAAGGACTGTGAGTCATTTTGTTCAAGCATCTTCCCAAAACAAGGGGGCACACAGAAGCCAACAGCTCTGAAGCATCACCAGCTCTTGAGGCAATGCAGCCCCACCACAGCATCTTGGTATCTCTACTCCTGCACATCAGATTTTTGGACAAAAAATTGATTTCATGGAGCTAAAAAACAATTAATCAAAACACAGAACCAAATCAAGGAGCAGGGGGGAAAGTCAAAGCCCAAGTGAAACAAACATAAAGCTATACAAAATGAAAACGTTTTTTCCATGGGGTAGCTCGGCTGCTTACACCTAAACAACAACAGCACTTAGAAGAATAGGTTCAGAAGGAGTAAATAATTATTTGGGACAGTGCAGATTAAGTCTTCAAAGTAATAGAATAACAAAGCTTGAAAAAGCAGTAAATTTTGCTGATGAGCCGCATATTTTTATTTTTTTTACACTATAAATAATTTCTGATTTCATTGACAGCACAAGAGCTGCCGGGCTTGCTTTGACTCCCTTCACGCTGTACCGTCGTCTGTCGGGGGGTGCTGCTGGCAGCGCCGCGCTCGCCCCTCGCTCGGCCGGGGAGCGGCGCTGCCTCCGCGGGCGGGCGCGGACGCTCCGCGCCTGCGGTGGCGGCAGCGCGGCGCCAGGTGGCGCCATCGCCCCGCCAGCCGCCTCCGCCGCTCCGGCGCGCACGGACGGCACCGCCGGCATCTCCCACCGCCCCGGCATCGCCCCGGCATCTCCCACCGACCCGGCACCGCCGGCATCTCCCACCGACCCGGCACCGCCCCGGCATCTCCCACCGCCCCGGCACCGCCGGCATCTCCCACCGACCCGGCACCGCCCCGGCACCGCCGGCATCTCCCACCGACCCGGCACCGCCCCGGCACCGCCCCGGCACCGCCCCGGCATCTCCCACCGACCTAACACCGCCCCGGCACCGCCCCGGCATCTCCCACCGACCTAACACCGCCCCGGCATCTCCCACCGACCTAACACCGCCCCGGCACCGTTGGCATGGTCCTGGCACCCCCAGCATCGCCCTGCCATCCCCGGCAGCATCCTGGCACGGCCCTGGCATCATCCTGCCATCACCTTCACATCACCCAGCATCGCCCTGGCATTGCTCTGGCACTGCCCTGGCAGCGCTCAGGCCACACCTGCATTGCCTGGCTTTGCCCTGGCATTGCCCAGCACCACTGCAATGCCCAGGTACCACCCGGCACCAGCTGGCATCACCCTGGCACCAACTCACCAGCAGCTGGCACTGCTGGTCATTGCCCTGGCACTGACTTGGCAGCACCTGCCAAGTGCTGCTTGGCTGCTCTGGCACCACTCTGGCATTGCCTTGCAGTGTTGCCCAGCATTGCCCAGCATCAGCTGGTACCAAGCCTGAGCTGGCCTGGCATTACCTGGCAGCAGCCCAGCACTGCCCCAGCACTGCTTTGGCACTGCCTCGGCATCACTCCCGCATTTCTCCATCACTGACCAACAGATTTGGGGAGACTCTACAGGGCCTGTTCATTTCCCTCCACATAATTAATGCAAACACCATTTATTAAATGCATACATTGCTTTCCATTTTTAATCCAATGAATTATTCAGGATGAGTACTTTATTAGGCTGTTTGTCTTCTCTCCTTCCCCCTTGGGCTGGGCCTCTCATATTTATCACCGGAGGGATGCAGCACAATCATTTCTGCGAGAAATACTTGTCTGGGGACTGGTTCTAGGATTATGCTGCATGGGCAGGTTTTTAAATAAAGTTAAATTTTTCTTCTTCCAGAAATAGAGGTGTAGTACAAAAGTTTTGTGTTGGAAAGTTGCAACCCAGTTTATCACTCAGTGTTTCTAGAGCAATTCATTGGTGCTTCATGTGACTTTTATCTTAGTGCATCCACATAATTCATGGGACCATTTAGATTGGAAAAGACTTCTCAGATCATCAGTTCCAGCTGCACAGCCTAGCACTGCCAGGTCCACCACTAAATCACGTCCCCAAGTGACACATCTACAAGTCTTTTAAATCCCTCCAGTGATGGTGACTCTACTCCTTCCTTGGGCAACCTGTTCCAGTGCTCAACAACCCTTTTCATGAAAATTTTTTTCCTGATATCCAATCTAAAAATCCCTTAGTGCAACTTCAAGCCTCTTCCTCTCATCCCAGCACTTGCTACCTGAGAGAAGAGACCGCTCACTACACTCTTCTTTCAGGTTATAGAGAGTGATCAGGTTCCCCCTGAGGCTCCTTTTTTGTCAGACTAAATAACCCCAGATCCCACAGCTGCACCCTTAACACTTGTGCTCCAGACCCTCCACAATCTCCACTGCCCTTTTCTGGACACACAACCAATCTATGAATAATAATGAAGTGTGCAAAATAACTTTCTCCCTGAACAAGTTGTTCTTGCTTTTCTAGCGCAGACTCCAAAGTGGCTGTAAAAGATCTTTCTGAATTAAGGGAAAATCCACCAGATCAGGAAACAGTTTGATGGGATACTTCTGTCAGCAGTGCTGGGTGACAGCAAACATAGGCAGACCCAGCTGAACAGAGCTCAGTGGGCTTCTCTGTGAATTTCATCTGGCTTTCCTACATTTTGAGACACATTTCAAGAGCAACAAAAAAGCCCCCCAAAAAAATAAAAACCCCAAAACCCAGAAGTATATTAGGAATTAAAATATATGCAGCTGTTGATATATTTTGACAGTTTCTCTGTCAGTTTGTTTTCTGTGTAAGTTCAGTATGTATTTTCAACAGATTTATGAAACATGATTGCTTAAAGCCACTTGGCCACAACTCTTTCCCTGAAGAGAAAGATTTCTGAAATGCTTCTCAGGGTCATGATGGAAATAATTTTTCAGCAGAGGATTGTGAGGATTTCCATGGCAGAGCAGCCATAGAAGGAGCATCATCCTACAACCTCTTTTCATACAAATACTAGATTATTTCCAGAGGATCCCTTCCAACTAAACTATTCCTAGCTGCCTGTCCCCTTCCCAGTGCTCTGTTTTGCTGCTTCTGGGAGGTGTCGCTCATTCTCGGTGCCTGTTAAAGTTCATGGGACCTGAATCTTCCAGTGCTGCCCTTTCCCAGATTGAGTCCAAAAATCCTACAGCTAAGAAAGTCTTGGAGAGTTATTTCCTAAGTGGAGATGAAAAAATATCATACTTTAAGAAAACATCAGTTCTTTCAAAAGAGAACATAGAGAACAGCTGAAGTGTCTGACACCTCAGTGAGGAAGGACAAAACAAAACAAAAAGGTCCAAACACCAAAAGTGAGTTTCAAAAGAAAGTGAGCTGGCCCAGCTTTATGCTTATGAAGCATTAAATAACCAGTGCCAGCTTTGTTTTTACAATATACCTCTCCAGCTCTCTAGCTTCTACAAAGAGATCAGCAAAGGTTTATTCTTTCTTTTAAACATATAGTAGAATGGTCTTGGTATGTATATAATCAGTAACCCATAAAACCTTAAGGGGAATTTTTGTCCCTGAGACTCATTTCTGTCCTTGATGATTTAGTAGTAAAATTACAATCAGGCTTGGGACACATGGGATTATGAAAAAAAGATTTAAAACATTTTTTAAAGTGCTTAATGACGTAGACTCTTAAAACATTTTGAGAAAGGAATGCTGGAATCCTTTGAAGTGACTTTCAATTAAGCTTTTAAATGAATTAGGATGTTATTTCTGTGTAACAGCTAGACCATAAATTTAGTTTCTAATTAAATACCGTGTGAAAACTTCATGTCACACGTCACTGCTTTCAAATTTATTCGCTGTTAGATTTGACTGAAGTTACTTAGAGAGATGCTTTTTTTCTCATTCTCAGGGGCACAGCAGCTTCCCTCTGGGAAAACAAAGGGGACCTTCCACTGTGCTGTTCTATGGGAAAATAGCAGTTTCTTTACAATAATAACCCAACTCACACACTTCTTTTGCAGTTCTGTTCAAGATTTCACTCTAATTCCTCTGTCATAGTCCCCCAAAGCCTGTCTCTTTTCTCTGGAGGAAGCCACCCATGCCTGGTGCCACATTATTCCTCAAAGAGTTAATGAAATTCATTTTTACTTGACCATTTTCAGTCATATCATACTTTAAGAAACATATGAGCAGCTTTCACTATTTTGTTACAAAAGCTTAAGAGCAGATGATGCCAAGTGCTATTGGCAGCATTATGGGGCAATGTATTTTTAATAATTACACAGTATTACAGGTATAACTATTTCCCTGAACATTATGCCTGAGTTCTTTTGTCTCTGTCCTTTCTTGCCCTCTATTCCTCCATCTCTCTAAGCATCTCCTCAATTTCTTCACCTAATTAAAATTAAAATACCATATTTCTGGCTGTAAAAATAACCCTACCCTTTTCATTTTTGTTCTCTCTTCTCTGATTCCAAATGACATCAGTTCAAAGCAAAAAGTTATTGGACACTCAAACGTTTTTTCCCAAGGTAGCCCTTAATTATTCCCAGCATTTAGCAATGACCAGTTACATGTGTAAGGTTAATAGTTCACTGTGACAAAAATAACATCAATTCCTTCCTTTTTGTCATAATTTGGTGACAGTAGTCACCAGAGGATCACCTGAGGCTGTTTTTTGATCTGTTTAGTTAAAGAAATGTATCTCTCTATGAGCCAAGCTGCTGTGGCTCTTTCCCCTGGGCCATCATTTTCAAGCCTTGTGACTGTGTGGTCAGCAACGTGAGCGCAGTGTGAGCAGGAGCATGGCATGGGGCGAGGGATATGGCACAGGACAATCCCTGCCCTGTGTCTCACAGCTCCCTGTTCAGAAGGAAATCACCACCTTAAGATGGCATTGCAGAATTCCTTGACCTGACACACCAGCCAGCAGCCTTCTCCAGAGGTAACTTGGTGACACATTGCTAAGAAGCTCGTGGAAGCATTGGTAGCACACATAACTTCCCTCGGGCTGAGCAATGCACTGTGAACTCTACCCCGAATTTCTGGCTGAGGCACTCTTGCTGTCAAAGCCTGCAGGGTGTGGGACACCAAATGTCCAGGCACAGGTTTATACTGCTGAACTGTCCCCTTGATCTGCCTGGACCATTCAGAGGGGCTTTGCATAACATCTCATGCTTTTTAACCTAAATCTTCTCATGAGTCTGTGGTTTAGGATTCCCCACATTAACCATATATAAAAAATTTCAGCAATCACTGTCCTTCATCTTTGAAACCAAGGAATGAATCTGTGCTCTTGTTGTTTTGACCTAAAAGCAACAGAGTACAGACGGTTGTTAATATTTAACTGTACCTTAATCTTTTTATTCATGAAGAATATTTACCCATAATCCATGAGGGTGAGAGATGCCTGAAATAATCAGGAATTGGAAACTGTCCTGTACTTTTTGTTTAAACAACTGAGCTGGAAACAGAAGTGTTCTCCGTCCCTGCAATGAAATATGCTGGAAGTGTGCAGTAGACACTGGTCTGGATAATCAAGCACCCAGAAACAGGCCTTTGGTTTAGAGATGCTGTAGGCAAATATAATCTCAAAAAACCCTCAACTGGAGCCTGACCACGCTTAGACTACAATGTAAAGCCTACCAAGAAGTCTACATAAATGCCTGATGAAACTACTGCAGTCTAAATTCTACCACTCTTACTAATATGTATTTTTCCTACCTCACAGTCTTCATTATTTTCCTCCTTTTTTTTATTTCATTTTTATATGAACATAAACCAAAATTTCAAAATTGTTGACAGATTCTGTGTTTGATTTGCCATCTCTCCAAGGTCCTGATTGTCCTAGTATGCAAGGCTAAAATTTTGTGAGTTCAGACCACATTAAAATGTCAGAAGTCAGACAAAATGCAGGCGCTCAAAATGCAAATGACAAATGGAATCACTAGCAGACTCATAAGTGAGATGAAGAAATTTTATTACCAGAAAACATCACTAAAAAAATGTTCCATTAAAAGAAATGTTCAAATGAAGGCTTTTCTAGATACATGTCTAAAAAACTTTCAGAGCAACAGAAATGGGAAGGTGAAGTTTGCTGTCTGCTTTTATTTAGGTTTAACAAAGGTCTAGCAAACAGAGAAGTTAGACTCTTGCAAAGTCTGTGAAAACAGCTAGCTGCATGGGCCATTTGGGGGAGTCTGCAGTGGGAGCTCCTACACTACCAGACACTGGAGAATCCACTTAGAAGAGAGATTTGTCCAGGTGCCATTATTAAGGAAAACACGTTTTGATGTTGGGGTTTTGTTGTTGTCTGGTTTGTTTTGCTTGTTTGTTTTTGGTTTTTGATACATCAGCCATAAGACTCCAACTGTGAAGCCTGCTCTATTTAGCATTATGCCTTCAGAACAACTTTCCAGCTTTACAGTAGTTTATTGCTCCAGAATTTTTCCCCTAGATAACTTCTGAGAAGTCATTTTTCTGGCCAGCATTTTAGAGAACATTGTTTTACTTTTCAGGGTAATGCAGTGGCTTTGTTGCCACCCTGTGAAAGTCATAGAAATTCAGGTTCCAGCTATACAAAATCCAGTATGTAAATTAAATGACTGCTCAAATGTCTCTCTTGCCATTTCTGAAAGGACTCAACTTCTACTAGAAACAGTGCAAGTACATGAATCTGCTTATTGGCTACACTCCTGCTCACTTTTTCTTGAGGCCAAGTCTTTTCTGTGATTATACATACCCCATGCTTGGGTACAAAATTTCCACTAACCTCAGAGTGGTCTCCTCCATCTTTATCATGTAAAGCCCTCTCCCCTCTTCCCACAGGCTTCAACAAATCCATCTTCTTCTATTTCCAAGAGAAAGAAGAAAAACCCCTCTTTCCCTCATCCTCTGTGTGCATCATATATCAGAATTAGAAAAAGGGTGATTAGAAAGGGTGAGCCCAGTGGTGTCAAAATAATTGAAATAATTTAATTGTCTGTTTGGAAAGAATTTTCATCTGGAATATTTATGATCTTTTATCTACAGAAGACATTAAAAATACTCAGAATTATGCTAAATATACAAAATTAAAATGATGATTTGAAGTATCCAGTGGTATTTTAATATGCAGTGGCAAGAAGTGGAAAAGGTGTATTGATGTGGAAAATTCTTAATTAACATTTAAGTAAGTATCCTCTGTCTACCTCCTCCTCAGCTTGCTGTGAAAGATTTTAATATCCTCATGTATTCTCTGCACTATAAATCTTCAGTTCTGCATCAGGGAGTGTCATGTATGATCAACAGTTCCTTAATATAAATTGTGATGGGTACTTTTGGGCTACTTACCAATAGGATACTTGACTCTGACTTGGAATGAATATGAATAAAGCTGTTAGTCCTCTGTCCATAAAGCAAGTGCCTTCCCAGTTTCAGTAACTGAGCACAGTCATTGCCATCATTATCCTTAAATGTAAAATTCATTAATTCACCTCCAGAGCAGTCAACCTCAAATGTTATTTAACATAGTTCTTAAACATCAAAATTATTTTATTTTATTTTGAGGGAACTTGCAAGCACCTTCTCTGTTTGTCAGGTGCTGAAAAGAAGTATCAAATACTACTGAAAATCTGTGTTTTCCTCATTGGCTTTCTATGTAAGCATGGCTCCAACTGATCTGATCTGTAAAGACAACAGTAGGTGAAAAATAAAAGTGAAAGATATTCCTGCAGGGCTGAGGTGTACCCACCACATAATTCAGTGGATGTTGGTTTATTTCTTTTCCTGTGTAAAGTAAAGTAACCCATGGTTGTTGATCAGGATTGCTACCTGTAGCTGGGTTCCATTAAAAAGCCTTTTACTACCTCTCCCAGCTTTGCAAGCCATCCTAAATTTTCTAGAAGAGACAATTACAGGTTCCAGAGGTGCAGCCAAGGGCATATAGAACATTCTGGGGGTCTTGGAGCAGACTGGCAAAGATGGGATAGAGATGTGGGAGGCTGAACTGCAGCTTTCTAAGAGGCACAAGGCAACTCCTGTCTCTTCTCAGTTGGATACTCCACAGGAATCAGAGACAGCTGGTTTAGAGTCTGGGAGAGTGGTTGAAGTGCTCTGGAACAAAAGAAAAACAGCCTTAGAAATGATGGTAGGAAAGGCAGTCAAAGAATCACAGGAAACCTTTCTCTTCTTTCAAGATAGTCAAATTTTGAATCTAATATTCTAATATTTGAATCTAATATTCACTGATCTAAAATGTTTAATTTTCAAGAGCCCAGACTGCACTTAAATACACAGAGTAAGCAGAAAAAAAAACCCGAATTTGCCATGTTCATAGATCAAGGAAAGCCATTTATAACAAAGATTCATTTAGGGATCTGTTTAATGACCAATTGATGTGTTGTGCTCAGGGAAGGTATACACTTTTCAAAACCTCAGCTATTACCTCATTGGTTGGTGAGAAGCTCAACATGAGCCAGACATGCACCTTCACAGACCAGAAACACAACCATATCCTGAGCTACATCAAAAGAAATGTTGCCAGGAGGTCAAGGGATGTGATTCTGCCCCTCTACTCCAATCTTGTGAAAGCCCCCTTGGAATTCTTTATCCACCCTTGGCATCCCCAGCACAGGAAAGATATGGAACTGTTGGATTCAGTCCAGAGAAAGTCCATAAAGGGGATTAGAGGGTTGGAGCACCATTCCTATGAGGACATGCTGAGAGAATTAGGGTTGTTCATCTTGGAAAAGAGATGGATCTAGGAAGTCCTTGAAAGGCCTTAGAACATCTTCAAGTGCCCAAAAGGGCCTACAGAAGAGCTGGAGAGAGACTTTTGATAAGAGCATGTAGTGATACAACAAGGGCAAATGTCTTTAAACTGAAGTAGACCAGATCTGGATTAGATATTTGGAAGAAATTCTTCACTGTGAGGGTGGTGAGGCACAGGAACAGGTTGCCCAGAGAAGCTGTGAATGCCCCATCCTGGGAAGTGTTCAAGCCCAGGCTGGATAGGGCTTTGAGCAACCTGGTCTTGTGGAAAGTTCCCCTGCCCATGGTAGGAGGCTTGTACTAGGTTGCCTTTAAAGGTCCTTTCCAACCCAAACCATTCTCTAATCCTATGATACAGCATTAAAAATAATTTAAATTTTGAGAAAATATTTTAGATTTAATATTTGGACTGAAAAACATTGAAGAGAGGTCCTCTGAAAATGACCCATGAGCTGCCAGTGACAACTAAATTGTCAGATTGAAAAAGTGCTTGGGGTAGAAGCAGTGTTCTTGGATCCATATTTGCAGGTCTCTTTTCATCTCAGGAAGTGCTTCAGAACATGCCAAGACTGTGAAGACACCCAAGGCTGAACAGCAGGAACTTGGTTGCATCAGCCAAGTGGGCCAGCCAAACCTGATGCTGCTCCATGGGGTTGTTCTTCCTTCACCCCCATGTCCAGCTTGCTCTGCAGCATGCAGCAGCAGCCTTTCACCACCCTTATATGCTAATTGTGCCATTTTGAACAGCTCCAAAATAAACCAGATTGTAGCCACATTGAAAAAAATTATATAATATGACTGTGTCTGAAACATTACTACAATCTAATTTCTTTAAAGGTTGCCTGATAACTATATCACAAGAAACAGGTCTGCAGCAGCAAGGATTGATTCCACTTCCTCTCTTTTCTCAGGGAATAACCTTAGAAAAACTTTCAAATTGATGGTAATTTGCAATGGCCAGACAAAATAAATCTTTAATAAAAAGGTTTGCCCCAAAAAGGAACAGGCTGTTTAAAGAGTTTAGACCTCCAAATGGCCAGCCTGTGTGCTCTCTGTAATTTAATACTGGGGATCTTGGCTAACTTCATTAAGCAGATGACAGTGAAATTGAGATAAATCATCCTTTGGTGAGGTGGGGACCAACACAGAGAAAATTACAACCAGCAGGACAAATAGGTTATATTATCACACAGGTAACTTATTTTCACTTTAGTGTTAGAATGAATTTCATTAACAGAAAATATGTATTTTACATTGAAGCCAATGTCATTGTGAAATTGGGAACATTGTATGATTCACACAAATGCATCTACAAGATGCTGGACTAATCTTAGGTTTAGTTCTTGATTATTTTCCCACTCACTGAGTAGGAGCTTTCCAAATTTTTGTAGTAACTTTACAGTTGAAAACATCACTCTTTTGATTTTTACTTGTTTACTAACTAATATCTCAAAAATATTTTTACTAACTCTGTAACTCAATCTCAGAGTTGTTACTTCTACGATTAGCTTGCATTAAGATTGAAAAAAAAATCACTATGAAAATATGCCTGTTCTCTACTCTTTCCTAATACTCATGCTAGGCAAATACTTTTGAAGACTTTCCACATGGCTCAGTTCTTAGTGGCCAGTATTAAGAGGTTTAACCCATTTCATAGAGCTTTAGTTCTGTTGTGTAACTGCTGTCTGTTTGAGGTTTCTTTCTCCTGCAAGGAATATCAGTGATTCATATATGGACTTTTCCTTTAGAAAGCTGAGTCACGTTTTTTATTAAATGCATTCAGCATAAACCGTACATTTTAATAAAAATATTTTCTATATTTTGATTAACATTGCACTGAACAACATTCAGTTCTTTCTACCTAAAAATAATTTAAAATTAAATAGTTTAAAATTCTATTTCAGGCTTTGTAATAGTAACTTCTCAACACCAGACATCCATTGCACTTCACCTGTTTGTGTCCATTCCTTTTCAAAGGCAGAGTGCTTGATGCTGAGGGAAAGCCTGCCCTGGCTCTGCCATTCTTTTATTGCATTTTTGATCTGTTGGTGTTGCACATCTACAGGACTGTTTCCATTCCATGTTTTGGACATGACCTGGGAGTGATAGGACTGGGTTGTTTTTGGCTGGGCCCAGCCCTCTTGCTGTCATCTTCTCCCCTCTGCATTTCCCATGGGTTATTTGTCCCCTCTGGATGGGAGTCTCAGTGGAAGTACAAGTTTTGACTATGGATAAACACTGATCATCACAAGACAGTGCCCCATTAGTCATTTCCCAGTGCACCATGCAATGCTGTGTTTCACACAGCAACTGCCTGACACCCTGCACTTTCGGACTACAAACACAGCTTTAGAAAATGAAGAGTTTAGTCAGTACAGCTAAGGAGGACACACACCAAAATGAGTTCCACTTGTTCAGTCCTACTTATGTACTCTGTCATATTGAATTTACTAATTTCCTGAAACAAAGTTTATATTTCAGCATAAAATACTGTAATATAAGACTGAATGAAACACAAGAGCCTTGTCTGGACCCAGAAATCACTTTTAAATAGTTTTATCCCATTTGCATTGAGTTAGAATACATTTCCTTTAGTACAGGGCACAGGAAAATATTCTTTTCATAATTGATTGATTTAAAAGGGTTCTGCTCTACATCACCAAAGGTGAATAGTACAGACCTGTTGTGGCAGACAACCTGATTTTGAAATAAGAGCACTAAACATTAACATCTGCAGTAACTGACTTGTCACATCATCTACATGAAAAAGACTTGAACAGTTATTTATAATCAAAATTGCAGAGTGGAGAATCACTGCCTATGTCTGACTGGTTCCTTGCAGATGAGTGCTAATTTTAAAATTGCCATCACCAGCTGTGATAGATCTCTTGGCTCTCTCTCTCTCGTGGCCATCTCCCAGAGCCACGAGCTGGCCTTTGCTTTACTTGGGCAGGCAGGAGGTGGCTGGTCCTCCCCTGGCTCATGCATGGGGGGACAGTCTGTGGAGAGCCAGTTGCCCAGGATGACATCTGTGTCCAGATGGCTTTTTAATATCTCCTGGGATGGTGACTTCACAATCTCTCCGGGCAACCCATGCCAGTGCCTGGTTACCTTCACAGTGAAATGTACACAACAAAATTAAATCATCACGGAATAAATAAAAAGAAAAAAAAATTAAAATCTTTTAAAAGTCTGAAGAATTGCTGGGAAGGTTTCTAAACTATTCTGAGGATGGGAGCAGCTGTGTCTTGTGGGACCACCCCCACAAGAGCTCCCTAAAATTTCCGTGCAGGGCTACCAGTCATTCAAAAACCCATGAGACCTCTCAGGGGGCTTCCAGGATATAGCATGGCACAACACAGCAGGGTGCAGTGCCACCTGCATGGCTGAGGAAGATGCACGGCTCCATGATGGGGGAGGCCTGGAAAAGGCTCACAAGGGAAAAGCAGTGTTTTTGAAGGAAAACTATATTGAAAACTAAATTGAAAACCTCTGCCAGAAAGCTCTCTGAGATATTGACCTTTTTTGGACTGCTTCACTGCAAACATGGATGAAATAGCCTTTTATTCTAGCATCCACAAAAAACAGAGCTATGTAGGCTGTTAAAAAACCCAATTTCTTATATTGCTGGTATCTCTTTGTAGAAAGGAATTCAAGACTTCTTTAGCAAAAGCTATATTCCTCTGATGCCACAATTCACAGAAATATAAAATATTCCTAAGAGTTATTAAAATATTTATAAGAGTTGGGAATATTTACAAATTTAGAGAATGACTACAGTAATTTAACTATGGCAAATCCAGCATCAGTGACTAATAAGGAAACAATTTTCATGGGAAAATATTGTGTCATTATTTGAATTTGCAGTCATTTTCTAGCTGTTTCAGACCATAAGTGATGTTTCTCTTAAATGTTGAGAAATCCTGAGGCATGTAGACACTGAGTGGTTACTTTTCCATTTGTAGCTAAAGGATCTTAACAAGTTTTCTGTGTTCCTGGCATTTCTGTCAGTGCATCAGGTAAAAATGTATAGCTGCAATTGGTATTTTATGTATTAAAAGGATTGAGAGTATTCTTCAGTGTGTAAATAAATAATGCTACTATTTCTTTTACAATATGAGTAGTTACTCTGAACGTTAAGACCAATCAGAGCCTGTATTTGCTGCAACAGGTAATGTAATGCATTCTTTGAAGAGTGAGTTTCAACAAAGATTAATAACAAGTTCTTTGGTTGTAGATACATCTTTTGGCAAAAACTCATAATTGCAATGGAGAAGAAAAAGGGAGAAGTGTAATTCGTTTGTGTATCTTGGTACTAGAGAAAAAAATTGAATCCAGCTACTGTTTCTGGTTTGTCTGTGTATCTTACAAAGTTTTAAGAATTATTGAAACCTGATAAAAGCAAGAAATACCATGTTTATATGAAGAATAATGTATGCAGTGAATGATTTCCTATATTTTAGTGACAAATCGTTCTCTTCTTTTTAATGTGTGAATTTAGTCTCCTTTTCTCTCCTTTAAAATGTGTGAATTTTGATTTTTCCTTTTCTTTGTTAAAGTACCTATGGAGACAATATTAACCTTTTATAAATATTTGCTTAGATATTACAATATCTAATAATAATTACAATAACTAATAATATTGTAAATATTTGCTTAAATATTATTTCTGTCTAGGTATCAAATAAAGAGTGCTCCTGTAATTATGTAAAGAATTCAAAACCTTCAAGAAAACCCCTTAATCTCCAAAAGCCCAAGTGTACTGAGATGTCTTAAAATGAAGTAAGACCTGTTACAAATAAGCCCTTGAGTAGTCAAGTTATATATAATGTGCGTAGCTCAGGCATGCTAAGGAGAACTGCTTTTTCCTTAAAGCATCCCTCAAAATCGAGCCTTCCCCACTATTTTCTCTGGAAACTCCACCTTTGAGCAGGAAGGGGTGTCACATCCCAAGACCTTTCTGTCAGGTTTCATTGCATGGGCCAACAGATACAAAAGATTTCAGGAGGGACAAGTCCTGACAGCTAATGCGAGCGTGTAAATCTCACTTTCTCAGGAAGTCAGGCAAAGAAAGCTTTACCACTGACCCCAGATGATCACATAGATGGGTAACTTGGGTTCAGCTGAGCTCATTGTGCATTGTTGCATAAGGTTTGTTGCCAAGATATGGACTGCAATTTGTACAATGTGAAAGAAGCAGTTGCAGCTTTGAAGCCAGTCTTGGAAGTGTAATTGGATAAAATCCAGACTTCTTTCAAGATGGTGAGAATCCTGCCAGGATTTTTAAGAGATTGGGTTCATTAACTGTAACTGGCTTCAGAAATAAAGGCAACCATGAATAATATTTTCTCAGCTCCTAGGAGAAATATTCTATTGCTCATTCAAATTATTGATTTATTTACATGACTCCCCTAAGGTAATTTTAGAAACAGGTAGACTGCAGACTTCAAAATGGGAATGAGCTGGAGCCAGTGCCCTTCCAGGTGCTGTTCTTACAGGAACATCATGTACCTTTAACACAATTAAAATATACACACGTACAATTTCTAAACCCCAGCTGGAGCCTTTGGCTTTTCTTCTTGATCTGCCCTGAGTGATGCATAATGGCTAACTTGGCAGGCTGCCTTTTTTGCACAGAGACAGGTAGAGCTATTGTGTGAAAAGAGATGACTTATAAAATCCCTTACCCCATTTGCTAGAGAAAAAAATTCTCCCTATCATCGATTTATGCCTAGGAGGATCAGCTGAGAAGTTATGTTAAACCAAGAAGCTGCTCATAAGAGATTTTAGGACCTCTATGGGTGATAGAGCGTAAGATCTTAAGTTCATTTATAGTACCAGGAAAGTTGCCTGTCAAAAGTAGAGCCTACTGAATATTTATCAGCTACTCCTGTTCTGACACGTTCCAGAAAACACCCTTAGAAATCTTTGTGTTTTTAAGGTACTGATGGCTTCTGAATCTATCTATGTACCAACTGTGAGCACAAAAGTGCAGCTGCTCTCTCACCCCTTGATTTCTTTCAGCTCCAGCCAGAGCAAGTTTTCTTTGTTTCCAGATAAGTTAATGGTTTCCCCTTAATAACAAAAGACTTTTTAAAAAAGACAAAGACTGGCACCAACCTGTCTCTCTCTCCCATAGTTACAAGGAGAAAATTAGTCAGAAAACCACCAACAATAAGGAGCAGTGTGCAAGACTTTTGGGATGGAGTTGACTGTGATAACAATTCTGACAGTGTGACCTGTATGTTTAGTTGTGGGTTTCATGTCAAATCACAGGCTTTCTGCTTTCATGCATAAACCCTAACACCCAAAAAATCAATGGGGGTGTGATTTGAGCTATCACAGAGTGTTTAGAGCAAAATTAGTGTATTTGGGGTTTGGGTCTCTCTTTCCATGGCTAATGCACACATAAAGCACGCAAGAAAGACTGAGTAGCGCGGATCTACTCTAGTCTGGGCAAATTTCTGTTGGTAAGTAATTTATTTTCCCAAAAGAGACTGCTGTTTCATTTACCCCAAAACATACCATGATTTATGTCATAAAGATTTGTAGGGTTCATCTATAGGAAAATGGTTTCCTCAGAGCACCTCTGTAGATCCAGTGTCCCCTCAGAGTTTGGACTGGTCTTTTCAAGGGTCTTCTGTGTCCATTTATGGCTTTTTTTTCCTGTTTCTTTCAGTATTGGTGGTCTGGGGGTATCCTTTTATATTTTGATAAGGAAGGAAATGTAACAGAGGAGGCCAGGGCCCCCAGACCTGTGGTTTCATTACCACATGCTGGAACAACTGGGTAGGAAATAGGGTTTTTAGCTCTGCTCTTGTGTAACTAGGCCAAAATCATGGCTTCATCATGTCCCTTTATAACCCTGTTGTTGTCCATGTGACTTCACTGTTGGAGTCTCAGTCCAACATAGAGGCAAAATGACAACAGGAGAGACACAGTATAGTCTAATACCCAAAGCGACAGTCACAAAAAAAAAGAGGATTTGTCTGTCTCTTGTAGGTGTCTGCAAATGTTCGCTGAAGCCTTAGGCTGATGTGTTATTCCTCCAGAGAAGCATACTGAGAGGAAAATGGGTTTCTTTTGGCCTTCTGCAGAGCATTTGGCATCTCCCTGCATGATGACACATTTGTTGTCACCAACAACATGAAAATCCCTATGTGAAAGTATTTTTTGCCTCTGTAGATATGGGTGCTTGAGTGAAATAAAGTGATCACAAAATAATAAGGAACATGGCAACTACCAGCAGACTCATTTGTTGAGCCTCAGCAGCAGAGGAAACAGTCATCTGGGCACCCTAATGAAATGTGACAGACGTTCAGAGAGCGAGGGCTGATATTTCCTGACAGCATCACCATCTGCACTCTAAAAGCTGTAGTATCCAGACATCATAATCTGATATGGGCTGTTTATTATTGTACCTCCACGTTGCAGGGCTCGCAGATCCTGGACTTGTGTGTTGTCAGCTTTGTATGCAGTCCCCTGACCTCATCTAGGATCCTAATCCTCAGTCTCTCGCCATGGTCCCTAGTTGGATGTTTAGCTTTCCAAGTAATCATGTCAATAGCCCCAGATGTAGATATCTAAAAGGGGTGGGGGGGGCGGGGGGGGGAATGAAAGAAAGAAAAAGGCTTCTAGCCTGCCAGCAGGCAAAATAGATGTTAACCCAATTCTTACCAGGGCAGATGGAGTTGTATAATCTGATTTCCAGGAGTAAGGGATTTTTTCAAGGAAGTAATGTTTTCGTATAGATGATTTTACATCCGTTTGTACAGCTTCAAAATTCAAATGGCAATGGTTTTATAATCCTACTTCTGTACACAGCACAGTCACAGGAAAAATTGTTAAAGACTGCAGGTCTCAGTGGTCGAAATAGAGAACAAGACTCCCTGTTCCTGCAAGATTTAGCAAGTGTAATGTTCAGTAAAACAAAGTAGTTACATAAAAGTATCTATGAATTTGGGAAATATGATGGGAGGAATTACAAGATCTGAAAAGTTTTACTTTAGGTTCTACTTTATAAACATATATAAACTTTTTCAGCTGGTGGAGTACCAAGAAAACTATTAGATCCTTAGCAATATAGATACTAGACCTGAAAGTCTGCTCTTGTACTATAGGGGATAAAAAACAAGTCATGTATGTCATCAGCTGAAGTCAGCTGGGTCTAATAAACAGTGACAAGTCAGGGAAAACTCTGTTCCTGGAGCAGCTTTTCCTTGGAAGGAAATTCTGAAGATCACTTGGCTAAACTTTATGGGTAAACCATCATCAGTGATAGCAAGGAAGCATTGGCTGAGTTGTTCTCCTTGGAAATAAACACATACAGGGAGATGTGGGAAAGGGCCAATATCTCTCCAATGAGGCAAAGAAGATTTATTATATTCACTCTCCCATTTCTGGAGGCAGATGGCTTCTACAGTTAGTCTTGTAACTGAGGATTTTTAGAATGAGCTGCTTCATGGGAAAGAAATGAGGGGGAACAGCATTAGTAGGAGTTACGTTTACTAAGCAAATATAAGGCAAGGGCATCTACTGTAGCAACTGAAGACAGGAGCTAAACCTTCTGGGATTCACATGCACACAGAAGAGCAGCTAATTCTCTCCATAGGTCAGGAGCAAATTGGCCACCTTGCCAAAAGACACAAATCAAAATCTTCCACAGACACAAGGAGGTAGCATTTAAATCCTTAGAACAATACAGTAATACTCATTTTCCACCTCATATCATGAAGCAAGCAATTACACTCTTCACTAGCTGGTGTTTCTAAAAGGGGTTCAACTCTCAAAGCACACATGGAATATTTTCCTTAAAGCTATCAGGAGTATGTTACTCTAACATTTTAGAATCAGCTTAGAATAGTTGGGTTCAATTTCCAGCTTATGTAAGAGTTAATTTTTCTCTCTTTCTGTGCAAGTTCTAAATTGAGCTACTGTCATGGTGCGTGTGAATGATTCATGAAGATTTGCCCCATGTGGTCTTCTGCTAGAGGCAACTGAAGGAGAAAAAAGCAAGCCACAAAAATGCCAACACAAGTCCCACACAAACTCCTTTTTCTTTAGAACACCATTTGTTGTTACTCATCTTTAGTGAAAGAAAAGATGAAAACCACACCAAAATGGAACATGTAGCACAACAGAGGTTCTAATGAAACCCAAACTATAAATGTGAACTATTGTTGTTTTAGTATTAAAACTAGCAAGCTCATATAACAAAATCCAAGTAGGAAGTCACTGGAGGAAAAATGATGAGAAAAGAAAAGCTGCTTATGTTAATTAAACAAAGAAAATCTGCCTGGCAGACAAGAACAGCTTAGAAGCAAATGAATTTAAAATATGTATCTATTTCTTGGTGTTCCCTGAGCACACAGATAATATATGTGCTCACCCATTCAGTCTTAGGGATTAAAGAAATCACTGGGCATGTTGACTAAATCCAGGGAAGATAATCTTTAAAAACAAAAGTTCACAACTTGTTTTTATGAATGAAGTTCTGGAAGCAAAGAATAGAGATCTTGCTTGTACTTGTTTTGAACAGCAGGACATATCACAAATTAAAAACCTATTCCCCAAAATAGGGAAAAAGATTCTGCCAGACCATACCATGAGGCATCAAAGCCTAATGAAGAGAAAACCCATTTATCAGTCTCCATCAATACTGCTGCTCACTACTTATTGAAGCAGTGAAGAAGACATTTAGCAGTAGTTCAGGTTCTCCCCCCCACTCCCACAAACTCTTTTGGCAACTTGATCCCTGTGTTGCAGGAACCCATTACAAAAAATTACATTATGACAAGAGTCAGGTTTTCATTAATTTAATTTCTTCTAAGACCTGAGAGGATAACCAAGGGAATGGGTGAATCCCATATACTTTCAAGAATTCATTTTACTTCATTTTCTATTTTCCACTAATTGAAATTAAACTTTTTTTTTTTTTATAGAAAAGCCTTCAGTAATGACACATTAACTGTGTATTTGACATAGGCACACATTTAAAGAACAACTGCAGCATATTTCATGGTAATCATATTGAGAATAGTTACACAGCAATTTTATATACTTACCATTGTAGACATATTATAATCTGAGACACTTAAAAAATGTCACCAGAAAAAAAATCATACATTATTTGAGTAGAGTCAGTAAGACTTCTAGATGATTGTTTGTTATTGAATAAACATCCAAGAATTTACAACTTGTGTTATCACAGAATGTTTCTTTATTTTTTCTGAAATGATAAAATTAATATGGCTGTTTCCAAGTCACAGTTGTTGGTTTTATTTATTTTAGAGTAGGAATTTCCAGTGTAATCATACAGGACCAAAAACTTGATGTACAGTGGCATTTAGTAATCTGTTACGACATCCTGCTGTGGCCATGTGAATCTCCATTTAGGCATTGCTGCTTTATTAACCTTACAAAGAAGAGTGCAATATGGTAATAAAATTGTTATAATCAACCTGCATGACAACATAGCAAGTACAGTGCAGGATAGCCACACAAATGATTACTCTGCTCTTCTGGAGTTGTGATAAATATAGTTTCACATATTTGTACAATATTTCACTTACCACTATAAGTGTTAATAAGTGGTGAGTTTGTTTTAAATACTTATAGATACCTTTTTGATTGCCTTATATTTCTAAGATCCGTACTTTTTCTGTGCTGAATAATGCATTCATTACTACAAACCCCATGAGCACACATTACTTCATGGGATTGTCTAGTAAGCATATAACAAGCCAAGGCTTCCAAACGTTTTTGATTTTCCAAGATATTAGACTTCTGATGGCATTGGTATTCTGACAATGATGGATATGACATTTAAACAGTTGAGTAATAAATAATGTGCCTAATAGGACAGTAGCAAAGGGACAGTAAAGGGATATTGTAGAAGCACACAGTGGGAGGAGGAGCGGAATAGGCTCATATGAAGCAGTGGCAAAAGCCCAGATTCACTGGTTTTTGAAATTCTTCTTTTGACAAAATGATTAATTAAAAAAAAGAAAATGACATACAAAGAAACAGTTTCAAAACTATATGAAGGTTATTAACATAATTATCAGTAACGAAAAACAAAACAAAACAAAACCAACAAATAAACCCCACCCAATTAAAATAAAAAACCCAAAACCCAAACATATTTCAAAGGCCTGGGGACAAAAAGCATTAAAAAAGTAAAATAATTTCAAAGAAGGTGAGATGTTCTATATCTCTTCTTCCTGCAGCATTGTAAGTGAGTCCATGGCAAACACCATTTTGCACCACAGAGTCTCTCCAACAGGTTTGCTTTCTCTCATCCACCACTCTTGACTGCTCATCAGCCTCAGAACTGAGCCTTCATTCATGATCAATTTTCTTACGCTCTCAGAGGGCAAAAATGCAAAGAGTGCTTAAAAAGAGGTACCTCCCAAACAAAGGTGAACTGGTGAAAAAGCTAATGGTAAAAAAAATTACTATTACAAAAAACACATACATGCCTCAAGACCCAACTATTTTCACCTTTCAAAGTTCACTTGACTAAAAATTCACCCAGTGTCTACAGAAGTGGACCATCTGTGTACTTGCAATCCAGGTCAGTTTTCCTTACTAGATGATTTGGAACACTTTCAATCATGCTGAATTCCTCTTTGCATTTTTAAGTGAAAGAAGATTGAGCTAAATCACTATCTCGTATGAGTCAGTGCTGTTAAGTTAAAAAAAAAAAAAAGAAACCAAGCAGATTACAAAGACGTACTATTGCAGTATGTGGTTACTCATGATTCTATCCAGAAGAAGGAATCCCAAAATTGTCTAACACAAGCAACAGGACACAATAATAGCCAATTATTTAACCCACAGTCTCTTTGAAGATCATCTAGCTGAGTAGAAAAGCCATTAAGAAAGTTTTTCAGGGCATCTTCATCTTTGTATTTCCAGGTGTATTACTACAGGAATCCATTTGAAGCAGAGCTACAAGCCATTTCTAGAATTAAATACACTGTTATTCATTTCAGATATATAATAGTGCAATCATCATAACACAAAGGGAACATAAAAGTGAAGGGTACATTTATTTAATTTTTATTTTCAGAAACATCATGGATTTCTTCAGCTATATAGAGCAGTTGAAAGGATAAGCTCTGTATTACCAGCCTCATGCAGTGCTATTTAATTTGAATCTTTGTAACACCTGCAAATATCTAACGTCACTTTACACCCAGCAGGTGAGAAATACCTACCACGACAGAATTCAGATACTGTATATTTTCATCCTTAAAGATATTAATATATTCAACTTCCTTTTTTTAAGACACTTCAGTCTTCACGTTCTGTAAATCAAGACCCAGCAAAGTGGCAAAACTGGAGCAAATGCTGGCCATCTCCTTATCTTCACACCAGTTCCTTTTATTTCAATATCAAGAAAATTAAAAGGAATAGTTGAGGCACAAGTGATTTTTATGCAGAAGTATAGAAGTATTTCAATAAGTAGACTAAAACTTCAGTATATAACTTCTTTTAAAAAAAGACATAGATCATAGATATATGATCATAGTCATAGATCACAGTCACTGCAGTCTTACTGATTGCTTTTTTTTTTTCCCCAAGATGAAAAAATAAACTGGTTCACAGAATTTACCAAATCCACTTTATACTGCCATTTCACACAGTTCATGTCTAATCAAAGAAAAGTACAAACCCGTGCTTCAAGGGAGCCTGAAAGCATTCTGCTACACCTAAAAATAAATGATTTCTTCAGTGAAGACAACTTCAGTGAACCCAGTAATTCAGAGGAGAGTTCATCCAGCTGAACTGACGTAAATGTTGCACGCAGAACTTAGCATGAAAGTGCACTGGCAACAAGCTTTTGAGAATAAGCTCATATCATAAGACCTTGTGCTTGAAACTACTTTTACAGCTATGGTTATTGTTTCTGTTAAGAGGCACTGCATAAATATGGAGTCATTCATCTAATGCACTTAATATTTCTTGGATAAGGACTATTGCAGTTTTACCTTATGTCTAGGTGTGATAATACTTTGGTTTGCTTTACAGCAGTAGCATTGCACTAGCAATACAGCTGATACTAAAGAGAAGGCTGAAAACACTTGCAGACTGGAGTTGAAAAATCTCAATCAGCTCCTTTACTTCTTTTCATGCTTCTTGGTAAGTTTTCCTCTTTCTAGTTGGAGGCTTGTACCAGTGTTTGTTCGCTTCTCCTTTTGCTGGCTCTCCTGGGAAACTTGTTGTACTGCTCGGAGGATAGCAGTCTGCACAATCTGCTTGCTGGCAATCTGCAGCCTAACTTCATCTTGCTCCGTCCCTGGCTTCTCACCTGCCAGAGACAAACAAAAAAGAAAGGGAACTAAGAATCTGGGGCTAGTCCATGAAAACATGAAGGGCAGAGAAAGAGGAGAGGGGGAACAAAATCACAGTGTGACTGGGGACAGTTTATTACATAGAAAACCTGCCAATACTGAAGAAGATGAATTAGGGTGGAAAGTACCTATGTGTGCTCATTACCACAGGACTGAATGAAGGGGGAGATTTTGAGTCATACATCTCAATTACCCACTCCCCAGCACTGGGGACAGCTGTGACTTCACAGCTGAAAAAAGAACAGATGTGTTATGCAGTAAGACAGGAAAGGAAGGTTTCCTCATGCAGCTGTGATTCACATCCATTTTGACTTGAGCTATGCTTCTGGATAGGGAATTGGACTTTATTTTTCAAGCCTGACAGGTACTCCCTCACCACCACATAGAAAAAAGCCCCAAAATTTCATTAGCATTTCTTTTTACTTTTACTTCAGATTGAAAGCCCTCATCCATCAAATCCCAGTTGACTTCAAGGTACAAGATTTTGTTTAGTGCAGTTTATTAACCCTTAGATAGATTTTCAAAAATATCTGCAAAACATTAAAAAATGCTCAGATTGTTGTAGGTAAAACAGATAACATTTTCTATGGCAACCTGTCAAATACATATTTTTATGTGAAACTTCCTTGTTTGCTAAAGTGTTAAAATCTGGAGAAAAATGAAGTAATGTATTATGACTACTGACATCTGGTAATGAAGAGTAGTTTATGTTGAGGTTTCTCTTTAGAAGTATTTTGACTCCTAACATAAGTGGCAATTTGGACAGTAAATAATGTCTGTAATGGTCACAGCTGATTCTGATTAAAAAAATAATTCTGACACATTTATTGGTATATAGGAAATCAGTTTCTAATTGAAAGGCTTAGACTAGGTGCTACTGACATCACTAGATTTGATTTTAAAATTTTTAAAGATACTCATCTCAGTTCTTTCTTAGTTGACTGTTATGCTCAAGTATTGCATTACTTAGGATTTGTAGTTTACTCTCTGTTTTAATTACATATATTAAGAATTGTGTCCTGAGAGAAATCAGAGTGAATTAAAGATCAGGTGCTTTTATGAGAGCTGCATATCTGAAATTGTGATGAATTCCCAGTGTTTCAATTTTTTTCAAGGAAACTTGAAAAATAG
The DNA here is from genome assembly GCA_003676055.1 of Chloebia gouldiae. Taxonomy (NCBI): domain Eukaryota; kingdom Metazoa; phylum Chordata; class Aves; order Passeriformes; family Passeridae; genus Chloebia; species Chloebia gouldiae. Next base: position 20,932,084 of record QUSF01000001.1, on the reverse strand, counting down.
AAAGAAAACTTAGAAAGAAAAGAAAAATCACTTGTTTCCTTAGGGAATATGCTATATGCTTGAGAGAAGAGACAAGGTCCTGGACCTGGGTCAAAATAATGCCTGATGTCAATGCAGACTGTGTGGTGAATTTATTACCAGCAGATTTGTGGAGAAGTACTTGGGGATACTGGTAGACAAAAAGCTGGAAAAGAAATGGCTTGTAGCCCAGAAATGTATGCTGGTCTTTACAAAAAGAGCATGGCCAGGAGCAAAGGGAGGTGATTCTACCCCTGTGCTCAGCTCCTGTCAGACTCTGGGGTACTGTGTCCAGGTCTGGAGTACTCACCACTGTAAAGACAAGTAAGAGGTTAAAACCTGTGAAAACATAGAAAAGTGTTTTAAACTTGAAAAGCTGACTGAAAAAATCACTTGAATTCTTGGCACAGTCAGCTTCCCTGTTTCAGTTTTTTCCATTCCTCAGCACTTGAAACAGTGTGGTTTTGTATGGAATAAAATGTTACTTAACAGATACAGTATAGCTAATACTTTAGTACTCAAATATGAACTCACATTTTATCACACAACGAATTAGTCTTCTTGCTTGGCTGAAAAAGATCAGTCAACACATCTGATGCTCAGAAGATAATGTATTAACAAAAGCAGGGATAAACATGTAATTCTTAATAACAATGAATGTGTTGGAATAGACAATGAGGTCCTATGGAATTTGCCAAAAAAAATTTGCCAATCCTCAAAGCCACAAACCCCCAGAATTTATCATTAAAACATAGTGTCATTGAGTACATTGCTGTTGAAAATCACTGTTTGCTCTCCTTAGGGATCCTTTGTTATTTATTTGGTCCTTGCCAATTAATCTACAAAATCTGATGTTTAAATATTTTTACTTTAGAAAGGTCATCTGTAGCAACAGTCAGTTGAAAAAAAAGAGATTTCTAGTGCACTTCTCCCTGGGCTTTTCAGTTATTTATTCAAGAGCAAAACCTGTCTGAAAGCACCATACAGATAAGTGAGATGTAGAGTATGTCTGCTCAGCTCTAACTCATTAGATGATTCTTTTATTTCCTGAGATAACCAAGAACAGAGAACCCAAAACCTCTGGACTACCTCTGCCCATCCTCTGAGGGTTTAGGTATGCACAGAAAAGAAATGAAGCAGCTTGAATAAATTTAATTACTATTTGTGTAAAATAGGATGATAGCAAGCCAGATAACAAGACATAATTGGCTTCAGACACAGAGAGAATCAAAGCTGTTGGCCTGGGGTGATGTGAATAATGAGACCATTGGCAGCTTGTGTGAACCATCTAAATTAGAAACCAAGTAAAAATTATAGTTATTTTGGAGAGTGATATCTGACACTGTGTTTGACCCAGGTCTGAGCCTGTGTTGGGACCATTATTTGTAGGAGCTGGACTGCCAGAAATTTCAAGCAGTCAAAAACAAACATCCAGCTCCCCTGGGTATATGGTATCTATTAGACCTGGTCCAACAGGACAGGATCTAGATGGCAAGTGGTTCTAGATGACACTGTTTTGAGTAGGAGTTGGAGAAGATGACCTTTAGAGGTCCCTTCCAAACACAAACCTACTCAATTCCTGTGATTTTAGCTGGTTTGGCTGTGATAAATCACAACTTTTCTGCTTCCTGAACAAGTAAACAGCAATCTCCCAAAAAACCATCCCCAAAACATCCTCTCCCTTCAATTATACATTTCAAGGAAAGCATTTGGCTAGTTGTTTTCTGAGAAGCTCAATTATTTATTGATACACTGGACCTACTCTGAGCAAGAAGAAAGGAAAGCAGAGGTGACTCATACAAGAATCCTAAAGGGGCTGAGCTGGAACATATCTATGTCCACCTTGCTGAAATACAGACTGCTGTGGGCATCCAGGCAGAAATTTGAGTGCCTATAGAATTAATTAGGCACTTTAAGAACTGCTCATTTTCAGTCAAGTGAATAAAAAGGGATAGCTCCTAATGGCTAGGTGTTTGGCATTTAGCTAATCAAAATGAGAGTTACTAGGATGATAAAATACAATTAATTTTTATCTACCATTTTTTAAGATTTGAAACATAACTGTTAAGTTAAAATTCCATGACAAATAGGAAGTACTTCAATGGAAGTAATTTCTGGGAAAAACTTGAATAACCCCAGAAACACATGCTGACTATTAGTTTTCCTTCTTTGAAGATTAAATTTTTCTCTTGAAAAGTTAGAAAATCTTTACTTGTTCTCTGTCTTTGGATGCTCACCCCTCATACCCAGCATCCCAATTCTGTAAATAGAGAACTGAAATATCTAGATTAAGGGATGTTAAATACAAGGCAGCAACTTTATCAACAACACATGATGAAGCCTCTTTAGCATATTTTTATTACCTTGTGCTACTCTCCATAATTTTATGCCAACTAACTCAGCATAAAGTAACTTTTAAACACTGGTCTGGTTCTGCAATCCAAAATACAGTTTGAGAGAGCCAAAAAACATCAAAATCTTAGACTGACTGCAGGAATCAGTCATATATTCCACTTCTACCTAAAATTAGTGGCATGTATCAGTGCCTTGAAACTGGCTTGCTTAAGGATGCTCCCTATGAAGGGAAGTATGGCAGAAGTTTGGAAAAAGAATAAAAATATTTGAATTAAATTCCAAATATTCAATTAATATAACTAACATTAGTTTAAGTCCAAGAACTCCTTGTGTGTAATATCCCCTGAGATGTTTCTACACTATTTAATATTCTAAAAAGGTATACATAGAAAAAAATAACTGCAGAGAAAAAGCATTTAGAGATCAAATGTTTATGAAATTCACTCTGGTTTCACATGACCCTTTTCTCATTTTTACACTTCACTTTCTTCAAAGTATCCTGAATCACTTCCTTTCCAGCTTGCAAGCAAAGTAGTCGCCCACACTTTCTTTTGATATCCCCTGGAGCTGTATTCTTTCAGCTTGCTAGAAGTTAAATTTATTACACCTTTATAGAAACTCCTAATAAGAAACACTTAATAATGGGTAATATGTTTGAATCAACAGCTAAGCTCCCTACTGTATATTTTCCTAGAATTATTTGGCATATTATCATGAAGGTAAGCTATGACAAGCATGATCTTGCAAAGATGCAAGTCTATGCCAGATCCACTAATGCTGTCAATACACAGTGGGGAGTCAGAGACTTTTACCTTTATATTCACCCTTCCTCAAAGCTTGCAAGGTTTATTCTTCCTATAGGTTGTATAAACCACTTTGCATCAGTAGGATTAGCTTTGAAATAAAAAGTATTGTTATTATTATTATTAATTCAAGAAAAATACTGATCTTTGGAAAATCTATCTCAATTCTCTTGAAAATTATTACTGCAACTTTTATAACCCAGCTGACAGTACTAGTGAAAATTTTAAATTGAATGAAAATATAAATAGACAAGACCATGATGATTAGACTTCATCAGAAGGTCCAGTGTGGATACACAGGAGCTGTGTATAAAGCAAAAAGCTACATATACAGCAAAAAGCTGCATGTTATTATGTAAATTGTGTCTATAAACCGCAGATATTGAAAAACCTTACAGAATCTGGCAGGTTTGTAATGACATCATGTATGTGTGAATGTTGTAATAATTAACAGTAACATCCTTTGCATCAATATTGATATTCTTCTACAAGAAACCATGTTTAGTTCTTTAGCTTCCCTTGCCATTAGGCAGTAATGCATCTCTCCATCTTGTTGGCCACAGCATGGAAGATCCAGGTGAGCCTCCTATGGTGAATATTTTGTAACTTGTGAATTGGTTAAAAAATCTCCTTCTTTGATGTGCTTTAGAGGTTGGTGCTGGTATGAGTGTTTGCCCCTCTAAGTTCCCACAGTGCTGGGATTTCAGCACAAGAAGACTAATTTGAAGAAGAGATTCACAATCAGGAAATGTTGATGAGTCATGTTAATTACATCCAGAATGAATGAACATGGCAATCAGCCAGGGCTGAAGACTTTCCAACACATGTGCACAAACCAACTTTGCACATGAGAGTCATTAAACTATTTTACAGAATTGGAAGCCAAATTTGTCTCAATGTCAGTAATGATGCCAGCTCAGAGATCTCATTAAAAGGTCCTACAATGAAATAGCAAATTTAATCTTTAAAAAAAAAAAAAGTAATAAATGTATTCTTAACTGCACTAGAGTTAATTCTGTCCAGTACCATTTCTCATGCTCTAAAATAGAGCCCAGTGAGGTCCTGACTAATAGCTGTCAAGCATCAGGAGGCAACACTCACCCGGATTCCTTGAAAAAGAAGAGAGGACACTGAACATATCAGAAATGTCAGAAGTACCTTAATGTAGGATCCTGTGTTTTTCCAATTTCCTGATGTGCTGTGTGCAGGGGATTGCCACATTGACTTTTCCTAGAAAAGTTAAGGTTCAGTTCAGGTTTATTTTCTGCCCTAAACTCATTCCCAATTCCTGCTGTCCAACCAGCATGGAAGAGGAACTGTATCATGACGGGGGGCAGCACAGATCACTTTGATCTTCAAAATAAATTTTAAGAATGAAGCTGGAATAACTCTGCTCTGAATACAAATGGAGGAGGAATATAAGGGCAAAAGAGAAGTGCAGAAATGCAGATAAGCTGTCTCAAAGGACATACTAATATCTACAGAGCAATACTTCATTGTACTTTTTTATTCAGACATTAGCTATATATCTCAGCTCAGGTTTTGTAATTTTTTCCCACTGAGTTTTTACTCTTTCTTAAGAGATAAGAATTTTCTTTCTTTCTTTTTTTTTTTTTTTTTTTTTTTTGCTATATAAATCTGCCTTTTTACTGACTCCGGTAAGTTATTTCATACTATTTGAAATATGCTAGTGAAAATTAATTTTTTTAGATTAAGAGATTGCTGAGACCTATCTATTCTTAAGCATTTTTTCAATGTTTTATTAAGATTTCTTGCCGTAGTTCAATAATATTAACTAAAACCAGATTATACACTTCAATCTATGTATTTTCTAGGTATTTTCACATATAGGAATAAATTCACTCCTTCAGGACTGCATCTTTCAGCTTTGAAGACTGAACACAGTTCAAAATACTAGTCACTGACAGTTGTGCCTCACCCAAACCCATAAATGTGATATGCAGATTTTTGTCCCAAAAGGAATATTTCTGGATTCAATACTGTAAACTAAGATTAATTTAACAAGACTTTTGAGTCTTAGGCTGCAGTTCAGTGTATTAAAAAGACGATATTCCCTAAAGAGCATCTGGGACCAGCTGCTTCAAAGTTAATGAAAAATTTATATTCTCTTCATCTGCACAGTTTTCCTACTTTTTTAGAGAACACAATTCAAATACTAAAATAAGAAACCTCTCTACACCAAAAGCTGTGATTCTTCCAATGTGGGAGAGGTCCAGTGGCACAGACAGAGGTGACCCATATCATAGACTCATAGATTGGTTTGGGCTGGAAGGGAGTTTAAAGAACATCTAATTCTAAACCCCCGGCCATAGGGCATCCAGAACCTCTCTAGGCAACTTTTTTTCTGTACCTCACCATCCTCATAGTGAAGAAATTCTTCCTAATATCTAATCTAAACCTTCCCTCTTTAATAGTTTTAAACCATTCCCCTTGTTTTATTACTATCTGCCCATGTAAAGAGTCACTCTACCTGTTTTTTATAAGCCCTTTTTATGCACTGGAAGGCTCCCTGAAGGTCTCCCCAGTGTCTTCCCTTCTCCAAGTTGAACAACCCCAACTTTCTCAAACTGCCTTCATTTGGAGAAGGGTTCCAGCCCTCTGTTCATTTTTTTTTCCTCTTCTCTGAGCCCACTCTAACAGGTCCATGCCCTTCTTGTGTTGAGGATGCCAGATGCAGGACTACTACAGGTGGGATCTCACCAGAGTGGAGTAGGGGAACCACCTCCCTTGACCTGCTGGGCACACTGCTTTTGATGTAGCCCAGGATATGGTTGGGTTTCGGGGTTGTAAGTGCACATTGCTGGCTCACATCCAGTTTTTCATTCACCAGTACCCCAAGACCTTCTCATCATGGCTCCTTCAATGAGTTCTTCTCCCAGTCTGTGCTCATCTCTGGAATTGCCTCAACCTGTGTGCAGTACTTTGTACTTGGACCTGTTGAACTTTATGAGGTCCTCAAGTTTGTCCAGGTCCCTCTGGACAGCATCCCATTCTTCTGCTGGGCCAACTGCACAGCTCAGCTTCATGTTATCTGCAAACTCACAGAGGGTGCACTCAATCCCACTGCCTGTGTCCTTGATGAAGTATCAAAGAGCACCACTCCCAAGGTGGGGCCCTGAATGACATCAGAATGACCTTACTCATCATCTGACCCCCCTCTGCCTTCTATTTTCTACAGTTCAGGTGCTCAGAGATTCCTATCTAAAAAGAAAACATTAAGCACAGAAATCTACATAACATTTATGTAGGTCTTCTGAATCTGTATCAAAAACTTAATTTTGATCCCCATTGAAAAACAGCTTTTGTTTTAGAAGACTTAAAATTTCCACCACAGTAGAGCATAAGCAAAGGGCAAGTTTTCAATGGGAGTTTATTTTGCTAGCTGCTGTGTTTGTAGTTCTACATCTTTTTGTGGGTTTTGGTCTTAAAGAACTATGTACAGGTTAATTAAAGTTTGCAATATCTGAACCTGATTTTCTTTTTTTAAGTGTAGAAAATAGAGAAAAGGTTAGATAACCTGTAAAAGCCAGCAAACATTCTGCTCTAGCCAGTGAAAACATCCTGCTACATTTTACATATATTTCAATTAATACCAGATTGTTCAGAGTCAAAAATTGTCTGGACAAATGTTAGGTGAAGCAGACCTCTTCTCTAGCTCTAAAATAAACCCCAAACCCCACAGTAAAACCGCCCAGGAAAAATTTCTTCCCCCTCCCCCAAAAAAAAGCTGTAAATTTGCACATGCACAGCAGTACAGAAAAAAAATCCCTGTTTATTGTAGAATGTGAATAGACTAAATAGTGTAATGTGAATAGAGTAAATACTGAATCTGAATAGAGTAATAGTAATAGCTGTAAATACAGCTATTAGCAACTGAGGCTGAGATTATATATACTTATTTATTTATTAATTTGTATTTGTGTATGTAGAATCTCAGAATTACAGAATATGCTGAGTTGGAGGGGACCCATCAGCATTATTGGGTCCAACTCCTGCCCTGTTTAGGACAATCCCCAAGAGTCACACCATGTGCCTGAGAGAGTTGTCCAAACACCTTTGAACCATGTCAGGCTTGGTGCTGTGACCATTTCCCTGGGGAAATACACATTTCCCTTGGGTATATACACATGCAATTATATACACAAAGTCATGACAGAAAGTAAATCAAAGATTATATAAACCTAAAAGGCACCTTGAAAGAGCAAAACCATTTTTTGGTATTTTTAATTTCATAGCTGTAATCTTGACAGAATCTCTCTACAACAGGATGACGTCACATGTTGTTTTCCACTCTCGGACCTGATTCTCTCTCTTCCAGACAAATATTTTCTGCTATATTAAGAAAACTTACTTCAAGACAAAATGTAATATCAATCTGCAGATATTTAACAGAAATGTTAATGGATATGCAACCCCTCTGTACTGATATGGATATGCAACCCCCCTGCACTGATACATGAGTGGATTCACTGCCCAAATACAGAAAATACAGGGTTGTTTATTCTATCAATATACATACTACAAAGTGAAGTGAACACAAGTAATCCACAGGACGTTATGTCTGCCTCACCACTGTGAAATGCCTGAGTAGAACATGGCTCAATTTACTTCTTCAGGCAAAAAAAAAAATCAAATTCTCTTGAAGGAAGGAAGACAGCATCTCCTGGAAACACAACTACAGGATTTGCAAGGGCAGACAACAGCAACACAGAGCTCACCTCCCCTGACTTCCATGACAAGGCACTCTAAAGGAACCACATTAAGCTATTATGAAGCACATTAAGGTTATTCAGGTCAGCTTTTCATTTCTGCTAACATCAGTAAAGACTGTTCCAACTGACATCCACTAAAGTTCTGCAGAATCTTTTAAGTTATTATGTAAAAAACATGATGCAGATGGCCAACTGGTAGTCAAAAACTTCACAAAAGCTATAAATAAATTTAAATTCATTGCTTGTAAATTATTTTTGCTTAAACTACTATTTGTAGAATAATGCAATGCATTATAGCCTTAAAAAATCTTTGACAAGATTGGACGTATATTTAAAAAATCTATCTTTCACTATATTTTACTGTAAGAGCATTTATTTCCATTAGCACAATAAAACTTATAAGATTGGAATGATACTATTTATGTCTATAGCAAGTACAAGAGAACAATTCACCTGCAAGAATAGTGACTTGGATGGACAAACTCTAGAGGTCAGCGTAACTCATTGCTTTTCTACATTCATGATTTGACTTTCCTGCTCAATTAACAGTTCCAGTAAGGATGTTAATAAGAACTATATCACTTATTACCACTATCCCCCAACTATGAACAACTCTAATATAGGCCATACACAGCCACTGTGATAACAGAATTCTTCTCACACCTAAACCTGAATAGGGCTCAATCCAGTGACAGCAAAGTGAAAGGTATCAGCCTCACTTATTCAAGACTTCAGTTCTGTTAAAAATTATTTGAAAGAATAAATTCTGTGCCATTTTCAAATACTATGTTTATTTGTACTTTAAAGAAAGATTGTACCTAGGACTGTTGATTATTTTCTTAACTTAGTCATTTCATCACATTTCTGAATATCTATGAACTAAATTTCTTTCACTTCACCAATGAGGTCTGCTAGTGGAGTTTCACAGCAGGGGAAAGATCAATGTGTCACTGGGAAAAGGTCAGCACAAGAAGCATTTTTCTTCAGCATAAGAGAATAAGGAATTTCCTCCTATATGATTTCTTCCTACCAGGTGGCAAACACTGAACTACTGTTGAGAACTGTAAATGCTTTCAGATACTTTTGGGCAGCAACTGGCCTCTATACTCACTACCAGCCATAACAAATACTGGACAAAACTTCCATTATACGACTACATGAGGTTGGCAAATAGTTTTGTTTTTCACTTTCAAATTATGTCCTACACATGGACTTTATCAACATGAAGCTATCAAATAAGACTCCTGTATGCATACACTTTCACATTTTTTATTAAAGATTTTTGGGGGGAACTGCAGAACTTAGAGCATTATCAGAATGTAGCATAGCAGTTAATAAGGACAAGGACTGTGTCCTGCCTTGTTCTCATGGATGAAAGACACTCCATAACTGAGTGCCAGAGTACCACAGTCAGCACAAACACTGGACATATCCCACAACAGGGTACCTTCAAAGAAGTTATAGACAGCAATTTTTGCATTATTGAACAGGCCCTTCCATACTGTCTTGATCTGGGTATTGTGGTCAGGAATCTGTAATAGTACCTGTAACACTATAATCAAAAAAAAAGAAAAATTATGTCAAGAAATTTCACATCTTCACATTCTGCAACCAACATGTTGTGGTTATCCCAGCTTTTCCACTGGAGAAGATCAGGACTATTCAGACCAGTAAGAACATCTGTTTCAGTATGCAGCTGCTATGTCTTCAATTGCAGTGTAATGAGATTCCTAAAATGTTTGGTACAGGATGCATTTCTGATCTTCAGTGTCATTATACAAGTCTGAAATGTTGCTCCCAGCTTAAAAATGTTAAGAACAGCTGTGCTGATGAAAAGCTTGTTGAAAGCCTACTGGTGTTGCTGTTGCATGAAAAAGTCACTGAGCTATGAACATTCTGACTTCTCTGATGTCTATCTTTAAACTTCGTGTTCACACATTTTTTTTAACACTAAAATATTGATACAAAAATTAATTCTCTATCTTCCTCCTTCTTTCAGAACTATAGGGTGTTGAGTAAAGCATCTGAGTTTCTAGTTATAGAGAAACTGTCAGGTAAAAGGTACTTTTCAAATTACACTGACAAACAAGATTAACCTGAAAGATGAAATCACACAATTCAAAGCAGACATAAGCTTAAGAAAGGGAGTGTTTGTCCTGAAACAACCTGTCAGTGTAAATATTCCAGTCTTTCTTGAGGTATTCAGTTCAAAATGGATTCCTTTCTAAAATAAACTATGCCAACAAACAAACAAATAAACAAGAAACAAAAAAAAAATTCATAGCTTTGTACTGGATGAAACAATTATGGCCTGCAGTGATGAGACTCTATTATTTGGTTAATTTATTTATGGCTTTACAGAGTAGGAGCAAGACATAAGTGTTTGAGTGATTTGTGCAAAATAGCATCAGAAAAAAAGTCTTGAAGCATGAAAAACACCTTTGTATTGTGTTTGTTCAGACAATTCATAAGTAAAGAGTATTTTTTTATCTTTGCATTAGGAAAGCATTTTGGAAATGAAAATGAGCAAGGAATATGCCCAAGGTAATTTTGGAAAAGTAAATGTCTACAAAAAAAAAAACCTACTTTGATTAGCAACATTTAAAGTTACTGTTAAATCTGGTAAATGCTGATATTGGAAGTGATCACATCTTTGTAAACTAATGATCTGCTATCAGCAGAAACCTTGCTGCATAATCTAATTTTTACTAATGTGTTAGAACAAATAAATTATTTAATAACTCTTCATTTCCTACTGCACAATAGCATATATTTAATCTGTGGAATTATTTATAGTTACCAATATTTTATTAATCTGGCAAGGATATTTTTTTAAATTCTCTAGTACACTCTCTTCTAAAGAAAATTTTTAAAAAATTTAATAAGATCTGCCAATTGAAAATTATTACTTCTGCTTTTTGACCTAATCCTTGAAATTTCACGCTTCTCTACTGCAGTCTTATATGTACATCCATCCTTACATGAAATTTAAAATAATACATTGTTATTTACTTCTCAAACTGCTTAAAGCATTTCAGTTCAGGAAAAGAAAAGAAACTAAACCTTGTAATGCATAGCTTGTATGAGTTTCATGTATCATGCCCCCATTCTAAGGGCAGCACAACATGTGTGAATTATCCAAGAAAATGAATGCCCAGACATCTCACAGAGTTTGGACTGCATTTCCTATACATCAACACATCATTAATCAATCAGCACAAGAAAGCACAATGAAGCCCCAGTCAAATTAAACCAAGAAAAGAAAACATGCACCCTTAATTCATTTTCTGGAACAGTCTCAATGTTAATTTTAAAAGGGAAGGAAAATATTAATAAATGAAGAAAATTAAGAATACATTTTGCATACCTACAAATAGCAGTACACTGTCTAAAATGAGCCAGGAGGTTCTATTTTGGCATGGAATACTGGTGATTTTATAATACTTTTATCTATCTGTCTACCTATCTCAGTAATAGCTAGGCTTCTTTGGAGATTTTATGATTTTGTGCTGCTTTGTTGTGTTATTTTTTCAACATAGGTGATTTTAAGTTTTAGGGAGTTAAAGATTATTAGGAAAGTATGTATTCAGTAAATAGTCAGCAAAGGCTTTGCCTTTTTAAAAGTTATTTAAACTTGATAAGCTGCTTCTACTTAATAGTTTATAAATGTAGCCCATTAATCCAGAGTGCTGAAATAACATATCCAAGACCTTAAGAAAAAGACCATTAATCTGCAAAATCTTATCTTTTTTGTCAGGTAAACTACTTCCATATTTTTTGTTTCTGGAAGAGAATTTCCTCTTGATTGTTCTATCCCATCCCGGAAGTTTATCATTCTGACCCTAACCATTTACAGTTAGATAAATTTTTACTTACTCTGCCTTCACACCCCAGCAAATAAATGGAACAGAAAATGAGGTCATTCATCATAGTGAGATAAAATCAGAAAGTTGACTGAAGAAATGAAAGTCAGTTTCTTAGTAGACTTATAGTATTTTTAAATCATATGGTCTTAAGTACTATGAAGATGCTAAAGATGCAGATGCATAAACCCCTCTCTCTTTTTTTTTTTTTTTAATATCTTCTGAAGAGATAATGCCAAGACAGAGCTGATTTGTAGGGAAGAAAAGCAATAAAAAATTGGAATCTACTCAGGCTTGCTCTGTTTGAGCCCAATAGATTGTTTTATCATCTCTTTTACAAATTCCCATTTAGTTGCCCTATGTATTTTATGGCAACATTTGCAAGGAGACCATAGGCTTTTCTTTGAGTAAAGGAAAACTGAAGAATGACTATATAAAACAGTTTTGGACAAAGAACTTTTTTTTCCATCTATGGATTATAGTTGTGAAAAGAACAATTCATGCAGTCATTAATGAGCTTTGGGGTTTGTTCTTTGTCAGCCTTTAGAGAAAAAAACATGCATGTTTTCATTATTTTAGCAGTAATCTCTTCCTGAAGTATTCCAGTCCCATAGAGCATACAGTTAATGGTGATAGTGGGACAGACAAAAGGAGTTCAGGAAAGAGCCACTAATGCTGAAAAGTATATCACAAAAAGCAGTGGATCATTCTATTAAGATAAATAACTTGCTCCTAAATTCAGAACATATGTAAACATGAACATATGAGATTGGAGAGCAACCAGGCTGTTAAATAGACAAAATTAATGAGATTGTTGAAAAGAGATACTATTTTTTTTCAAAAAATTAAACTGACTTGAGTCAGCAAAGTCAGTCCCAAGATTTTTTTTTTTAGTATGAAAGTTTTTTAAGTGAAAGTTTTTTAATATGAAAGATTTTGGATTCTTACCCTTTCAGAGACTGGATATAGAATTTCACGGAAGATAAAACTTCTGTTATATTTGCAAAACAAAGGTATTAATAGTTATTAATTGTCACTGTTCACTTTCTCTTTTCTATTGACCCACTGTTTTACTGAAAGTTATACATCTTTAATGAAGTTATTTTCAAGTCATGTCCTTGCAGAAGATATTATGCATGACTTACATTTACACCCTGGAGCTACAGGGCCTCTTGTTACTCTCATCCTTTCCTGAACAACCAACTGCCCATGTCCAAGCAGAATGTACCAAATCCCATTAAAAATTGCTGCAGTTTAGTTCTTTTATGGGTTAACACAGAAGTATACTATACACTAGAGATTCTGCACTCTTATACAGTGAGATCTCACATTAGACATTAACTGCTTAAATCTTCAATTTTGTTCCAGTAAAAACTGGACTAATCAAACTTTCTATTCTCTTTCATTCAAACCCTTATTTTGTTTTGAGGGGGACGAAAGAGGAAATGAAATTTGTAAATTATCGCCATGAGTTTCAGGGATGGTCTTATTGACAGCCACTAGTGTGGGTGCAGAGGGACACTCACTCTCCAGTCACTGAAAGGCCACATCCCCCTTTAAGGCAGTGTGACAAGCACAGCACCCTGCACACTTCTATAGGAGCCTCCTGTCCCTGGTGAGACCCACAGGGGTGACTCTCATAACCTTTGGATCCACAGCTAAAGAAATCCTAAGCTAAACCACCTCCTTTGAACCTACCTGCCTCTGCCTGCTGGCAGCTTTGCCTCACCCATTACCCACTCCCCACAGCAGCTCTCCGGCACGGCCGGGGCCTTCTTGCGAGGCTACCGGGCTGAGATCGGGATGCAGATGCCCTTACCTGGAGCGAAAACCATGGTGTCTCCCGGGCAGCCCGGCTCAGCACCTCGGACAGCTCCCGGCCCCGCTGGGATCGGCACCCGGACGTCGTCCGGCTCTGCTGGGATCAGCACCACGGGCAGCGCCCGGCCCCGCCGGGCTCAGCACCTCGGACAGCGCCCGGCCGCGCACGGCGGCGGAGGCGGCCGCGGTCCCTCCCTCCACAATGCGGCGGGGCGGGGAGGGGGCCGGGGCGCCCGCACGGACACAGACGCGCACACACACACGCACACGCACACACACTCTCTCCCGCTGTCTCTACCAGAGAACCATCATTGCCATAACTCTTACCCTGAAGCGACAGCAGGGATAAGGGCAAAAAGGAGAAAGGCAACAGCCCGGCAGGGAGACTGTCTAATTGTTCCTAATTACCCCTCTCGACAACAGTCCCACTGCCTGACATTTTGGGGTGCGCTGCTTTCACTGCAAGCCGACACCACTGGTAATAGGCTTCAGCAATACTGTACTTTGTCACAGCATTTTTGCTTGCAAAAGCTCAGATGGTGAGGAATTTATACTCTGATTTCACAGGCCCGTTAACCCAGCTGTACCCAACAGCAGCACTTTAAGAGGCAACATTAACATTTTGGCATATAAAAGATGACATCAAGGCAAAACAGCAAAGAAAATAATGAATAGTAATAAAATAGAGATGATGAGGTTCAACAGCAGAAGACTACTTAAAATTTCCTACCAGCTTTTATGTTTCAGGTTTAATTTACTTTTTTTTTTTTTTTTTTTTTTTTAATAACCCATAGTCAGATTTCCTTTGGACCAAGAACTTCTACAGCAGAAGTGAGAAACACACAGCCAGATGGGACAAGCTTTACAAAAAATAACTCTTTTCTTTAAGCCTAACTTGCAAGAGGGATTTTGGAAAACATTATCAGTGCAAATTATAGAAAGTACATTAAAAAAAGCATAAATTTTTGCTTGTATATATTTACAATGTGCAATGTATTTTCAAATCACATTTTCATAACCTGAGATATTCTTACAAGCTTATTTCATTCTTTTCATAGTCAAGCATTTCACAAACACAGAATTTTCCAATTAACCTGGGATACTTGGAGTCTCAAAATAAGGCCTTATTCTTAAAATACAGGTACAGAAAAGCACTGACTTCCTTAAATAATATTGCTTATATACTTCAGCAAGAACTCAAGAGTGGCATCATTGTCAAAGTTAAACTAATCATCTGGTGGTAGTTTTTTTTTTTTTTGTGTGTGTGTTTTTTTCTTTTTTCTTTTTTGGAGGGGGGGCCGTGGTTTTTTTTTTGTTTGTTTGTTTGTTTGTTTGTTTTCTTTTTTTAAGTGTGTAACATCATTTCTCCTTGGGAATGCCTTCCATATTTATCTTCACTTACCATTTCTAGTATCCAGTTTCTGGATATTCCTATTATTCCCCTGAGCAATATCAGCTTCCTTATTGCTATTTATTTCCCTCTTCTGTCTTATTTTTGAGGGATCAGTTTGATCTCTCTGAGACGGCAACTGAATGAACGAACATAAACATACCCCTTGTTGCTCAGGAATTGGTGTTCCCATTGAAAATATGACTTCAAAAATCTCTATACTAACCTTTCCTCACCTATCATTATTCCCAACCAGCTAAAGTATGGGAACTAACAGGATACCTGAGATCACAATTAGAAGAATTCCTAAATTTCTTTTTACTAGAAATACAGAAATATAGAAATGAATACAGTCAGCAATATTCAGCATTCTTAAGAAAAAGGTGAAGGACACCCTATAATCTTTAGAAAATCATAATTGATCCATAATCTGAAAAGAATGCAAGAAAACTTACACTGGTGTTTTTATAATATATCCATTATGTGGCCCTTAATGCTTGATGAAGACTTATCTATCATTTAAAAATGTATTAAAGCACTTCTCAAAAAAAAATCTATTGGATGCATTTCTATTACATACATTCTCAAATTATATGGATGCTTTTAAAGGATTGTGTTTTGAGATGGTGGAGCAGCTTGCTAAAAGATTTTTACAACAATAAATACTATTCAGTGATACCACAATCTGTAAGAAACGTGAAAAATTCTAGGTGGGTATATGCAACTTGATAACAGAACCTACACCATTTTGATGAAAGAATACAGGTCATTAACAATAATACTAATTTATATCTTTCTTTAACTGCTACCTGTATTTAATCTGATAAATAACCCAAACCAGTCACATTTTATTCTAGAGTTTTCAGTTTTCTTGCTCAAATTAAAAGCTAACAGCAAGTAATGTTTTCTGCTAGAGGGAAAAATGTTACCAAAAAGTTTTTTGACCTTCTTTTTGTTATAAAGTTAATTTCTGGATTTTGGATTGGGTCACAAGTTTAAATTAATCCAAAAAAAATCACTGAAATAGGTGCACAGGACAGAGGTCTATAGTGAACTCTCACCTCAGAAGTGTGCAGTTAATGCAGTACAACCACCGAAACAAAGAGTGTACTACTAATTTTATTTTCATTCAACTTCAGGTAAGTGGAAAACAACACTAGTTATGCCCACTTATACAAAAAAAAATCCCTTGAGAATTAAGCATATTGGTAAAAAAGGAGGTTACATTATTAAATGCAATATATTTAAAGATGTTCCATCAACATGTATGAAATAGGAAGCACAAAATTACTTTTAAAAAATCCATATATTTTTTTCAGTAATTATACAGTCCCTGCCTTATATATAATTTAAATTCTTAATCTTTAACTGAGTGATTTCCATATAACATCAGTGGATGTAAAAATTCTTTGATATATATCTTCAAATACTTTTTTGAGGATATCTTGGCTTACTTGTAAAGTACTTTGTTAAAAACTTCACTTTTTTTAACAGAAAGTTAACATTTCTAGACAGTTACAAAAATCATGTTGACTGATGTCACTTTAAATCGTTCATACTATTCATAGTTCTGTGAATTTAGATTTGAAGTAAGACCTTTATTCTGATGGAGCTGAGAACAATTATTTGGTCACATAGATTCAGAATCTTAGTAAATCTCTATTCAGGAAGGAGACCTTCCCATCTGGTGCCATGCAAGGTTTCAAAGTTTTGTTAACAAGAATGTACAGCTACCATTTTACAGATCATATTTAAAGCTCTTTTCTGAAAGAATCATTCAGAAAGAATCACCTAAACATAAATGAACACATTCTATAATAAAATTAATCTAAAGAGATAATCAAGATTTCATATGTTTTACATCAAATACATTCAAAAGTATTATATTTTGTAAAATTTTTTTTACCCAACTTTGAGAAATAATTATCTCCGATCCTTTTTATTTCCTCCCACACTTACCCATTAACAGTCAAATCTTGATTTTTGGGAGGGAAAAGTAATATAATTAGGAAACTGCTTGGATTATTTGATGTCTTTTTGCTATATTGGCTAAGACCACAATGGTCTTCAAAAAGTGATTATAGTCACTGTAATCTTATGGTTAAGCATAACATTAAAATCTTTACTAGCCAAGATGTATTACATCTGAATCTGCAAGGAAGCTGTTTAGAGGAAATTGTAACTGGATGTCATCAATAAATATCTAAACATTAGATGACTATTTGAGATGTCAAATTGCAATCTGTATAGCAGGGATCATAATAGTCAGGATTCTAGATTTAAAAATCTAACATTTAATATCTCTCTGATTAATATACCTCTAACAGACAGAAGGAGAGAATAAACAGAGAAGGTAGAAAAGAAAAAGAAATAGACACAAGTGCCATCCTCCTGAAAAAGTAATGAAATTAAAAGCCAGTTACCTTTCCATGAGTGCTTCAGAAGAACAGCGGTGCACAGATTTCCAGCAGCCAAAGAGATGACACCATGAAAGCCAGAAGCGAGAACACGCAACATTTCCCAAGACAGTAAAAAGTGAATACCATTAAATATAAGTTGGCCAGTAGTATTTTAATTCATTGGTCTATTCATTTTTCTTACTTAATTTGATAAACTACATAGCAGTTCAGGTCTGTGATTTACAAATATGAATAAATTTTAGACACAGTCTAGGAGAAATAGCTGTAGAGTTTTCTGGTGTTTTTTGTTTTGTTTGTTGGGGTTCTTTAAAGTATCACAAAGATGTATCCACCCCAGGACTTCTCACAGCCTGTAAAGATATCTCAAAATGCCCACATCCATCTAGTCAATATTTCTAGCAGATTATATTGCCTCCCTCACAACAGCTGAATGCCTTGCACCCACCCATTAATGATTATCTTCCAACAGTCCCATAATAAATAAATTGGTATCTTTCTGTTATAGAATGGAGTCAAAATTAGAGAAGCTGAACCCAAAACAAAAGCCAGTCAAAAAAAAAAAAAAAAAAAAAAAAAAAAAAAACAAAAACAAAAATCTGGATAAACTCAGGAGGTTTAAATAAAAGATTCAAAAAGATTCAGTGACTCACCTAAAATATTACTACATACACAACTGTGCAATGGAGCCAAAGTAATCGCTGTTCCCACCTGCCACACCTCTGCTGGTTGTCAGTCCCTTCACCAAGACAGATGACATTATACTAAAAATATTTTTATATGCATCTTTCGCTTTTCTATAAAAACTGTTTTAAGACTCTGATCATGCCACAGCTTATTAGTGTGTGTAACTTGACACACAGGCCATAAAATTAGGTCTTTTTCTCAAGCTTTCAGGGAACTTAAATGGAGAGAAGCATTTATGACCTATAGAAGAACAGCTAGCCAATGAGCTAAGAAGAGGAAAAGTCAGCTTTAGAATAAATGAAGATTTCAAGACTCAGGAAAAAAAACCACTATTAAGAGTCCTCAATCAATCAGTTATATATTTTTGATAAAAGTAAACCTAAATATCAAATCAAATGCTTAATTTCATGCTCAAAGAAAAGAAAAAGGGTCAGTAAAATGTAAATATCAAAGTCATAATTGGAATGTGCTACTAAATAACTTAGACTGTTCAAGAACTGAGAAGGGGGAAATTGTACTGAATCACAGCAATATGAAAGACAAAAGTTAAATACACAATGTAGCTTCCTAACTTGTCCTATAAAGTCAAAAGAATGGGGATTTCATCATGCATGGCTAAAAATTGAACAATGCAGAGAAACAAGATAAATACATTAGATTTAAATTAAGTTTGAAAGCATCAACTTTGATACATAAGAAAGGATTTAAAACAGTAGAGTTCTAAAACTTTAAATTATGTTAGCAAGATTCTTAGACCATAATTCATGTCCATCTGGAAAGTATCTATAATAGGACAATCCTATGCTGGTAGAATTTATCACATCCATCAAATCAGAGCTCCTGACTGACTCCATTTAATCTGTCCTTGAAACAATGGGAGATCTCCAAGAAAGTCACACAACAGGACAGAAGTTAATTATTGAAGTGGAAAATGAAACCTATACTTCATATTGAAAACATTGACCAAGACTCTTAAAATGGGTAATTGTTCACTTAAATTACAACCTTTGTGTCTAACATATGTCTGATTATAATGGCAGCAATGACATTTTAAAGTAAGCATTTCTCATGTATTTCAGTGTTGGGTTTTTTTGTGCAGACTGAATTGCAAAGCTCGAACATAAGCAAACCAGGCTTATGCTTGTCAGGCTCTTTAAAAACTGTAAGTTTTAATTGTTACTATATGTAGAGTTGTAGATAACTGTTAGTCTAGTAACCAACCCCAGTTTTGTTCAGACCTTTAACTCCTCTGAAACACAAAAGGGTAGAGCTGCTCCTTCCTACTCTGCAAATGATCTGTTGAATTCTTTTTCCTTATTTGATCTCAGATAAAAAAATCCACAAAGACAAATAGAAGACACATATGCAAATGTTTTTAAAAATCAATTCTTTCCAATACAAGCAGTTAAAGAGATCTTACTGCTTTTCAGGAGTGTAAGATTTCCTGTACAGTCCTGTAAAGTTAAAGACTGAAACCTTACACAAGCATTACAAAGTTTATGTCTCCAAATCCTGGTGTAAGTTCTATTTTATACTTTACGAGCAAGAACATAGGGGCCATGCTTGTTATAAGAGTTACAGGAGAATTTGGATGAAAATTACTAAAATATCAAAATCAGTAATAACTGTAATAAAGCACCTTGTAAGAAGGAAATAATTAAATGCTATTGCTTCAAATGCGAAAAAAAATTCTTGTTAAATGTAAAGAAAACCATGAGAAATATCAGTGAATAGAATTAATTTCCAAGGAAGAACTTTACACTGAAAGAAGGCAACACTTAACAAGGAATGCCTTCTGAAGACATTCTTAACAAGGGATCCTCTTAACAAGGAATGCCTCAGCTACACAACTCAAGAATTACATTTAAAACTCATTAATGTCAAGTACCAAGTGGATATGTAAGAAAACCTACAATTTTTATATCCAGGCCTTTATATCCAGATTAATAGGTGGAAATAAATCAAAATCACTCCTTTGAAAACTTTAGGTTTGCCACAGAACCTTAAACTGAAAAGGTAGAAAATCAAATTATGATAAAATTAGTCTAGCTGACATCACCTAGTGAAATACAGAATCTATCTCTATACATTGGATATATATTATCTGCATTATTTAAAAAGAGGTTTTCTGTTTTTTTTTACCCAGCATGGTATCTAAACCAGATCTAAAATAGATGTAAATGACTATGAAGTGAATATTGTTTACTTCTAGTAATTGCAAAGATTAACTTCTGTTGAAAAAATGTAAGTTTTTTTCATACTTTTGGGATTCCAGTTTTGTCCTTCAGTGAGTTAAATACCTATTGTCTTTTATTAAGAACCCTTTCTCCTTAGCTTGAGCAATTTGCCATCATTCAAGACTGTGCAGAACTGTTGGATAAGAGGCAAAAAGTAGTAAACAACAAAAAAGATGGAGAAAAATAGCCCCCACAACTTCAAATTCCAAATTCCCAAATTCCATCCTCCTGAAAAAGCAGAAGTGACACACACAGCTCACCCTCTTCAAAATCCCACAAGTCTACCAGCAGTGGATGTTGCAAAGAAATGGTGTCTGATGCCTTCTGTTGCCTAGCAGCTTCTCACAAACACTGTGCAACATGTCTGTGCTTCATCACCTTGTATTTAATGTGGTGCCAAAGCTGGGCAAGCCCTGCTCCATTCCTTCTCCTTACTCCAGCAATGTGCTCCTGCCACTTACTTTGGATCAATGAATTTGTTCAACATGGTAGTCAATTTAAAACTAACTCACTTAAGTGCTGAATTACTTTCTTATGTAAGATCTCCACTGGCTTACTCTAAAGGCACAAGAGCCGCTAAATCTGAGGCAAACGAGGCAAAGGAAACAGGTGCAAAGGGTAACAGGAAGAAAGGAAAAGAGAAAATGAGATTACCCCTTCTAGCAAAAATTTTCAGTTTCACCATGGCAGTCAAAAAAACCCAAAAAAAAACAACAAAGCTGCTGTCTCAGGAGGCAGCTCCAGTCTGAGGCTGTTCTTCCACTGACCCTAGTGGAAGCTCCATCAGTGGAGCTAGTGGAGTTCCACTATACTCCATTCTCCTGTCTGAGCAATTTGCACTACAGTGCTTCGTTCCTGTAAGCACTGCCTGTAGTATCCTCTAACCTGGAAAAAGAAAGGATTTTTATTATTGAAGAATTAAAACTTAGATGCAGGGAACTTTGGTCTTTAGAATATTTTAAAAGACAAAAATACTCTATGTTGCTTGCATATACAGATTACTTAAATGTATAAATAGGCCATTGGGAGGAGGTCAGAAAACTGCAAATGGAAGCCCTGTAGAGTTTGGGTGGTTTTGATTATTATTTTTAACAGAATGGGTTTACATCAGAAATACATATTTCTAAACATAAAAACCTTCCATGCTCTGGTGGAAAAAGCAAAAAAATGATTTATTAAAGATTATCTATATTGAATGTATTGTATCTATGAGTTTATTTTACTTCTGAATGAAAATAAGACTTTAGATCTATTTATTGCCATGGACTTACTGTCCTTTATACTTCTTTAAAATGGCTCAGTATTATCAAAAAGAAAATACATTTGGATTTTCGATTCAGTAAGAATTCTAATTTCTTGCTAGAACCATTTGTTTTACAAACTCATGCTCTCAAAGTACAGACTTATAAAAAAAATCATGGAAAGAATCTGAGATACAGCTATGCAAAAGTTCTGCTTTGGCCATGGTTTTTGATACCCTATACCAAAGAGATCAGATGTAGTACATCTTTATTCATACAGTCCACATGTTTTTCAGGTTTACCTATAAAAAATTAGATGCTTAACTACTAAACAGTAAAAAAAAAACAGTAAATATAAAAAATATGTATTAAACAGATCAAAAATATTATTTCTATTTTAAAGAGTTACATTGCTGCTCATATTGGAACCACTAAAATTCACCAAGTTTCAGAGTTCTATAAATATCTAAATTATCAGGGCATGCAAATAAAAATAATATAGAAGGACAATGGAGAGAAAAACACTGCAAAACATATCAATACTGTATAAATCACTATTTTAAACTATTCTATTATTTCAGATTTCTTGCATTACATTTAAAAATACTTCCTGAGAATAGGTGTCTCAACTCTTATGACATATATGTAACTGATCTATTAATGGAAATCTTCCATCTGTTCTGAAATGAATAAGAATCTTACTATAATTGTTTTAGATCTATATGAAGACAAATGACAGACCAACTGCTGTAATTGAATTTTTAACGAAATGTTCACATTTCTGGCTGACTGGGCACACTACTGTGATCTAAATATAAACTGAAAAAGATGAAAATGCCTTAGATCTGTCTTTACCATTCAGGCAGAATTATCCTGTTCTGTAGCTATCTGTAAATGTTTACATTCAGAAAAGTCATCTGTTGTGTGCAGTAGATGATGTAGTCTCCTTTATAATTGCTTTGTCTCCTCTATAACACCATAGTTGTCTGTATTAATAGAATACTTAATAAAAGATAATCTGCCACTAAAAGTATACTCTAACTTTAGGGCAGACTTTCTGATATAATCTGATAATTTATTTTGTATTTCACATAACTCTAATAACGTTAAGCAACCCTACTTAATGGAAACATGAAAGCAATTTCTGTATTAGAAAACTGAGGCCTGGTCTTCAAAAGAACTCCAGTCTGGATACCTAAATGGCAAGATTTTAAGGAGTATTTAGCATTCTGTAGCTTACTGGAACAAATAGAAACTGACCTCAAACTTTTGCTACTGAAGGGAGCATGAGGAATTTCTTGTCACAAAATAAGCTTTAAAACTCTGATCACCAGGTCTAAACCTTTCTAAAATATTAAAGCAGAAAAACAAAACCACAAGTACTCACTCAATTGTGATTTGCTTAATTTTCTAATATCTTTAAAAATATTGATGAGTAGTATGTAAAAGAAAGGGCTGGGGAGTGGAGAAGGGCTGGAGAGTATCCTTTCCTGAACTTCTAGTTTCCAAATTGAGTTGTGCCAAATAATCAGCAGCATACCCATGGCTAATACAATTAGGATGAGAAATTAAGCAGATACTGCAGTTCAAAATGTGTTATTTTTGTTTCTTTTTCTCTTAGAAAATCCAAACAAAAACCTTCTAAAGAATGTTAGATTAGTCTGGCCCCAATAGAACCAACAGCAAAATTTCCATTAGCTGGACAGAATCTCATCCACTGTCTCAAACTCTAGAAAAAGTTGCCATCTTTGTCTAAGCAAAAATAAAAATGTGCCCATTCCCCAATGAACACATGTGGAGTTGTGTTATTTTATGTTTTATTAATGTTGTATTCTGTAATGGTTTGTCCTGGTTATCCCCCACATTGTATTGGTTTCTCCCTGAATTTTCCCTCCTGTGTCAATCACCCTGAAAACTGCTGATTCATTCC
The DNA here is from genome assembly GCA_003676055.1 of Chloebia gouldiae. Taxonomy (NCBI): domain Eukaryota; kingdom Metazoa; phylum Chordata; class Aves; order Passeriformes; family Passeridae; genus Chloebia; species Chloebia gouldiae. The sequence continues at coordinate 20,908,589 of QUSF01000001.1, read as the reverse complement.
CCTGTCCCCTCCCAGGTGCCTTGTCCGTCACTCGGCGTCCCTGCCCTTACATCTGGAAGCTTCCATCCAGGGTGTCGAGTGATTGGATGAGGGCCTGGGGCCCCGCCCCTGTTCCTCCCTCATTGGATACCCCCACTGTCAGTTTGTCCAAGAGCCACTCCTCACTGTTTTCCCACTGGCTGGTCGGTTCCCCTCCCATACCCTTTATAAACTGTTGCAGGCACCTCACAGGTCCTCTTGTTGGCAGGCACCAGCTCTTTTAGCTGGTTCCCTTCACGTTCCATTGTGCCCTCTGCACTACAATAAACTGGAGTTTTGCCCCCAACAAGAGTCTCTCCTCATCGTTGCGCCGCTGGGATCTGCTGCAGTCTTGGACCCACACAGCGCTCTCCAAAGCCTGCCTGGGTCCAGTGGAGAGTGATGCCACCTGCCCTTCTCGCCCCTTTGGAGAGCTAGCCGGGGCTGAGAGGATCTGGACAGTGGTCAGGGGCGAGGACACGGCAAACACAGCTCATAGCTTACAGTTTATCCCGCTGGAAAACCTCATTGGCTTGGAGCTGATGAACACCTGCTTTTGTGCGTGGTGTCTTTTGGCACAGACTGGAGAGAGGTGGGAGCAGTAGCATTGTAAGATGGGGACAAATTTACCTGAACTTCACAGCCACACTGCCACAATATATAGGCTAACATTCCTTCAGAATATACAGATTAGTTTAGAACACATTAACAGGAGTATGTTTACAGCTAAGGATACCTCCATCCCTCCACACCTATAACTTTTACAGCTATAAGCTGTAACAAAAGCAGAATCTACTCTGATGTAACACACAATGTTCTTACACTTTCCACTGTGAGTCTTCTAATGCAAGTCTGCTTTTCTATAACTATTTCAAACTCACAGCCTGACTACTTGTGCTCAAAGGTCAGCAGTAGTTTTCTTTAACTGTAATACTTGAGTTTGGTCTTTCCACTCCAGTGTCTGCTGTCCCAGTGAGCTCCATTTTAATTTATGACTTTCCAAAAAAATCCCAATGAGGCTCTTCTTGAGAGGTTATTGTGCTTATCCCTCAACGTCAAGGCAGAATTAACCATATTTAAATAATTCCTAATTTTGTTTGTCTAACCTGTTATTGAATGTTACTACTAGTGGAGATTGCAGTACCTCCCCAGGTATTCTCTTTTAGTGATTCATTACTAAAATCCTTTAAAATTTGGGGTTTTTTCCCTAACATAATTGTTTACTGCTGTAATGTAAGCTCATGGCGTCTTGCATTCTTCATAGTGGACCTTGAGAAAATTTACTTCCTTCACATTTTACATTTTTGAACTTTTACCACAACAGATGTGTTTTGTACAGTCTTTTTGACCCCAACTTACCCAGGAAGAAGTGCACACAGTTTCAGACAAGAAAACATAGCAAGACTAATATATTTAGAAAAAAAAGTAGATCCTACTTTGGACCTACTGTCTTTATATCTATGATAAGATACAGTAAAACATTTTAACAATGGTCATTTATCATGTTCCTCAAGAGAACCAATAAAATGCAATGAATACACATCCTCTGATGTTGCACAGGTACAAAATGTATAGTTTGTTTACAAACTAATATTACTGAATGCAAAATGAAGCAGCATTTTAAAAAAATATATTGGCAAAGGTCCAAAGTTTACATTTTCTAAAATATTAAGGTCATGCTTTATTTACAGACCAGCATTTGAACAATTACTGGCATTTTAAGATAACTGCTTAACTTGATGAATACAATACAAAATTAAGCTGTAATAAAAAACCTCAACCAAATAAAAACCCTCAATAATGGAAGTTCCATATAACAGTTCCAGAAACACTATTTTAAATTTCTATTTAGAAAAGCAAGATGTGATCTACCACACAGTAACTTATCAGAAACTGGTCTAACACTTTGATATGCTATAGGTATCACAAGTGACCAATGTTACCAACCATGTGTCCAAGAGTGTGTTTTTTGCCCATTCCAACTTCAAATGAAGTCTTCACAACACCTGCAGTATTTACAAATTTAAAATGAAGGGTTGATATACCTTTGGATTACATTGCCACTGTTACTGGGTCTTCTCTTGATGACCACATGTAGCAGACTGCAATCCAAAGGCCACTTGTTTTCTTGACTCTGAGTTAACTACTGTTATCAGCATATACCCCAGCTGGTTAAAAAAAAAATAGATTAAGCAACTGACTAACAGTGAACACTCACTCAGGATCAATTATACCAGAACTCACTCATTGAAGTCTCCCTCTTGATGAGGGGTGGGTGTCAAAAGATGGAAGCTTTTAAACTTGAACAAGACCTATGAGCTGTACGATCAGCCACGACACAAACCCCAGCTGAGCCCTGCAGGCAGGTATGTGACACCTGTGGCTGCAACCTCAGTAGTCTGGCAGTGACACCTGGTCACCTGCTCATGCAGATACTCATCTACCTTCACTGTGCTAGGTTAGGTGACCAAAAGTTGCATAATAAAAAAACCATCTCAGGATGTATTAGCTTTCACTGATTTTTACTGGGTTTGAGTAAGGAATACGTCTCCTCCATGCTCCACCCTTTTTCCTTTGCAGCCCAGTCCCACCTCTGGGGCCCTATATAAAAGTGAACATATAAACAAATGAGGCAGACATTTTCACCCACAGAAGGGACTGGTGACACTTCTGCTTTGCCAGCCAGAATCCTTGTGAATAATGCAGTTTTTTCAAGAATGCAAGTATTTCATTTAAACTTGCCACCTTTATAAAAACAGGAGGATATCTGAGGAAATGGAATAGGAAGGAATTCCATTTTGATTACCGTCCTCCTTTATATTCTGTTGTACCAGCCTACATTAGATGAAAAAAGGAGGAATTAAAAGCGTAGGGACTCAATGTACACTTCTCAAAAAATTGTAGGTATAACACCTAAGAATCATGAAAACCAAATCCTTTCTTTCCATGTTCATGATTTTTGAGATCTTAGCACTTTCCAGCATAACTCACTGATTCTCATTGATTGCAATGTTTATATCATATTCAGTATTCCATACTGGATGAAGCAAAGTATCAGCCAGTGCTGATCCCTGTTGTAGAGAACTGTGGTAGTCTGTTATTTCACAGTTGGTTCTTCTGTAGTATGTTTTAATATTCCATGTTATAAGTTTGTAATGGTTTTGGCTATGTACCCCATTTTGCTTCCCTAATGGTTCAGTCCTGAGTTGTTTACCAGAGTTTTCCCCAACAAAATATATGTCAATCCACATGTCAATCCAGCTGTATCCCTCCCTTGTTCCCTGTCTAACCCCTGTCTGTCAAAGATAGCACACTCCTTTGGTTCTGGAAAAGTTCCCTGTCTCTCCTCCCTTCCTCAAAGCAGAATTGGGTTGTAAAGTTTGCTCCCTCCCTATGTTGGCTTCTATTGGGGAATCCTTACCCTGCACCCCTCCCCTAATTACCTCATATTGGTCAAAGGTTATGCCCTCCCTGTCTTCCCTCTACCCTATAAAAGTAGTCTGTTCAGGTTCAGATTCGTTTCACTTGTTCTGCCCCGACTTTGTTATTAAAGATTTGGAGATTCAGACAAGTGCCCTTCCCTTATTCCTTTGCCTTGGTTTCCTTGTGCGTGCACAGCAGCAGGTGATTGCTGCGGTGCTCCCCACGCCACAGTGATCACCACCACCTGCAACAGTCTTGGCAGAGATTTGGGGCTGGCCACACACGTGTCTGCCCTCCAGCCACTCGCAGGACAGCCAGCCGGTGAACCTACATCCCATGGCTGCTGAGAGCCAGGCTCAGAGGGCTCACCAACGTTGAGGCTTCTTTGTTGCCATGAGGCTTTCTCCGCGCATTTTCGCTGCTGAGAGGCTTGCCAGCATTGGCACTGTATGTCGCCACAGCGCAGAAGCGGCGGCAAAAAGCGGTGCCACGCTTTCACCGCGAAGAAGTGGTGGCAGGGAGCAGCGCTGCTCTTTTGCTGAGAAGCGTTGGTGGGAAGCGTTGCCACAGTTTCCTCGTGAAGAAACCTGACGGACAGGCTGTACTGCAGGTAAACATGCCCCCGCATTTATAAGCCATGCTGTGCCATCACCTCCATGTGAGCACACTGCATTTTAGTCAGCGGTGCTCCGAGAGGAAAGAGACGTAGCCTTCTTGTCAGCATCCGGGAAGGTGTCTCTGGGACCAAGGACCCCTTTTGCAGCTCTAGTTCCTGAAGTCCATGGTTTGGTGAGTTCTCTGAGGCTCTGAAAGGCACCCGGCCAGGGGCTTGGTGGGGAGGATGGCTGTTTCCCAAGGCAAGGGGACACACAACGGATGGCATGCTCATTGGATTTCAGGACCCTTTTTCTTTTCTCTCCTTTTTCCTGCAGAGGGTGGGTGGAAGCTAAGCTAGGCAGACAGGATGGGCTGTCTACCCAACAAAGGGAAGTTTATTACCAAGTTACAGAGTCCCTGGGAGAGGCGGGTCTTGCATTTTCAAAAGGCATTGTTAAAAGGTTCGTGAGGTGGTTGTTTTTTAACTTTCCAAATGTTACTTCACAAGATGTGCAAAATTTTGTGTTTTGGAAACAAGTAAGTGCTAAACTGAGTGATTTAACAAAGAGAGGTGACTCCTTCATTAAAAGGGGATTTTGCAATTATTTCTGTTGATCTGGGAAGTGTTAAAAGTGAAAGAAAAGGGAGTTAAAAAACAGACCACAAGTTAACCCCCGGTTTTCTCCAGAAACCCCTCTTTCCCACTTTCTTCTCCCATTCCCTTCCCTCACACCAAGTGGACAGAGGGGAGCAGCCCGTCCTCAGAAGATGCAGGGTTACCACCATCTCCCTGGCTCCCCCAGGTCCCCTTGGAACCCCTGCTCTAATAGTGATGGCCACACTCTCAGGGACCTCACCCCGATCCCTCAATCCAACCCCTTTATCCCTGTTAGAAATCCTAGTTCTCAGTTCCAAGATGGTTCTTTCTCTCATCCCACAAAGCACCACAAAAAAGCCTCAACCTCGTGGAGATGCTTCTTGCTCTCAGAACCCCTTTCTCTGTCTGGCCAGACTCCTGATCCTTCCCTCTCCCGGGTCCCTCGTCCTCCTTTGCAAGGGGAAGTTTCACCCCCCCCATAGTTCCACCCACTGCTCCTCCCATTGATGTGTCATCACCAGCCACCTCCTCCTCCTCGGCTGCCTCCACCCAGGTTTCCGCCCACCTTCCTCCTGTTTCCCACGCTCTGGCTTCTGGTTCCCACAGTAACAAGAGGACTGGGAGTGCAGTGCCGGGGAGACTGGAAGTGGTGGAAAATAACAATTCACCTTTCTTATCCCAAGTCACTTATAATGCGAGGGGAGACCACCCCAGGTGGGAACCTTGTCATAGCAGCATCAAAGAACTTTGCAGAACACAGCGTGAATTCAGCCAGAAAAGCGAGTTTTTTAGGAATCTTTTAAAAGCAACATTTACTTCATACACGCTGGTTCCTGCAGATTTAAAAAGGCTTTTTAATTGCTTGCTCATATCATCCAAATATAAATTATGGGAGCAAGTGTGTAAAAGATTAGTGGGAGACCTTCTTCCACAGCTCTTGCAGAACTCTGAATGCTCCACTGATTGAGATGGGAATGATATCACCTTTGATCATCTGGTCAGTGAGGGTGACTGGTAGCAGGTGCGGAAACAGGCAGGGGGGATTCCAAAAATAGTTCTAGATCGAGTTAAAGATGCTGCAGAGAAAGCTTTTTTGACCATGCCATCCAAAGAACCAATCCAACCTTGTATTTTTATTAGGCAGTCTTTTTCAGAGGCATTTATGGATTTTGTTGAATGGGTTCCTGCTCCTGGAGAAAAGGGAGTCAAAAACCTAGATACAAGAACAGGTGATACTAGAAATAGTCTCCAGCAATGCAAACAAAGCCTGCAGAAAAGTCATCCTGTCACTCCCTTCAACTCCAACTCCCGCCCTAGACCAGCTTATAGAGAAGTGCACCAAGAAAGCCATGAACAGTGTAGAAGACACCCCGAGGAAACCAGCCTTGCGGGAACGGACAGCAGCTCCAGTTGCGGGAACGGACAGCAGCTCCAGCAGCTGTTACCTGAGGGAATCAGCCACCTAGGAGGAGATGCTTCCACTGCAATCAAGAACATTTTATAAGTCAATGACCCTTCAAAGGAAGGGTGCCTCCAGGGAGGGGAGGGGCAGGGGACAGGGAAGCTCCCAGCCACAAAAAAACTAAACACAGAGGGTCTGCCCTGCGCGTCGATAAAAATAGGACAGTCCATGGCGGAATGTCGCCCTGATTCTTAAAAGATTTTTCTAAAGCCTTCTGAGTTTACATTCTGTGGGAGAATTTTCCCACAGTTTTTGTAAACAATATATTGTTTACATTCTTTCGTGGGGGTGGAGAAAATTTCATGTGTTACTACCATATCCAATGGCTTTGGAGAGGTGGCCAAGTGTCGGGCCAATCCTCTACCACCTTGGGAAAAGTATAAAAGATGGAGTCAGAAAACAAACGCCCTTTTTCTTTTACCTCGCAAATAGCAGTGCTCGCGTGGTGCTTTCGCGTGTCCTACAGCGACAGCGGGGTTGCTGACAATAATGCCAGCACTCAAGTAATAACCTCAGATAAAAGAAAACCTTACTGGCTGCGCCTAATGAATCCTATTTTCTTTCCTGACAGGCCTGGCAAATAGCCACTGCTGCACCTGGACTTCTCCCTCACATCTATCAGGTGGAGACTTATAAGCACTCCCCATCTTTAAACTGCAAGTACCTTGGTGTTGGGGACACCAAGCACACTCCCCTTGAGACTGAAATCTCCCTGGGGATCCTGTCACTTGATCCCAAGCGCTTCAGACTCATGGCATGCTGTATCCATCCCCTCCTCTTCCTGCTGGAGGGCCAAGTCATTGCGCAGGCCATTCCAGTGCCCTATGCCATCAGCGATGACCTGAACCTTTCCATTTATTTTACCGAAGTGCTGGTAAAATGCCCCCCTTAAAAGTGGGGGGCATTCCATCCAGTTACAAGGGATGATGGACATGGGAGCAGACGTGATGGTCATTTCTCCACAAAAATCGCCATCACAGTGGGAGCTACAAAGCGTGCCCAGCAAAGTTCTAGGTGTTGGGGGCACCCAATTAGCTAAAAGATCCAGGAGCATTGTACAAATTGAGGGACCAAATGGGCAATTGGCCTCCATATGCCCATTTGTGTTGAATTCCAAGTTCACCCTATGGGGGAGAGATGCCATGTCTCAATGGGGGGCCAAATTGGAACTTCTAGACTTTTAGTGGCAGTCACTGAGGAGCACCCTGCCCAGAAACTAAATTGGTTGACAGATACACCAGTGTGGGTAGAACAGTGGCAACTGAACAAACAGAAATTAAGTGCGCTCACTCAGATTTTTGAGGAGTTGGCCAAAGGTCTCATCGCTGAAGCCAATAGCCCTTGGAACTCCCCAGTCTTTGTCATCAAAAAACCAGGGAGGGATAAGTGGTGCCTCCTCCATGATTTGAAAAAAATCAATGATGTAATCGAGGACATGGTGTCTCTCCAACTAAGGATGCCATCCTCTTCAATGCTCCCCCAAAATTAGTCATTGGCTGTCATCGATACGAAAGACTGCGTTTTTCAAATTCCCCTTCACCCAGCCGTGCTTTGCTTTCTCTGTGCCCTCCATCAATAGAGAAGCTCCCATGAAGTGCTACCACTGGAGAGTATTGCCTCAGGGCCTCAAATGTTCTCCTACCATCTGCCAGTGGTATGTCGCTGGAGTCCTGTCCCCAGTGCGTGCTAGAGCGAGAGATTGCATCATTTATCACTATATGGACGATGCTCTTGTTTGTGCCCCCAGTGACAATGTGCTTGCAGGAGCACTTAAGGACACTATCACTGCCTTGGCAACAGCTGGATTTGAGTTGCAAAGGGAGAAAGTACAGAAGCTGCCGCCTTGGAAGTATCTAGGCCTTGAAATTTTCAACTGGACCATCAAGAGGGTCTTCATAAATGACAACGCAAAAAACCTGCAGGACCTCCAATAGTTGTGTGGGTCTTTGAACTAGATCAGGCCCTGGCTAGGGCTCACCACAGGGGACCTGTCTCCCCTCTTCAACTTGTTGAGGTGGGGAAAGGGGTTAGATTCTCTGAGGGCCTTGACCCAGGAGGCAAGGACAGCACTCCAAGAAGGTGCAATCCACACTGGCAGGCTGGCAAGCCCACTGTTGGTGTGAGGGCCTTCCCTTCTCTTACATTATCTTAGGTAAGTTGCCACATCTTCACAGGCTCATTTTTCAATAGGACATGGACCAGAAGGACCCCCTTCTAATCATAGAGTGGGTGTTCCTCAGTCATCAGTTGTCCAAAAGCATCATGCGGCCACAAGAGCTGATGGCTCAGTTGATCATAAAGGCTAAAGTCCATCTGCAACTGTTGGCGGTGCGACTTCACATGTATCCATGTCCCCATCAAAATGTCAACTGGGAAACTAACCAAGGAGACCTTGAAGCACTTGCTCCACAAGAACGAGAATTTGCAGTTTGCTCTGGACAGTTATCCAGGCCAAATTTCTTTCCATCACCCAGCTCACAAATTGTTTAACATCAAATTTAATTTGATTCCAAAAGAAATTCAAAGTAGATGCCCCTTAAAGGCCTTGACAGTCTTTACTGATGGGTCTAGAGGGTCCCACAAGTCAGTAATGACCTGGAAAAATCCTCAAACTCAGCAGTGGGAAGACCTCCGGTTATGGTGAGAGATCCAGATTCTAAAGACATCCAAGGTCCCTTTAAATTAGTGCCATGGGGCCGTGGATATGCATGTCTGTCCACTCTCTCAGGAGTAAAGTGGATGCCCAAGAAGTGGGTGAAACCATACACTCCCACAAGAGAAGAAACTGAGTCGGAAATTGTCCCTTTAAATCCCCAAAATAACCCCGCCAATGATGCAGTTGCATCAGACCAAAAGCGTCGCAAGGGAGGAGGAAGACTTTGACCCTTTTACACAGCACGTGGTGTTTGGTTGCCTGTATTTCATGGCTGTGTTGTCATTTTTCCTAGACATCCACCTGACCAGCTATGAAGATTCAAGTATTGGGGCCTGTCAGTCTGGATGCATTCTGTTGCAAAAGACATTAGCTGCTTTAGAGTTGTTATATTTCTAGTCTCCTTAGTTTCTGGAATCTTAAAATGACTTTTTTCCACTGCCACAGCCAACCCATCCTCTTCAAAGACTGCGGTAGCTGCTACAACTACAGACCAAGAGTAGTGGGAAGAAGGTGCCCCTGAAAGCACATTAGTTTAAAGAACTAAGTTCCAGGATGGAGTTGGTACCTCTCCTCAGCTGTTTTTCAACTTTATAAAACAAAAAACAGGGAGATGTGGTAGTCTGTTATTTTACAGCTGGTTCTTCTGTAGTATGTTTAATATTCCTTGTTATAAGTTCGTAATGGTTCAGTGTATGTACCCCATTTGGCTTCCTCAGGTTCAGTCCTGAGTTGTTTACCAGTTTTCCCCAACAAAATATATATCAATCCACCTGTATACCTCCCTTGTTCCCTTGTTTCACCCCTGTCTGTCAAAGATAGCACACTCCTTTGGTTCTGGAAAAGTTCCCTGTCTCTCCCCCCTTCCTCAAAGCAGAATTGGGTTGTAAAGTTTGCTCCCTCCCTATGTTGGCTTCTATTGGGGAGTCCTTACCCTGCACCCCTCCCCTAATGACCTCCTATTGGTCAAAAGTTGTGCCCTCCCCATCTTCCCTCTACCCTATAAAAGTATTCTGTTCAGGTTCAGATTCGGTTCTGCCCCAACTTCGTCATTATTTGGAGATTCAGACAAGTGTCCTTCCCTTATTCCTTTGCCTCGGTTTCCTCGTGCTCTGTGCTCTGCTGTGCTCCCCACGCCGCAGCAATCACCACCACCCGCAACAGTGTCGGCAGAGTCGGGGGTGGCTACACGCGTGTCTGCCCTCTGGCCACTCGCGGGACAGCCAGCCAGCAAACCTACATCCCATGGCTGCTGAGAGCCAGGCACAGAGAACTTGATCACATTCTCAAATTAAAGCAGTTATTAGTGCATTATACTGCTAATGACAATGAAACTGTTTCACATTCTAAGAATACCCATCTCTGAAATGTTTTAAAATGCCTAAGCAAGCGATGCTATGTATTTATCCCTATGTAACATTCAAATCCTTTAAAAATATGCTTTCATGAAAAGATTCTCAGTCCATTTCATTTCTTATATTATTCTGATAAAATTCCTGCTTTAGTTTTTAACTACAGGCTATAGTTTCTAATTGCTGCTCTGCTTCAGCAGCCATGGCTGCTGCCTGCAACTGTTCTGTTTCACTCTGGATGGAATTGGCTGCTGTAACTTGCTTTCTTTCACTGTGCATATTGTTCTCATGCCTTTTTAGGTCAGATGCCTTAGCAAATGCTTTAGTGCAGGAACTGCAGACAAAAGGTTTCTCTCCTCGGTGCCTTCTTTCATGGTCTTTAAGGTGGGACTTGTGCTTGAAAGCTTTATCACACATATGGCATGCAAATGGCCTCTCATTACTGTGAACTCTTTCATGTTTTTTTAGATCTGGTGCACGAATAAAAGACTTCCCACACACCTCACAACTGTAAGGCTTGTAACCCGTGTGTATTTTCAAGTGTTCTTTCAAATGAGCTTGCGTGGTGAAGCCCTTTGTACACATTTCACAAACAAATGGTCTGTCTGCAGTGTGTAGTTTTTCATGTTTTCTCAAACGTGCTTCATCAGAAAAGGTCTTGCCACAAGCCTGACATACAATGTGTTCCCTGTGACCATAAAGCAAGTACTCAAACTTCATATCCCCGGCTGCTGTGGTCCATCCTGGAGTCTGTTCATCTTTCACTTCATTTATGCCATCATTAAATGTGAGTGCCTGAGGGGTCTGAGATCCTAAGTCTTTAGATTCCGTTGTTTCCATAGGCTCTACTTCTTGGCCATAGCAGTTTACTTTTCTAACTTCTTCACTTCCCAACTCTTTCAGAATTGCCTCTTGGACTCTCAGGGTAGTGGTTGGTGATTTACCATCTTCCTGGCTTGGGGGAGTGCCTTCCACTGTCACATCTGATGGACTGTCATCATGATCTCCGATCTCTTCCACCTCATCATCTTGGGTATCATTGGGCTCCCCCATAGAACGGTTCATTTTTAGACAGTACTTGCTCTTGGACTGTGTGTTTTCTTCAGGACTAGATACATCACGTTTTTGAGAGCAGAGTTTATCAAGAAACCGAATACCAAGGATCTGGCCTGAAGACATCATCAAGTTTACATCCTCTTTTTTAACAGAAATCTTTGCAGTATACATATAATTGAGAACTTCCTCAAAAATATCAGAACGAAGAAAATCTATTTCTATTACTGATGAGCTATCAACTTCAAGTTTCTTGAAAAGCTTTTTGAAGTAGGTACTGCAGGCAGCAAGCACGCACCTATGGGCTCTGAACTTAACATCTTCAACCACAATAGCGATGTCACAAAATTCTCCTTCCAAACGTTGCTCATTCAATGTTTTCAGGAACACAGTTTTGTGATCGTCGTCATTATATTTAATGGTTTCAGACATACTGATGAAAAACTCCTGTAAATTAACAGGAAAATTTTGTAACTTTTATAAAGCAGTCTAAGTCACAAAAGGTGAAGTAATTTCCCAAGAGATGAAGTAATTTCCACCATTTAAGAAAAACCCAAACTTTTTATTTTCATAAAATGACCACAAAAAGCCTGTTAGACTCTAAAAGCATTACTCTGAAACTGATTTTAAAATTGTGAATGCATAAAGGTCTTTCTTAGGTTACACAATTTACAATTATTCAAATCTTTATTGATTCAGTTACACAAAATTGAAAACTTTTTCTTTTAAACTGCAATTCTGAGTAAATGTATGACCCAACTCATAAGTCATTATTATAGCTAAAAGAAATGTTAACACTTGAAATGTGTAAGAAATACACTAAGTAAGTCAGCATGACAAACTAAATTTGAAATATCAAATATAAGCCTTACCATGAACAATGCAGGAAGTTTTCTAAGCAAATGATTATTAAATTAATCTCAGAATGGGCCACCTTCAGCCTGAAAGATGGGAAGATAATAACATTTCAAGATGTGATAATATCTATTCCAAAAATTATTTTGAGTGTTAAAAGAGAGCATTTTCAATTATTTAAAATTAGATAAAATACATTGTTAAAACATTGTGCCAAAGTAGGAAACACAGCAGAGAGGAGGGAAATTAAATATTTGGTTTGGAACAAATCCTGTGCCGCCTGGCACAGATCTCCTGGGAATTTCTTCCCTAAATTCTAGTTTATCCCTAACCATATATAAAGTGGAAGCAGATGATAGGAATGATAGGTTTTCAACTCTTGGTGCTGTGTGTTTCACACCGTATGGGAACACTTGGATCCCTACAAATACCTGCAGGCCTGGCACCTCCACTAAAGAGTCTCTGGCTACACAGAAAAATAAAAAAAATAAAAAGGCAAAAAAAAGGACAGCCAAAATTCTTTTCTTAGTCCTATATAATAAAACTTTAAGATAGCCAGATAGTAAGTCTGTAAATACTTGAAATATACAAAAGGAAACAAAACCAGAAAGCAATATTGTGTATATTTATGGGCTATCTGGTTCTGCTGGAAAATGTATCAGTCCAGCACTGAAGATGGTAGGACAAACAACTATTTCAACGGGATCTTTTTCGAGTTCTTTGCAAGATGGGAAAAATGCTTTCTTTTTAAGCAAACAGTGAAATGTCGCTGCTAATACTCTAGCAGAAACAGCACCGTCCTGTTAAACAGTATACAGTTTTGCTGCAATTCTGTCGACACTGAGAACTAATTATAGAAGTAATTGGCTGAAAACGGGGCTGCAGAGTACACAGGGGTGAACTGGCAAAGAACAAAGTTAGTCCTTTGCCGAATGGAGCCGGTGAGACACTTGCCCAGAGCCTTTCCAGCTGTGATTTAAGACAGCTCCGGTTACCTATTCCTCTGGGCAATTCAGATTTATTCCTCCACACACTTTTTACAC
>QUSF01000001.1:20627777-20890535 GCA_003676055.1 Chloebia gouldiae | reverse complement strand
CACCCAAACCCGCCTCCGCTCCCTTGTGCAAATGCTCGGCGGGGTTGAGTTTTAAAAGGCATAATACATAACGCGATCGCTAGGAAGGAATAAAGGCTTTTATTGCACTGCTGATCTCCAACCTCCGGTTTTCTTTCCAAAAAGCATGCTACCCTGATGGCACAGCTTTCACTGGAATCATTTCTACATAAATAAAACTTTACAGTGCTTGTGCTAGTGTGAAGTGCAGCATATCTGCTTGGGAAAAAAAGTCTCGGTAAGTACTTGTGTCGGAAAGTACAACGAATTAAAGTCACTGGAATAGTGTAGTCATCTCCTGGGAGCATCAAATTGACTTTTTTTCATTGGGTTGATAACTCCTTCCCTTTCCTGGGCTTTCTGTTAGGTTTTCTGTGTAATGCACTAGCATATGTACTGAATTTTCATCCCGCTGGATGACTTTGTTTTGCTGGGTTTCTAAAATAATTTTTCCCACTCCCTATTAAATATCATGCAATGAAGTCCCTATTTTGCCTGGGCAGTCAAAACTTCCAGGTTTGTTTTTGTAGTAACATTAGTAATCTACATTCAGAAGGCAGAATTAACTGTTTTAAATAAGACAAGGAGTAATGGGTTCAAACTGAGAGGGGATATTTAGGTTGAATATAGGGAAGCCATTCTTCCCTGTGAGGGTGGTGAGGCACTGGAACAGGTTGGCCGGCGAAGCTGTGGTTGCCCCATTTCTTGAAGTGTTCAAGGCTAAGTTGGATGGAGCAACCTGGTCTAGTAGAAGGTGTCTCTGCCCGTGGCAGGAAACTTGGAACTCGAAGATATTTAAGTTCCCTTCCAACCCCAACAATTCAATGATTGCATGAAGTCTTTGAAGTATTTCTGAATCCTGTAAAAGAACTCTCTCCACTGTGGAAAGAACTTCCCTTTTACAGTTTCACAATGTGCTATTTCTTTCTTCAAGTGTCCCAAACACTCCTGCGATAACCTTATTACTCCTGAGAAATACATAGCTGCTGGTTTACCACACTGACGAGCAAATGGCACTTCATTTTGTTAAGATTCTCTCTCCCTGCTCTATCTGTGCCTGACAGGGTGGATATGCCTAGCTTTTAGGGCCAGATTCTGCTGTGAGTAATCAGAATTGAACTAGTAATGGAAAAAAGAACCCAGTACCTTACAAAAGGCACAGCTATCCATTTTTTATCTCTGCTTTTCTGTATCTTAGGCTACTGCAGAATGTTTGCTTCTGTGTGTTTCATTATTTCATTATTAATAGCTCCCACTGAGATACTAAAATAGGGGAAGCATATGTTCAATATCCAGATTCAGAATTAAAAAACAAAAAAAAATCATTGTTACTATCTAACAGTGTGTGGTGGGTTGATTCTGGCTGGATGCCTGGTGCCCACCAAAGTCAGGGTCAGCTGAGCAGGGGAGAGAATGTTAAAAGGCATGTGTATTGAGGTATTAGGGCAGCGGGAGGTCACTCACCAATTACTGTTACAGGCAAAACAGTCTCCATTTGAGGAAATAATTTTAATTTATTACCAGTCAAACCAAAGTAGCGTAATGAGAAATAAAAGCTGAATCTTAAAACACCTTTCCTCCACCTGTCCTTTCTTCCCAGTTTCTCTCTTCTCTCCCTCCTTCTCCCTGCCAGCTGCAGAGGGGAATGGGGAATGAGGGCTGGGGTCAGTTCATCACACATTGTCTCTGCTACTTCTTTCTTCTCAGGGAGGGGACTCCTCAAACTCTTCCCCTGTTCCAGCATGGGATCCCTTCCACACGTGACAGCCCTTGATAAACTTCAAAATGAGTGCTCCCCATGAGCTGCTGTTCTTCAAAGACTGCTCCAGTGTGGGACCCTTCCCATGGGATGCAGTGATTTAAGTACAGATGGCGCCAGTGTGGGTCTCTTACAGGGTCACAAGTCCTGTCAGCAAACCTGATCCAGTGTGGGCTCCTCTCTCCATGGGTCTACAACTGCCAAAAGACTGCTCCAATGCAGGTTTTCTGCAGGGTCACAGCTTCATTTGGGATTCTTCCAGCTCCAGCTGGGGGTTTTCCTTGGGCTGCAGGTGAATATTTGCTGCCTCACCATGTGCTGCCCCACAGGCTACAGGGGAAATCTCTGCTCTGGTGCCACATCCTTCCCCTTCTTCATCACTTACTCTGGTGTCTGCACAGCTGTTTCTTTCATATATTCTCCGTCTTATTTTTCTGTTGCACAGGTTTTGCCCTCACTTCTTAACTATGTTATCCCAGAGGCACTACCATGCTCAATGATGGGCTCAGCCTTGGCCCACAGCGCATCTGTCTTGGATTCTTCTGGCATTGGTTCTGTCAGACACAGGGGAAATTTCTAGTGCTTTTCACAGAAGTTCCCTCTGTTCCCCCCCCCGCCCATTCCACCCCCCAGTACCAAAAGGTTGTCACACAAACCTAGTAGAGTATGTCATATTTTTTGTTACATATGAATGTTACACTAGGTTTTGGAAATAAGAGACAAAAGGTAAGTGTCTCAAAAATTCTGGATGAAAAGACCTGGGATTGAAAATGTGTATTCTTGAAGATGAAGCAAAAGAATAAAACCTATTGCATCTCCACTAGCATGTTTATGGACTAATAGGTGTAGTCATATCAGTTGCCTAAATCAAGTATTTACTGGAAAATACCCTTCTGCAGAAAAAGTGTTTGAATCATGTATCTGACTGAAACATTCTTCCAATTAAATTGTCTTGTACCTAGCTAGCACAGATTAACATTTTGACTTTGAAGCAGTTTTGCTGTTTTCCTCTCTGATGAAGTAGACTATAGATGCTGTGGCTATGTGGAACCAACAGGCTGTTTCCAGACTGTTTGGATTTCAGGGATATCTGTAAAGGAAAATAGTCCTTTGTAGGATGTGCTTGTTTTGTTTAGAAAATTGTGTAACAGGAGTGAAGAATGACAAGTGCCACCTTGTGTAACCAGGCATAAGGCATTGGAGATGGCATGCAGGGAAGACTGAAGCTTCTATCTAATGTTTTCTAAGTGATGGCCAGTGTAAACTATATGTTAAGTGTCAGTGGTTTCCTGTGTGTTTGAAATGGTTATCTTTATAATGTCTGTGTGAGTTCTAAATGACAACAGAAACATCATGATATTATGGCCAGATTTTATGTCTTGAGATTGTATCTTGGTCTTGCAGAATTGACAGTCATACAAAGACATAGATTTTCTGTGGGTCTTAGTGCACAAAAGAAGGTGAACATACAAACCATTCAGTATTTGTGAAGGAGAATCATAGACCCTGCTAGTATATTCCCGTGTGTCAGCAAGGACAGCAAAGCCTCCTGAGAGTGTAAGTGAATGTGTTAGGACAGAGGAGGGAAGCCAGGGAGCAGATGCTCCTTGCAGTGTGTGTTTCCCATGGCAACCTGGCAAATTTCCCGGCAGAAATTTGCGCGTGAGTTAGTCATGTTTTCGCATCACTTACTCGTGCCTGTATTTTCAAGTATTCTCACAAAAGAGGAAATAGTAGAGCCAGCTGGGGAGGAGCAGTGTGTAGATGATGGAGGTTGGTAGCACAGCCCCTGGCTAAGCTGTACAAATGGATGGTGAGAAGCCATACCACCCTCCAAATGGCTGAACAGCACTTGGAGCTTGCAGTTTGCACCAATGCCTGAAGGGACACAAGTCCTGTCAAGAGAACCTGATCTGTAAAATCTTACTTAATACTCTTGTGTTCTAAGTAGATGAACATTTTAATGTTACACTTTTCTTACCAATTAATTCTACTACTACTGCTATGGTGTGTTTATATACAGTCATGTATAGCAATGCCTGGAGACAGATGATCATCAAGAAATGTAGAAGGTAATCAGATGTGGCTGTGTGAGCATGGCAGTTCGCACTCTGTGCATGCACAAGACATCCCATAGTCTAGTCAGGTCTAGCTGTAATTTGCATAATTACACACACCCTATTACTGTCCGTGTTAATATCCTCTCTGTCTCCATGTCCCGTCCCTATTCCCCCTACCTCTTTTTGGGGTATATATTTTTTAATGTTTTGGGGTTTGGACTCTATTTCTTCAGTATTTTTATTTATTTCTCCCTCATATCTCACTTATCCTCCTATTTTTCCTTTTTTTTTCTTTCTCTTTTTCCTTCATTGACAATTACCTTACTCTCAGCCCAATTCTTGACTCTGCTGACACCCTTATTTGATTAGAACCATATGGACAGTGAGTGAAGAAGAATGGATGCCATTTTCCAATGCCAAGTACCAAAAGCATATAATGAAATTTCACTTTTTCTTCCTTCCCCATGGTGTTCTGTTTTGTTTCTTTTCTTCTGTGCCTTTGTCTTCCTACCTGATTCCTTCCTTCCTGATTCAGTTGTGATCCTGTATTCTGGTGCTAAAGCTGAGAAATGCTACAGGTAGAAACTTTAGGGAGTAGCAGTGTCTACTGTTATTCACACCAGCCAATGGAAAGAGAGCACTGAACAGATGTGAGAGGTCCCAGAGAAGAAAGAGAGGGCTATATATTTATATATATACTATCATCCTAGGTAATGATGGTATCAAATGGACAAAAGCTTAAAGTTACACATTCATTTTTAACCTGGGTATTTCTTCACCTTTAGGGCTTAGTATATAGGAAGAATAGAATGTTTTTTGATGAATTAGTTAATGCTCACTTGGTGAGAACTGTATCTGTGCTTCATTCTTGCTTGTACTGCAGTCCTGCCAGCAGTATAACATACTGCTAAGAAACAGCTGGTCCAGAAGTGTATAACAGCTTCCTCATGCCTGAGCTATCAAAAAAGAACAAATTTCTCATTCACAGGTCAGGTACATTTTTTATTTACAGAGTACGTACACAACCTATCCTATATGGTGTTTTCAGCCATATTTCATGTTCCTGTCAGAGTCTGTCAGTATGCAGTTAATAAAAGAGGCTGCCATTCTGTGAATTATTTATGCGCTGTCTGGTTTGTTTGTGTAAGTAGGGCACACAAATTTTTTTGGATGAATTATCTGCTGGCAGGAGAATGGGCAGAGCAGAGCAATTTAACTCTTTTTTGAGCTGGAGTCATTGTTACCAAGATATCATGGATCTCATCATGGCTATGCATGGCTATGATTTTTATTCACATTTGAATTTTAATGATAGAATCATTTAGGGTGGAAGCATTGCTCAGTCCTATTCAGCATTGCTGAGTCCTATTATTAAGCCAGTATGGCCAAGTCTACCACTAAACCATGTCTCTAACACCACACCTGCATATCTTTTAAATATCTCCAGGATAATTATTCAACCAGTTCCCTGGACAGCCTGTTCCAATACTTGATGATCCTTTTACTGAAGACATTTTTCCTAATGATAGAATCATTTGGACATAGCATAGTCTGCATTTTCTGAAAGCAGCCACACTTGCCAAATGCAAACAAGTACTATTTACTGTGATGTATTTATTTTGTAAAAAACCCAAGCCTTTATCTTGTGTTTGAATACTGGAAACTGTTCCTCATAATTATGGATAGATTATAATTGAAAAATCAGTCAACTCACAGCTACAGCCCTCAGTCCCCTCCAACCTTATTCTTTATCAACCTCATGTTTTTTAAAAACAGTTAGATGTTTATTGTTTAGAGCAAGAACAACCCATTTAATTCCCCATTGCCATATTTGTTAGTCAATGCTCTGTAAAAAAACTAAAATCAATATAGAATATAATAGTTTCACATCACTGGATGACCAGTATTCCTGCATTCATAAGCCTCACACAGAATGGCATCAGTAGAGAGGAATGAGGCTACCCCTAAAAGACAGCTTGCCTGCTTCTAAGTGGTACAGCTGCTTGCTTCACTAGTTCATTGCAGGCACTTATCTGCTGACATTTTCCCAAGCTGTTGATCATATTTTGGCATTGATATCCATAAAGAGAGATGGAAAGTTTTGTTACAGTGAACAAGCTCTGTGGCTTATGTGTGACGTTTTATGTGCAGGCTATTGGATTTGCTGCACATTTGCTAATGACCACAGACTTTCACATTTTAAATGTGTGAATTTTAGAATGGAGAGCAATTCTTTTATTTTAGTTTGTACATTTTAAGCCTTCATCTTTCTACAAGGAGATCAGAAAGATTTTATACTGTTTACACCTGCATTTTCAATCTCACCATTGAATCTGAATATTTGCAAAAAGTGTGGAAACAATTTTATGATAATGAAAGTAGAATTCAGAAGTGATCTCATCTCACAGCTAAGTCATTACAGATCGCTGCAGTAACACATCACCAAAAAACCCCCAAACCACAGAAAGCCATTTGAGCTTAACTGTACTCCAGTTAGAAGCAAAAAACAACCTTCTGTGCACTGTTGAAACAATTAAATATAATTAATTGTACCCATTCAAGAATAAAAAAAAATTAGATAATGGAAGAAGTGTTTGATTAATTTTATCAGAATAAATCAGCCTAGAAAGCTAAAATAGTCATCCTGATGTCACACAAAATTAAGGAGCTAATGTCTGGCTTTTCAATTCCATGGAAATGACCTTCATTACCAGTTATTAAAAGTGTGAAAAAGAAAGAATAACTTTAGTATCCATTTCTCTTCCCTGAAGTGACTTTTTAATATTAAAGGTGGCAATAGCTGTCCAAGAGACAGAATTAATTTTTTTCTGTAATGTCAGTTATTTAAACCATCTTCATTCTAATGGCAGGAATACACAAAGTAATAGCAAACAGAGAGAGAAATTTAAGTTCTTCTGATGCTTACTCTTGCTTATAACCTTTTCCTTTCCAAAGAACACATTGCCTTCAGGCAACTCTGAGATGTGAGTCATTTGTAGTAGCAATAAGGCTGTTTCAGATATCACTTTTTGCTGATTTTTTTGCCACATGATTGTGGAATGCTGCAGAAGGTGGAATCTTGTCTAGCAGCCTCATATGCAGAAAATAAACCAGAAGTAGGAAGGTGAAATCTAAGGTTGAACTGACACAGATCGAGTAAAGGCAACAGCACTAGCAGGGTCCCCCTGGCTGAGGAGGTCTGAACATCCTTGGTGAAGGACCTTCTACAATGGATCCCAACCTTAGAACAGGGGGAGGTGGCAAAGTGTTCTCCTTGCTGTCTGCTTTACTTCTACTACATGTTTTTCTGTACTTTTTTTTCTGTGTTTAATGATACGCAGAATGTATCAGATATCATGAAATAGAATTAGTCACATAAATCTAAGAGGCCTATACCTGTCACAAAAAGGCTGCATAACTTTTGCCCAAGAAAAATAATAGGTATAGATATATAGATATATCGATATATAGATATAGAGATATAGAAATACAGAGATATAGATATATATATATTGGTAAGCTGAGGTAGGTGTGCATGGTTTTGGTTTGGACTCATGATGGGTATCAGTCTCTCATCTCCTGTTGAAATATAGCACATTTCTGGTTCCCATGTTCTGAAGAGGATGAAAAAAACAAACAGGGCTTCAAAATTGTTTGGAGGGCAGTAGGAAGGGTTTTAGAGTGAGAGACTTCAGAACCATTAGTTGTTTAGCTTCCTCAACAAGCATGCATTAGGATGACTTGATTACAGAGACTAAGACACTTAATGGAGAGAAAATACTGAGCAAATAAAGGGGTCTTTAGTCCAAAGACTTCAATTGTCTGTAGCTGGAAGCTGACCATGAAACCATTCAGATAAGCAATGATGCATACTTTATTTCTAAACAGAGGGAATAATTAACTGTTGGGATAAACCAGCGAGAAAACTAACTAATGGATTCTTCTTCTCTCAAAATCCTCAAGTGAAAAAATGGATGCCTTTCAAAGTTATGCTTAGTTACACTCCAGTTAATCGGCACAAAGTAACAGCAGCAAGTCACATTGTGTCCTGTTTTATATAGGTGGTCAAATTACATTGTTACAGTGTTCTTTTCGGCTTGCCAGTCTTTGGAGTATTGCAACTGTAAAAGCCCGCATTAAAAGAAAAATAGTGCTTTGAAGTTAAGGACTCCATGGATAAAGAAGAAAGAATTAAGGTTACTTTTGTAATTTTCACTGTGATCCTCTGTGTATTTGCATTATGACGCAGTCTTAACTGCTCAGTTGCTCAGATTACCAAAGTTCTAATCCTAAATTTCTAGAAATCAGACTATTCTTTTGCTTGATCTATAGAAACATCTCCTTCCCCTTTTATGTGGCTCAGCCCTTAGCAAGGGGTGCAATGAACAAATAATTGTATAAAGAACTGGTGGAATGAAAAGCACTTTAAATCAATGTCAAGTTAATGAAAATACATGGTCTTCAAGGAGAGAGGATACCCCATTAGGCCATCAAATTTCCTGCTCTGAAAGGCAGCACAGTTATGGAGATGGCATAATTCTGCCTATTAAGAACAGTTATTCTGTTCATAAATGCAGATAAGGGCATGGTCACTGCCCAGTTGCAGAATACAATGGATTTTTGCAGGGAGGATTTTATTTCTCATATTTATGTGTGTTACCTGAGGTGCATACAAATATCTTGAGACTACCATAGGCCTGTTAGGAAAAATAATGAAGCTGGGAACAATTGCCACCTAGAAATTTGCTTGAGCTCATTCTCCTCATAGTCAGTAAGAATATTGCCCCTCATTAGGGAAGCAGATGTGGGTCCATAAATTATAATGCAATGCATAGATAATAATGGCTTATTGACTAACATTGGTTTTTGAACACATCACTTCATATACAGAAAAAATATAAAATTTATTTTGAGAAAAATGCATAGAGCTATGAAATAATCTTTTAAACCTGTTAAGAAATAGCCCTCTCTATGGCTCTGTACAAAGAATTTAGGAAATAAATTTACCAAATTAAAGTAGAAGTATAAGTGCATTTTTAAGGGAGAGGGGAAAGGGGATTTTAAATTATAATGTTGCCTACCTTTGTCTCTTAGTAGTCTCAAGAACATTAAAAAGTTGTTTGTTAAAGTATGAAAGAAAAATGTAAGCCTACATTTGGGGATTTTTTTTTAAAGTGTGCTCCTCTGTTTTTTCAGGAGCTTTTCAAATGCCATAGTGTTCAGAGATCACATCCAACATCTACTAAAGTACCTAGAATGGCTCCCATTGATTTCCATGGGAGACACTGTCAAACAGTGTTAAAGATAGGACTGAACACATCTTAGGTCTCTTCAGATGTAACAGAATTTATTTTCAATAAATCTAAAGCTATAACTGTAAATCTTCAGTTTCATTTCTTAGAAGATTAAAAAAACCCTAGTTCTCCATTTAGTTTAATGAGCGTTTGGAAAAATGAAAATCCTGTATTAGAATCAGTATAATTATTATTACTGCCTTGTCTGCTTTCTTAGAACTGGATTTTGCAAAAGCAGTATTTAATTTATTAATTCAATTCATTGAGGTTACTTGTATCCTTGTGTGCTACACAGTGTGAACAATGTGGAATAAAGACAATGGTTATACTGAATCCTATTAGTTTTACTGTTTAAAACAAAAGCAATCCCCTGTCAGCTAGTCTGGATCTTCTTCCATGCTCCTTATTAGTGTAAGCTTCATCTTTATATCATCTAGCTAGTTGTTTGCCCAAAAGAAAAGATATCCTCTTATCATTTTTGGACCTCATGATACTTCAGTATGAAGGGATTTTAACTGTTGGTTATGGGATTTGGTGGCTACAGAGAAATCTTTACTGGTATGCAGGTATATAAACTGTAGATAAGAATGATTTTCATGGTCTCAGAAACATGAAAAAGCTTTACATAAGATCAGAAATTACTGTCAGTTTTTAACTGAAAACTGTAGGTAGGAGAGGTAAGGGAAAATAGTTGCCAATCACTTACTTTGTACATATCAGCCATTTCCCTTTAAATAATCTCCTGAATACATACAAATTAAAGGCTCTGACTTTTAATTCACAAACATACCCAGAAGAAAAAGAGGTGCCTGTTAAGGATGATAGATTTCAACTGTGATCAATACATCTGTTGTGCAGTCTTAAACAAATTGTCTTGCCACAGTTTTATAAATTGCTAAGAGATCTAAAGATAAGTATATCAAAGCAATGATGTGCTGGAAATACTAACTTAACACTATTTAAGCAGCTCTTCCCTTTTCTGCTCCTTCTGTTGTTCCTTTCTACTCAGCATTTTCCAGAGGCTTGGAAGAGTCCTCAGTATTTACCGGACTACAAAAAAAGATATGCAGCTATAAGAAAATAATATGTAGTGGCCACCAAAACACTTTCCTCCACTGTCAGTGTGGACCATGGTGACAGATACAAAAGGTGCCCACAAGCAATGACATATACAATAGCTTATGACATATACAATAGTTCTCTCTTTGTGGAGCCCTATTCATTTTGCCTTTATAGGTCTGCATCCTTTGTGTCAATTCAGACAAGGAATTACCAGAACAGAGTATTCCAAGGGACTAGGGTTTGGAGATTTGTTGTTGTTGTTGTGTTTGGTTTGTTGTTTTTTGTTGTGGTTTGGGTTTTTTTTTGCTGCTGTCATTGGCTGTTTTGTTTTGTTTTATTTGTTTTGTTTAAAAGTCTGGTATTAATAGAGCAAACTCCATAAATTCTTTTTTTTTTTTTTTTTAATCTAGTTTCTTATGAAGTCTAGTGTAAAAAAACATAATTTGTCTGGCTGAAGCTTGGATCTACCTGTGTTTCTACATTGACTTTAAACACAGCATTCTTCAGTGGTGTTTCAGGGCACCCTGATAGCTGTAGGTCAGCTTTGCTACCATTGCAGAAGCTTGAAAATAACCCAATACACTGGAGATTGTAATGTTTTACCTACAGCAAAATAATGCCCTTGACTTCTGAGATAATGGGTTAGATGCATGCAACTAATGTACAAGGTCCTCAGAGATAACATATGTCCTCAGGGAGATGGGTAAACACATTTAATAAAATAAAAAATGTAACGACTAGAACATAAAAAAAGTATAGTGCAACAGGTCTAGCAAACAATTTAATTTGCAGTTTGCCTGCTGCAGCAAGAAGTTGTAGTGCTGATAAGTGCTTCTGGCTGAGGTAGGAAACCTCTGGATTTTCCAATTCCAAGAGTTTGTATAAAAGCTGTTAGAAAATTGGAAGAAACCCATGGGATACAGCTACTGCATGCTAAAATGGTAATGGGTTGTGGTGTGCCGCTGCTCCTAGAGCAATGATGTACAGTTGGACTTGGCCTGAGAACAGCATTCATTGTTCAGCCACAGGATTGTCTAAATTTCTGCCAAACCAGGCTATTCTTACCAGCTTATTTGATCAAGATTCTTTGATCTGCTTGAATGCGTGGTATTGTGTGCGTGTGTGTGTGTGTGTGACTGTGTGTGTGACTGTGTGTGTGTTTTTCAAACTGAATTCAACTGCACATGGACTTTGCAGCCACACTCAGGTCTCTGCTGCAAGTTGCAGGAAGTACAGGAAGCACAACTTGCAATAAATTACAGGCTTGTGTGAATTATTAGTCCCATGGAAATAAGTAGAAGTTGTGTTTGCCTAGTTTGAACAATTTATGTTTTATAACTGCAGTCTGTTGGAGTCTTTTTCACAGAGCATATATAAATGTTTCCAGCAGCTCTGACTTCCAAATTACTTGGAGCAAGTGAACATTGCTCAGACTCAGTATGAGGAGATTAATAACAATCATGCTGTATGCTCATCCCAAACATTGCTCATTCTGCTTTACCTCATACATACTTGGGGCTTAAATGCCCACTGACATCTCAGCCAAAACTGTGAGTGATACATCTACAGCCTGTGGTGGTAATACAAGAAGTTTTTGCTTGAAATGTGCTATGACTTTAAAGTAGAGATACATTAATCATTTACAGAATATTTGCAGCAGAATATTTGCAAACTTACAATCTATTATGTTGTGCATTGGCACCTTAACTAACCTGCATTTACCATTCTGTCTGTATTTATTCACAGAATTCAAGGTAGATGGCTAAGCAACAATTTCTGCTTTCTATAGTTTGCAGTCTTCCTTCATGTTTATTTTGATATTAAAGCGGTCAGCTGGTCTTATAAAGGTGGAAGAGAGACATATGGAAAAATAAGAACGTCTTCTTGAAAAACCCTAGAGGAGTTTCACAACTAATTCACCAACCATCCAACTATGATACCAATGAAGATACAGCAACGTCTCAAAAACCTTGCATAAATACCATAATAGACATGTACAGTTCAGACACAATTTTTACAGTCCTTTCTTGGTCCCAGTATCTGTATGTAATATAAGACAAATGGGATAGGGATGGAGAGGATAGAAAACAATTTTTATAATATTAACTTAGTGGTTCTGCCTACTGTCTGCCAAGTAGTCCAATTTACAGAAAATAAAGTTGCCAGTCCAGATCATCCTTTAATGGTGGGTGCCAGGTAGGTGAAGTCAATGAAAAACCTAGAGTGCTTTAAAATAGATTCTGTCCCTTCACAGATCTTTCCATCTCAATTATCATCACTCTTTAAATAGCCATTGTGGATGTTCCTTCCTCTTGGGGGGAGATATGTGCAAATAAAGCAGTGTGTGGTACACCACTATTGCATATTGACTCTCATTCTCTGAGCTTACCATAGTCAAAACATAATTTTCCACATGTTGGCCAGTGCTGTCTATCATGGTATCACTTACTGAAATAATAATTGGGATTATCTGTGCACATTTTAAGCTAGAGATATTTCATAACTGCAGCATTTTCCAGACTTCCTCTTGTCTTAATAAGATATACTGTTATTAATAGAAGTAAACCTGAGTTCTTTTTGTCAGCCTTACGTGTGTGCACTTACAAGCTTTCACAGCTGTTAAAATGACAACAAGCAAGTTTCCATACACATTTAAGAAAATCAAAGTGCTAGGATAACTCTTGCTTCAAATAAGAGAGAAAGTGGCTGTTTTTTCTGACTTACACCATAGCACCATTCTGTGAACTTCTCCCATCAGTGCCTATGAAACCAGTCTTAGCATGCACGAGAAATTTCTTAGGGCATACAATTGGTACCTTAACAGTACAAGCCCTGATTTCAGAGGTGTCTTTCAAACAGACTGAAACACAGCAGCAGTGAGAGTGAAATGACAGCAGCTATAAACTTCACCTTTTATATTGACATAGATTCTGTAGATATCACTCATTTCAGTAGCAGAAGCCCTTCTATTTAGACATGACATGTTCATGTATATGACATCCACAAAATATTCCAGAAATCATTGTTTCACTTTTAACCCATGTGGTGTCTTTCGCACTTTGGGAGGGCAAATGCTTCTCAGGAGATACTGTAACACATAAAATCTGCACTTAGCTGTGTTGTAACTCTGTCCAAATCCAAATTTAGAGGAAAAATAGCAGGGACTTTTTTGTTTGTTTTAAGATCACCAAATATAAGTGCGATACAATTCTCGGGGATTCTCTTTTGCTAACATAATTGCCATTGCATTTCAGAAGAACCTGAGATAGCCTCTGTGAGCCCTCTAGCTTGAAAAGCTGGGATGTAGCTGTGTATTAAAAAGGAAAGAAAAAAGTGAATTTATTAGCTTAAGAGCATACAGCTCAGTAGGTTAATCACACATAGACTTTTAGAATCACAAAATATCTTGCATTGAAAGGGATCCAGAGACATCATTAAAGTCCAACTCCTGGCCCTGCATAGGACCAAAAATCACACCCTGTACATAAGAGCTTTGTTCAAATGGTTTTTGAACTCTGTCAGGCTTGGTGCTATGCCTACTTCCCTGGGAAGCTGTTCCAGTGCTCAGCCAACCTCGGGGTGAAGATCCTGTCCCTCTGCTTTCCTTTGTGACTTGTTGTAGACTGTAATGAGGTCTCCCCTCAGTCTCCTTTTCTCCAGACTGAACAAACCAAGTGACTTTTGCCT
The DNA here is from genome assembly GCA_003676055.1 of Chloebia gouldiae. Lineage (NCBI taxonomy): Eukaryota > Metazoa > Chordata > Aves > Passeriformes > Passeridae > Chloebia > Chloebia gouldiae. The sequence continues at coordinate 20,876,655 of QUSF01000001.1, read as the reverse complement.
CATAAGACTTTCCCTGGAGATCCCTCACCAGCTTCATGGCACTCCTTTGGATACTTCCTGATAGCTTTGTCTTTTTTTTTCATATTGTGGTGCCCAAGACTGCATGTGATACTCAAGAAGAAGCTGCTAATTATCACAATATTTCAGTATTTCATGCACTGCACAAGTCAGAGCATCTGTTAGAGCTTTGGATTGGTATGTTGTCTATTAGCTGACTACACTAAGTCTTAACAGTGCCATATATGTTTGCATGTTTTGCTGTGACAGTTGAAGAGCCACAGGGTTATGTATTATCAATACAGAGGCTAAATATGTCATAACAGCCTTAGGCATTGCAGGCTGCTTTGATTCAGCAATATTCTGTTGTAGTCCTCTAACACACAGTTAAAACTTTTTGCTTGCTCGTTTTGCAGGAGCAATTTAACCATGAATTCTGCTCAGCTAATTACTTTGCTTTTCCTGCACATACAATAGGTTGCTCACAGAAGTTTCACATAAGCAGTAACTCAAGTAAGATTCGGGTGCCTTTTCCCTCTCAAGATCACTAGTACAGAATGACCAGAGAGAGGATGTGCCAGCTTTTACTTTCCAGTCTTCTTATTTTCACATACTCTCACTCACTCTGACTTAGAGGGCACTCAGTGTCACCTGACCCTTTTGTTATCTCCTGGGTACCTGGTATGTAGACCCCATAGAGCATTGCCTTTAATTTTGACTTACTGTTGTCTGTTGAATGTCTTTCTCCTCTTCTGAAGACCCCTCATACTCAGATATCAGTGACCTCCTTGTTGATGGATGATTATACCTGCCCATTTCCTCATCCTTATAAGCTTATCTAAAAATGCCCTAAAAGCATGATTACTGAGTTTGTGTCTTCCCTGAATAAAAATCTCCGTGATCTTTGGCTCCATTCTTCATTGGTACAGTTTAGTTTCTTACCTCACTGACCCCACAATCATGTCCTGTCACTAGTCCAGCCATCAAAACTTGCATTTGAGTTTGTTCTGGAAATTCTCTATAAACATGAATAAAGTGTTTCTCATGTTCTGCTTAAAAGTTCCCCTTTTAAAACTGTTTATAGTAGACAAGCCATGTGCACTGAGATCCTTTATCCCTCACATCCCTTTCTATTCACCTAGGTGTCTTTAAGCAGTTCTCTCTTGCATTGCCTGTAAGCTGTTTAGTGGAAGAATCCACATTCTTGTTCTGTATGTGCTCTCTAAATTGCAAAATGAAGCTGTGGACCATGAGCGGGGGTTCATAACAGCATAGTAAAACAAACTATATAGTTTACTGATGATGAACTTAATTGTTAGTTCCTCTCTTAATTAATTAAGTTCCTCTCTCTTTGCAGTGTGTCAGTGTGAAATAAGACAGCAAATATCAAGCCAGATATACAACCTGTGTTCAATACAACCTGTGTTCAGTACTCTGGCTTAAACCTAGAGGCGTGGTCAGGAGCTTCTAGATTGCGTATTTACAGTTTCCTATGGAAGAAAAAAAAATATTAGCAAAGTTAAGGCATATTTGCCTCATGACTCACCTTCACATGGTAAAATAAACCTCACCAGTTTGGGCCTTGAAAGATCTGGTGTGTTCATAAACCTCGATTTTCATTGCTGTGATTATGGGGCTGTTCTGATATTGTAGTTCTAGGATTTGCTTTGATTTCTAGTGATTTTACTGCCAGATAATGAGTGGAAAAATCCTGTTTGAAGGAATATTGGTCTTCTGAAGTAAAATTCTGAGGCAAGATCATATTTTAGAGAAATACTACACAAACACTTTCCTGTAACATTTAAAAATGTATGGTTTTAAAGGGCAAGAGGGCTTCAAAAGATAGTTTGTGTTCCTGCTAACAGTGGAATGTATATGTTCTGTATGAAGTTTACTAAAATCCCAAAAGACTGTATCTAGAAATGGGAAGGCTTTGCAGAGTTCTGTTTGCTGCCCCAACAAAACTTTTCAGAATTCCTTTCTTTTTTCTCACCTGGCTTAAAGTCAGACTCCAAATCTTGTACTAACAAAAGTAACATATCTAGCAAGTACTATTCATAAATTTGGTTGTTAGAGTGCAAACATATAGTAAATTTTCTTTTCCATATTACTTCTCCTCATAAATCTGCCATAGATCTTTGTTTGCTCTAACCTTCTTTTAGGGTTACGTCCTTCAGATCCATCTATTCAGGTTATTTTGACTCCTAGACCTTGGGGTATACAGACCTTCTTTTCCACATTAAATCTCTTTTTAGATATAAATATTTCTGTTTACCTGTGTGATATAGGCAGGTGCTTTATTTCCTTTTTGGTTTTCACAACTCTTTCCCTGTCTGGCACCAGAGAAAGGAATATGCACACTTTAATTCTCACACTACACATTTCCATGTCTTGAGACAACATCTCCCAGTGAGAGTTCCTCTCATATGTTGGAAGCTGTACCTTCCCACTGACACTGCCATGCCTAATTAACTTGTAATTGCATTAGAACAAAGAAACAGAAAATAATATCAAATCAAAATGACAGGTTTTCCTGTCATTTGCTAAGGCTGATCTGAGAACTACCTGATCATTTTAATTCAAACACAAAAATAAAGGAGAAGTAAAGAAATTGCTGTCAACATTTTGGTTGTGCTATCATTGCAAAAGCAAGATCTTGACAAGCCATGCTGATGACCAGCATAACACATAAAATGGACACATGGAGGAAGCTATCTCTGAATGACAGCAGATCGCTAGTGTGAAGTGGATGGGCGTGTCTTTCCCAGTGAAGCAAAAATACAAACTGTCTGAGGAGAGGTACTGACCTTCTTTTCACCTTTGCTGTGCTGGAGCTAGGCACATGCTTCTTCCTGTTGAAGTCACCTTCATGAGAATTTGAGAGGAATGCCTGTTTCTGCACATCAAATGACTGAGCTCAATCTAAAAGAAGTTGCTGTTAAGGATATTGAAGGAAATATTCAATTATTCTGCACCAGCCATGAAATTAATTATACCTTAATATTTGCAATGGGATATATTGAGTACAGACTGAAAATTGTTTTCTGATAATACTAATACTAACACAAGCTGCATTTGTGAACTTGTGCTCATCAGTCACAGCAGCAGGATATAAAGAACTATGAATTTGTAAGGAATAATTGTTGGAAAATAGATATAGACATATTGCAGCTATCATTTGGTAAAAATAAAAAATAATAGTAGAGGGTGTTATATTTTATAGGCTTCAACTTCTTTTTAGGTAGCTATTTTATGCATTTCTGTTCTGCTAACAGAGAGATTAATACTCAGTCATATCCACTGAGGGATAAAAGGGACTGGGACCCAGTACATGGGTGTTGATAATGTGGAAAGATCCTTGCCCTGACTGCCATCATAGCAGGCTCTGAGCAAGCTGCAGTTATTGGCTGACAAGTAAGTTGGCATAAGGGAATTGTCTCTGTCACTTTACATGGATATGGATACCTATGAAAATTTCTGTCATCAGGGTAGTAGGGATTCTGTATTTGTAGGTTGAACCAAAAGGCTTGGCAAGGTCAGATCTTCAGGTCTTGCGACTTGTGTCACTGGTCTTTTTGTACCAGGAAAATGACAGTAAAGCTCAACAGTAAGTGTGGCTGTGACTTCATCCCAGAGAAACTGACCAAGATGAAGCGGAAAGATTTTTTAGAAGGATAAGAGCCAAGGGGTCCGTAATACATAACAGTGAGAAACACTGCAGAACACCTGGGAAGGATATAGGAAGCAGAACCAGGAGAGGCAGGTTTCTCCCCTGAGCAGTGCTAGGTTAATTACAGTGTAACTGGGCAGCAAGGCTGGCAAGGAGACTGCTGAAAACCAGCTAGAAAAAGCATCACCAGATCAAAAATACAGCACCAGATCCAGTGCTCTCAGTGCTCTCAGTGCTCTCAAATACCACATCTTCTGAGGACAATGGCTGGCCCTGTCAGAAGCAAAGCCTGCATGGGATTATGACTTCTATCCATCAGTGTATTCACAAGATAATCAAGATGGAAATTCTGCTGTCTTCATTTCTTTTTTTCTTCCGCTGGGAGAGAAATGGATACAGAGACATTTATATTAGCAGGTCTTAGATACTACTGTTGTCTCAAAAGATCATTATGTCTCTCTCTAGTCGCAAAACAGTGCAAGAGGTGGGTGAGTTTTTCTTGTTGGTGCCAAGAGAGCGTGCATCAATTTTGACAAAAGCTTTACTAATTGACTTATAACAAATCTATACGCCAGAGTAGCTGAGCACGCAAATCTTCTTTGACCAAGCAGATAATTTAAGATGAACATCATTATCAAATTATGTACAGCTGAAATCAGATCACTTGGGAGTCTCGGCAATAGCTGCTTTGCCTGATTTCAGGTAGGTACAGAGATATTACTGTTTTAGTCATGAAATAGTTCAGTCTTGTTCACACAATTTATAGTCTCATGCCTGTTTATGAAGGGGAAAGTACAAATGCAAATATTACTGTATAATGAAATCCCTTGAAACTTTTGCTCATGGCTGAGCCATCAGCACAGCAACTATGCAGGCATTGGATATAGTCTATTCCCTAGTTTCTCCCTGGCACACATTAAAAATATCATCAAATAACAGCACAGCTGTTGGTATTTAAAGACATGATTAGAGATACTGTTTAGTATTATATAACATAAGGACATGCTGTGGAATTTAGCAACATTATGGGGATGGCCTTTTCTGTTCTTATCTTTCTTCACTGAGGTCTTCAAGTAAAGGTGAAATATGCCTCTTTCAGATGGTGGATGGATATTGGTCCATCACTATTTTTACTCCTTTTGGATACAGCAATGCTAGTAATTTATGACTAAGAGTACCTTTTATAGGATACATGCTTACAGAAGAGATATGTCGTCATGTACATCTGAACTTTTTGTACACCTGTGGTACATTTTCTCTGATTTCTTTTTTTACCAAGCATCACTTAAGTAGGTTGTGTTACTTCTATAGAAGTTCTCCATTAGCACTGTCTGCCCTACCTCATTTTCCTAAATAAAAAACCCCAAGATTTTCACAAAACCCACATAGTTATTGCTTGTTCTGTATTACCATCTGCTGCAACACTACTCCCTTATTTTACTTGCACATACCTGAAGGTTTTCTTTCTTCCACATGATTGTTCACTTATGAGTAGCCACTAGATTTTTCTTCTCCTTTGCCACCATTATTTTTGTCTTAAAGAAGTACAAAAGGCTGTAAGACAGCATAGAGTTTGACATGATAAGAAAGATTTTTTACTGAGACTTGGCATAAGATGAAGCTTTCTTGACACTGAACTATTACCAATTACTTTGTGTTTCAGTCATATCATCTTCCCCAGGCTCAAAAATAAGTTCCATCATACATAGTGAAGGAATTGATTTTGCCACCAAAACATGTCAACAATACTGGTGCTTTTAATGGAATTTTGTAAAAGCAGTTGGTGAGATCTTTTCCCATCACTGTGAAAGGTAGGTTTTAAGTTTTGGCCAAATTAATTTTCTTTTGACAAAAAAAAAAACCCTGTTCCAAATCACTAGAGCACTGGGGTTTGGCCTGCCACAGCCCCGTGTGGCTTCCTTGACACTGCAGGGTTAATTATCAATAAGAGATTAATATACTTGATTGGAGAAACTGGAATCAGCTTCCCACACTGTACATATATTTCTGGAAAAGCAAGGATGTATAATGATAAAATTTGGGTAGGTAGCCAATTGGCCTACTGTTGTCTCAACATCCATTAGCTTTAATTGCTGGAGTGATTGATGTACTTCACAACACAGATGGAACATGCAGGGTGCCAGCCAAGGTTTCTGTCACCCACAAGGCTATGGCAGAGCCTGTGTTTGGCCTGCCTCTCTTCTGCTATGCCATCTTCCTCCTGCAGCATTAAAGGCACTGAAGGAGATCTTAGTAGCACGACTGAATAAATGGTGTTGATGCACCATTTCAGTACAAATGCGCCGACGCATGTAATCAGTGATCACTTGCTCAGCCTGTGTCACAGCAGCCTGGCTTGTGTGGATCAGAACATTTCACTGTATTTCTAAGATTTGTGTAAGGGTCATGTGAACTAGAAGGGCAGGAAACAGTCCCATTGCTCAGTCCTTGCTCTGAGCAGATCAAGTAGAATTCAGCTCCAGTCTGGGCCCCAGTGAAGATGCCCATTTGGTCATGGGCATTTTTATCAGTGGAAATAAAACTGGTGGTTTATTCCAGAACAGTTTATTTGTCAGCATAGCAATGATGTTATCTCTTTATTCTCATACACTAACAAATATCTCATTTCCTGGGGATATGTTCATTTTGCCTTCACACAAAAGTTCTAATGTGGTAACACACATGACAGAGCTCCTTCTACTAAACAGCGCTGCAGCTGTAAATATACACAAATTGCTTGAAGAGAAGTAATACTAACCTTACTTTGAATAAGTTAGACAGAAATATGGGCTGGCTGAATCCACCTTCCCGGGGAAGATCAGCACGGCAGTGTAAAGGAAGATTGGAAGCATGCCATGAGCTCCAAAGATTTCCACAGAAAAGTGGAGTGAAACAAGGAGGGCCTTTGCAAAAAGAGTGGATAGAGAGTAAGAAGGGCTTAAATGAGCACAGAGAGGAGGATTGAGACAGAAAAGTGTGGAATGTGTCTACAGAGAGGGCAAGTCATGGGGGACAACAGAAAAGTACAGGTCCTGAGCCTGAGCCTGGAGAAGAGCTGCTGTGCTCTTCTTCTTTTCTTGTGGGGAAAAACAGACTGGACTCCAGAGTGGGAGAGAACAGTTCTAGAAATGTTGACAACATGATCCTAGATGTGAAATTGAGACTTGGTGGGGACCAGAGCAGACATTTTTACCATGACAGGAACTAAAAATTTAGGAAATAAAACTAATACTATGAGGAGACTGATCCCTTGGGATTCAATCATGAGGATGTATTGAGGCTGTCAGGAGTTAAAACAGACAAAATACTTCTATGGCTGTGAAAAGGGCAATGAGGATAAAGAGGAAATTGATAGGCTGATAATAGTCATTCTACTTGTTAATTCTGCATGTTAATTATGCTCTCTTTGGAAAGTATGGGCAGGAGTCTATGCAGAAAGAAGTAGAAGCAACAGGCAGCACATAGATTTTCTTCTTGGGGTTAGGATTTATTTAAATAGAAGAATGTAGTTTAATATTGTTAGAGAAAAGAGTGTTTATTGAAGGCAAAATATCTACAGCATTTCCATCATGCATGCTTTTCAGTGACAGGTCAGAAAGAGAAGCAGAGAAAATAGGAATGGGGTTTGAAAGGTCTGAAAGCAGATGACAACTCATCAAAGCTAATGGACCAGAAAACATGAAAGGTCCAAGTGTCAATGTGAGGGAAAATGAGCAAATGTTGAAAGAGATCAGATGAAGGTTTAAGAGGGAGAAAGTGTCTATAAAAAAAAATATCAGAGTGCTGCTTGATAAAATCACTCATAGGAAAGACACCAATGATGAGAAGAATGAACCAAGACTGACCTTTGTAGAGAGATATGAAAGCAAAGAAATATGCACTGAAGGATTGGATGTACCATCATTGTAGGAGCTGAAGTGGTTATGGATGAGATGGGAAGACTGCAGGACAGAGAATTAGCAAGACTTTAAAGAGGATTGATAGCTGTGGTGAGATACAACAGCAAAATTAACAGAAAGAGAAGCATCAGATACAGTTTGCTCAAAAGCTGGGAGGAAAGTTGGAAGAAGAAAAGATGCAGAGAGAAGCCGGACAGATCAAACACAGGTGGATTAAGTTGGAGAATATGAAAGTAAGCAAGGAGGGACAAAAAGAGTTAAAAATAACTGGGAAGTGGTGGGGTAACTATTACAGGCTGTCTTCCCAGAGTAAACAGATGTGTACTCATCACAAGAACCATATCACACAGGTATTCAAGTCAGTAATTTATTTCTATGATATCAGGCCACATGTTACAGTATTTTTGTGTTCCCTTTTTATAGAATGATATGTCAAAATGTACTGACATCTCATCTGATTTCAGGAAAAAAAAATTTGTTACATGTCAATCACCAGATGACATTTTCAATAAAAAGAAACAAACCAAAACAAAAATATATTGAATAGATGTTCAAGGATGATTTCATCAAAATACTCTTAGAACAAATGTTCTGTGGAAATGTGTGTGTGTCTATTAGTTTGGTAGCTTAGGATTTAGGAGCTCTAAAGATGAGTGGTTAAATAGTCACCACCTCTGTGACTATATAAAATGACTCACATCTATCTAAGTTGTATATTGATTGGAGATTGGACTACAGGACTATAAATGCCTTTAGAAGCCTTCATATGCCAAATGCATCAACTGTTTGGCCAGAAAACCAGTATGTCTGAGAAATAGCCTTCTAAATCCACTGAGAAAGGACATCTGGGCTAGAAACACCCTTGATTTAAGGAAATATTGTATTAGCTGGACTTTTCCTACTGGAGAAGCCTTTGAAAATTATTATTTGCTTTGCATACTCAGATTTATTGCTTTGTTTCTTTGCATTTTTGTACAATTTATGATACACCTTCCCTGAGCCCTTTAATGTGCTTTGTCTAATCTTGTGTCTTTCACTCTATAGCCACCCAGGATTATCCACAAAATAACACATGGCCAGTACTTTACATGTGCATTGTAAAGCAAGGTTTGTGTGGAAAAACACCCTCTGGGTTGTAATTCAGGCAGCTCAAAAGTTGCACGCGTTCTGGGATCTGCTTTTTTGCAGCTCCTATTAGCTGACATTACCCAAGCTTTGGTTATGCACAGAAGTTAAGAGTCATGGTACCACAGCAGACAGCAAAGATACTCCTAGAAAATGAAAAAGAAATTTCTAGCCAAACTCTGGACAAAAAAAAACAAACAAAAAACAAAAAACAAAAACACCCCACCCGAGAATAAAAGGTTTACTGGAGATAGTAGAACTGGTAGATTGTAGAGTTAAAAATTTAATGTATTTAAAAATGAAAACAATTTCCAGTGTCAGAACTCTTTCTCATTTTTCTTTTCCCTTTTATGTCACTATAGTCATGCTCAAAGACAGCCCATTAATTCTACTTACAGTGAGTGATGGTCATTTCAGCTGCAATGGTGAGGTCACTGATTTATGGAGGCTATAGCTGAATTTGGGGACATGAGATAATGGAAGAAAGTTGACTGACTTTTTTTTGTGTAATTTGAGCACACTGGTTTCCCTTTAAACAAGGATTTTTGAAATTCTGCTCCAGAAGCCCTTACAGGAACATTAGTTCCAGCTGAGGAGCAAGACTGATGTTGAATAGGAGTCAGAAAAAAGGGTGGAGGTGGAAACAAAAGGCATAAACAAGACTAATGTATAATCTGAACAGGGGCTAGCATTATTACAAGGTAATGGAATAATCTAGTTACAGTTAGTGAATACAGAAACTTATGGAAAATATTTTTATAGAAAAACTAACAACAACATGCACCATTGTTTATCTATATGTAAATCCTTGAGATGTAACTACAATATGCATAAGTAATAAAAGTAATTTTAAGTATGACCAAGTTTTAATTAGGAAGGCTGGTATTTTGGATTGCTCTGAGACTCTAAGAGCAACCACGGGCAGACTTTGCTGATGTGGCATAACATTAGTGACAAGAGACACAGAAACCCTCTATTGGCAGTGTAAGATTGATACAGCCTTTGGAATCTATAGATTTAAGAAAAGGGTTTATTTTTCTTTCTTTAAAAATAACATGAAAAATGGAGTTAGTGTTTCTCATAGCCATCCACTTGTCCACCCATAGTCCATTCATAGTACTTAAAACCACTACTGTACCTATATAGGACTGCAGGAGATCTCAGCATTTAATAACTAGGAAAGATTATTAAAAATAATTACTTGATTCCTAATTCTGAAGAATCTTGACCATTATTGTTCTGGTATAAAAAAGGGGAATGCATTTCTTTATCTTGTCCTTATTACCTGTGAAGATGTGAAGGTGATGCTTGTAAATGGGTTTTCTGATCTTAACTGACAGAACTGTTCTGGTGTAAGGAAAAGAAACCTGCAGCAAGACTTGCCAGTGTGATTGTCAAACTGAAGCCTGGACTCAATGTACAATTTATATGCCATGAAAAAGCAAAAATGATATCAGGAGCTATCATTTTTGCAGATACAAATTGTTATACAGATGAAGCACATCATCTTACCAGCTACATCTGCTCTGGGAAGAAATAAGGCTAAGCTGTTAAACCCTTGCTTTGATCTAGTATATAGATTCAGAAGCTCATTGAATGTTTTTTATATTTGCTTGAGCACAGAAACACCATTACTTGCTATTTGTGATGAGACAGCCTTAAAAAACTTCAGGGGCATAAATGTTAAGGGATTCCAAGCAGCCTTAAAAAATGTCAGTGTGATGTACTCACTCTTTCTGTATGTGAAATGGTCACTATTGCTGTGGTCACTGGCTATGCTCATTCTGGTCTGGTGTGCAAAGCCCTTACCACAATGGCTCAGAGTAGTCAGTTCTCTCAGGATTGAGCTGGGATTCCAGCTGTAGTAAGGAAGGCTGCCTCCCATGCTGGTGTCTGTGCTGGCAATGCTGCCCACAAGTAATACACTACCTGATGGTTTGTTTTCCAGGCTGGTTTATGTCAAGAAGCCAGACAAAGACCAACAATAAATGAGAAGAGACGGAGACAAAAGATGGTTGGTACAGGCAGGTGCTCTTTATTTCATGTGGCACAGCATTAGGCAGACAACCCAAGAAACAGTTTCTAACAAAATCCAAAGCTATCACTTCCAGGAACCATCCCCCAAACAAGGGTCTACTACCAACAGCATCACTGAGATGTCCTTGCCTGTCCACTCTCATCTCCTCATGGTTTATATGCACTTAGGTGGTATCTTAGTGGCGAGTGTCCTTTCCAAGGAGACCAACTTCCTACAATGCAGTATCTTTAGACAGCGTACATACTGTGCAGGATCACCAATCTCCTCAAGCCATGCTAAAATATAGTGCTAACTCTGGAGAGAAGGCTGTGCTATCACCTTGTGTCTCTCTGAGGTAATACAATGCTGTTCCTTAGCTGACAACATGAGGGGCACCTGAAGGAGGATCAATATGGCTTCAGAGTTTATTTTTAAACTCCTGATGCAGTAGTGAGGACCCGGTGTGCCATCGGCCAGCACAGGGTGAGCACCTCCTCCACTCCTGACAGCCTCTGGGCACCAGCAGCACCAGAGAGCTGAGCCTACTGTCACTCAGGGGGATGAGAACAGAGATGGACTTGGACTAGGAGGAGGAGGAGGAGGAGAGGGCCATCAAAGATCACAACAGACCATCAGCTTTGTGTAGGTCCTTAGGTGAGAGGTAACAATGCTGGCAATGTTGCGAGGGGTTACACCATTAGCACTCCATATTTAAAGGCATGAAGAATGGCTGGTGGAAGGAAGATGTTTTGGAGACTAAGGGCAAAGCTTTAAAAGCCTTGGGATATCACTTTTAATTATTATCTACAGGTTATTCTCTCTATATATACTATTTTTCTTTCTAAATTATGAAAATAAACATTTATTAACAAGTCACTGGGTCAAATCCTGCTCTCCACTGAAGGCAAACTTCAATGGGAGGGAGCCCCGTGTAAACAATGAAGGGCAAATTTGGCCCTTTATGTCCTGAAAAGTCTGCTTGTACCCACTGCCTTTCAATCCTGCAAGGAAATACAGATTGAAGGGTGAACTAATCATTACAAATTTCTCTTAAACTACCAGGGGAGTGTCAGTGAGATGCAGCAAAGGTGGGAAAACAAAAAAAAAAAAAGGAACCAGTAAGTAATACTGCTTTAAAGAGAATTTTATCCATGTTTCAGAGGCAAAGTACAAAAAGAGGGTGGGTCTGCATCAAGCGCTACTGGCCTTTACTTTCTAAGCAACAACAAAATTCTTCATTTAGCTTTGGTGAAATGTTACACAACCAGAGAAAACAGAAGGAACCAAACAGTCCTTTTCCTTTGCGAATGTCATATGCCCAAAGGTGAACATTGTCATCCCTTTGGAATCTCCACTAACTCCCACTGTCTGCACTGTGCAGTGTCAGCCACTGGAGACAAAACACATCTACTGTGTACATGAGTGAAACCTGTGGCGTCTTACAAACATAACATTTTGATGTTTTGAATACTAAAGACCACTAGGTGCTTTTAGACACAGAACAATACGATTTCAGATGCATTTACCACTTTTATTTCACTATGCAGAAACATACATTCACCATGTGTTGTGATGCAGCTGACAGTGTAATGGACGCTATCCCTTCCGTGGGTATTAGAGCTGGACACTAGCGAGTTTTCAGTGGACGTTCTGTACAGGTTAAGGCTTGACTCAGAACTAGATAGCAAATGCTGGCCAGATTCTCAAACAGATTTTTTTTTTTCCTCTGAGAACAAAAGGGAAATCAATAGAAAACCATCACAGTTATTTCAGATTAATAATTTTCTAAAGCTGCAAACTAAGTAAAATACAGATTTTTTTTTTCTCCAAAATAACTACATATAATTTACAAGGTTAGGATCTGTGAAGGGTGACTGGAAGCTGACTCTGAACAATGCTGACAAAAATCATTAAAGTTAATATACTAAAATCATTACTACCTCATAAGGTGTTCAGTCAGGTATACAAAGCACACTTTGTAAGCATTTATATGTTTTATAAGAGTAAAGATTCATCATTGTTTATCGGGCAGTAATAAAACCAGATGAAACAAATATAAGATTCAAGTTGTTTACTGTGTTATTGGCACATCTAATGTGTGGTAAAACATTATACACAGTACCTATACAGCTTCTAGCATTTTTGGGGTAATCTTCATTTACAATATCTGTAAACAAAAGACTTGCCACCTAACAAATTTTAATTTGTTTAGACTTTCAGAAACTGTGAAAGGCATGAACTGTTTATGTGTTACATGAGATCACTGTTTATATTGTTTATGAACGTGCAGGTAAAGCTGAAAACTTAGAACATTTTAAGAAAATTAAAAATGCTGCTTTTCTGTAATTTTATTGTTGCTTCATGCAATATTGTTTAACTGCTGCTGATTCAGATTGCTTTCTATGGGAAGGTATCTCTGCCAGTTTCTTTATTAACGGTCAAGATCAATTCTTCTGTACTGAAATTTTCCATAGACAGATACAAGTCAGTCAGGTTGGAACTGAGACTCCGTATAGGTTCTCGTATTCCTACTGGTATGCATGTCTGGATTCATATGCATTCTAGGTTATTCCTGCAGAAAAGAGAACTGAGTTAATCAAAGGAACTACTCTCTTGCAGAAGAGATTTTGTCAATTTGTTCATATAAGAAAAGCTGTTTCAAAATGGCATATCCCACTATGAGCAACTTGGACCAAATCCAAAGTCCACTGATGCCAATGGAAAGAATTGGTGACATCAAAAGACTTTTAAGCAAGCCACATTGAGCTGTCTCTGAAACAATTAGCAGAATACCACAAGAATCACAGCTACTCACTCCTCAGTGACTGGTTCCATCTTCCAAATAAATAACTGACACTGAAATTCAGTTTTCTTTAGGGTCTGTATATCCAAAAGCAGGAGAGCCAAAGAGCTTCAAAAGATGCTGTGCATTATACTCTGTTACTTATACCAAGTGCTAGGGAATACATACTGTTTTAAGAATAAAATGCTGCTATCGATTCAACAAATCTGACAAGCAGCTTTTTCTTCCCCTTCTGCATACAGCATTCAAAGCAATTTGTGCAATGGTGCTGGCATTAAGAGCTTTAGCATAGCAGGTTAGTATGCATGACATGTTTCTGCACATAGAATAAATATAGGAATATTGAGACATTTGTTTAGCCAGCCACTATTGGAGAGCATGCCTTTACTGAGAAAAAGCTAGATGCAAGGAAAGCTGCATTATCATCTTGTCCTGATAAACAATGCTGCTTTAAAACATTAAATGTTCTTCAAGTACAAGAAAGCCAAGACACCCAAATATCAACAAAGTAATTCACTGCATTTAAAAGCAAGTTGGACCATATCTTTGCAAGTTGGGAACTGAAGCATAACTTTTAACATATCTGCGCAACACATTTAAAAAGCAGCTGTAGGTTTTTCCCTTGGCATTTTTAAACAAAAATGCACACCTTTAAGAACAAATTGGTTTTGTTCTTAAATGACACAAAAGCAGACAACAGATTTTTTTATGACTTCTGAAGGAGAAAATTAGGCTATAACAAAGCATGGACAGTGAGGAATTTTCAGAGAGCCAACGAAAGCAAATGAGTAGTTTCTCTTTCTCCAGCTGGCACTGTTTAATGAAAGCAGATGTCTAGAGCTGAATGTGGTTTACTTTCAAGTATCAGAACTGATAACCAGGAAATTGAAAATGCCAGTGAGAGAAAGTGAAGAGTTAAAGGTGAAATATGGTAGGAAAACAACATCTGCAACATGCCAGCCCAGTAAATGCCTAGGAAAATCATCTGGTCCTCTTACCTGTGGTCAATCCTCCCCATCTTCTGGTGTGATTTCTGTCTCTTTATGTACCACTACTTTGGTCACTGACATGTCAGGGTGCTGCTCTTTGGCTTCTTTAATTGCCTGAGCCAGCGCCTATCCCAAGGAAACCACAGAAGGGCAAAAACAAAAAGGAGGTGGAACATGCATGATCAATAGCAAGGTGGAGAGATTTATGACATATTACACAATTTACAAATGAGGAAAGTGATTAAAATATGAAATATACTATCACTGATTTAACTATTATTCCAGCTTCATTTAAGGCATGCCAGTATGAATAATATCTGTCAAAGCAACGTTTAAATATGTTCTCTTTGGCAGTCTTCAGGGAAGCCTTTTTAACAGTTTGTAGATTTTACCTGATCATGATCAATATCTGCATCTCCTGTGATGACTATTCGTTTTTCAATTCTTGTCTCTGAGATGCCACCTTTCACAGTCTAGATGGGAGGGACAAAAATGCATGTCAGTAACTTACTTTAGAGTGCTGTTACACATCCCCAGATGATCAGTGCAGGAACTGGACCAAAACAGCTCAAACAGCTTGTGCAGAGGGGACAACCCTGTACTGCAAGTGAGCAGCTCTGGAGTTGGCGTGAATGCTCTGAATGGACTAATGACCTCCAGATGTCCTTCCAACACAGGTAATTTTATAATTCTAGTTAATCTGCACATGCATCAAGAGAGACGTTTGTATGTCAAAAATGGCTAACTTGTCTCAAGAAAAACAGAATGGAAATACAGACAGCCCCATATTCAGACCTATTCAAGTCCAACTGCTTGTTTCAGAATGGCATATGGGGCGGCATAGCCTTTGTATGGCTCATCTACTAATGGGAGAACTTCACTGCAGAAAGATGAAATCCTGTTCTCAGTGAATATTGGTAGGAGAGCTGTCACAGCACTAAGAGAGTTTCTACTCAGGGAGGAACTCTTATTTAAATGCTACCTTAGAACCTGAAGACACAGCATGGTTTGTCTGTGCAGATGAGCTTTCAGTCTGGCTGTGGGCAAGTTCCTCAGGGTACCATCCAGAACACAGCCAAGGTGTTGGAGCTGACTGAATGTCCCGTTATGGCTACAGGATATAGTTTCACTATGTGCTTTCAACACTATGCATTGCTAATATCTCAGGGCTGAAAGGCATAGCCATGTCAATGGAGCCTCATGTTCAGACAAGTTATTCCTTCCAGGCTACCATATGATTCCAATGTGGTTATACTCTTATACTCTTTCCAGTTCCAGGTAGCATTTGCAGCTAAATCAAGTGTTTCTGTACAGCAAGATTTTGTGCTTACACAGACATACACTAAGGGTTTATGATTCATGTCAACTCATTGGATGATGTGTTAATCATAGCCAAAGACAGGTGGACAAAGACAACTATTTATGGTATTTTGTCAAAAGAGTATCAAAATGTGTTCCCTTTTTAAAATAAATAATATAACCAAAGCTAAGATAGCATACATCCTGGTGAGAAAGGAGCTCCCTGTTTTCTGAGGACTCACTTTGGTGATGTGTGTAGTAGTTGTAGTGCTGGTGGTTTCAGATGTGATCGTTTGTGCACTCATCAATACACCTGGTTCAGAGTCAGCACCACAATCCACCTAGAAACCAGAAGAGAAAACCAGTCACTGAAAAAATGCTCCTGAGCACAGGGACGCAAAAACTGGACTATTAAACTTCCCCATTTCTACAGTTCTTCATAAAGTGAGTATCTTATGGTAAGGGAAAACTGCTGTTAGGGCAACCACATATCAGTATTTGTGCATGTGGAGGCTGTCCTTTCCCTCTGGAAGCACAGATGAGAAGATGGTGCTTTTAAATCTGCAGTTTCATCAATGTTCTTGAAAGGCCCTACACCAGGATATGAGAATGGCCCTCAGGTAAGTTATTCTTATGTACATTCTCCTCATACCAATATTTAATACTAGTTCACATTAAAGCATACACTTAAAGATGGGTGAAGAAATGGGTTCCTTAAAGGCACATGAAATTAGACCATGTCTTTTGCAGAATTTCTTACCTGAGAAGACTCATATGTAATGGTTTTTGTTTCTGTATGGACTACTGGCACTTCCTTTGTTGAAATTTCAAGGGTTTCCCCACCAGTGGGAACACTGCTGAAACTGATAGTCTCAGTCTTCACGACTGGCGACTGCATGAACAAAAAAGAAGGAATTGGAACATTTAGCAAAGCTTACGGATTTATCAGAACAATTTTTTTTTTTGCCTGGGGCAAAGAATAACTAAAAAGTGTTCTGCATTAAACCAAAAAAAAAAAAAAGAGAAATTTATCTTCATTACAGTGGTACATTCATGTATATAATGCTGGTGACAATTTAGCACTTCCCTGGATTTTACAAAAACAAAGACCAAAATGCTCAAAATGCTACAAGAGGCAATGGTCACAACTTGAAAAACAGGAGGTTCCACGAGAACATCAGGAAACACTTTTTCACTCTTAGAGTGACTGAACACTGGCACAGGTTGCCCAAGGATATTATGGAATGTCCTTCCTTGAAGATACTCAGAAGAAGCTCTCTGGACATGGTCCTGGGCAGCAACTCATTCTGGATGTCTCTGCCTGATCATGGGATTGGAGCAGATGACCTCCACAGGGTCCTTCCAGCCTCAACTGTCCTGAGAATCTGTGATTCTACATTTTCTTAGAATGACAAGAATGAATTCTGCGCAGGCTTAGTCTTTTTATCTCTGGGGGAAAAGCCCTGCACAAAACAGGTCTTGAAATTCTATTAATGGGGCTAAGACAAGGAACCTGGTCTGTTTAAGACATAGTACACTTATTTATAATTGCACCAAGAATGGAAAGAACAATTTATTTCCTGTCTTTGAGGATATGTGAACTTGGCCAACCTCAACAGGCTTTCCCAAACAGAACGCCAGCTGATCTTGTTATCTGTTGCATAAAATGATATGAAATTTGGTATTTCTCTGCAGCATAAAAAGCAGTTTTAAGGAAAGCATGCATGACATTTTGCTAATGATGGAAACCAGCAGCAAGCCTTGTAGATGACATGCAAGGAGGAAATAAGAGGAGAAAAAACCTGCCTTCTGTAAAAGTGCAATCATACAAGCTGGGAACACTTTACTTTCAATGACAGGAATTAACTTAGCCTACTATTGCCTACATTCACAACACAGCACAGACATGACCAATTTAACAACAAGTTACCTCAAAATGAGGTTTTCTTTCCAAAGACTCTGAAAGCTGGACTGTTGTTCTGTGCTCCTCTGCCTGCTCACATGAAGCAGGGGTAGCGACTCCTTCCTGTTTGGTTAGGGCTTTCCCAGCCTCCTCCCTTTTTTCCTCCTTCGCCCCCTCAGTCCCAGCAGAGCCCTCCTTCCCTTTCACGCCGGCAGCCACCGCCGACGCTGCCTCAGCCTGGGCATCCAGCGTAAGTCCAGCCACTTTAGCAGGATCCCCGCCTGCATGCACTTCCATCCCATGTCTCTCCTTGACAACTACAGTCTCCTGTACAACCTTCTGCACTGTATCCTGATCCGGCTGAACTGCTTGCTTCATGTCACTGGAAGTTATCTCCTGAGATGTCGTCGTCTCTATTCTCTGCAGGGAAGGAGGAAAAAAACTCTCAGCACCAGAAGCAGACAACACTAATTGCAGTAGTGCCCAGGCTTAATGTACTGTGAACATAAATTTACAAAAATGGGCATTGTATTTTGCCAAGTTATTGCTCCCACATTGCATGGATTTTTGTTCTCAGGATGTTATCAGTATAGCAGAAATGGAAAACAAAGCAAGAAACAAAATTTTTGAAAGTGAAGAGAAATTTCAATGTGGGTATTCTTCTCATTGGTATTTTTGTATGAGTTTTACAAAGGCAAAATACAGCACTCTGCAAAATGACCAAAATAAAATGAAATTAAAGAAAAGCTGGTTGTTCCTGGTTTTTTTTTGTTTTTTTTTTTTTGTGAAATTTCTGTTGTGGTCCGTTGAATCAAAAGAAAACACACATGAATACATGCATTAGTTATACAGTTCCATATTGTGCAAAAAAACCCCACAAAATGATAGAAAACCAAAAGTAATTGGTGCATGGTTATGACATCGACGGAGGGAATCAAACAGACACCTGAGCCCAGGTATGGGAAGTAGAAGTAACCCCTCCTATGAACTCTGTTGGTTTTCTGGCGGACTCTATTAAAGTGAAGATATCTGAACCATCCAAGGTTTTTTCACTGGCAGACTGTTTAGTCTAAACAGACAAAGAAATGTAGAGTCATACACAGAAAAAAGGCAGACCCATATGCACAGACATATTAATTGCCAAAACCAGAGGCAGAGACGGAGGAAAAGGAGAGAAGGTTGCAGGGGCACGGAGAGGTTGTAAACAGGAAAAGAATGGGAAAATAAATCAGAGCAAATTCATAATGGCTGTAGTAAGCAATAGTTACAAAGCGTAGTTGTTAGCATTGGCGTTTTGCTGGTTCAAGCAAACAGGTTTTTTTTCTCCTTTTATTAACAAGCCACAGCAGCAATACTGAATTTCAGTACATAAACCAGAAAGGTTGAAAGCCTTATATAATGTCTACTTCAGACTGTGGGAGGAATTCAAAGTATGAGAGAAAAAAAATAAGCTGGGTTGGCTGCTGTCAACATAAAGCCAGGCAGCAAGAGAACTGAAAGCTAGGGTGGTGTGAAGGGATTGCCTAAAAGTCATGCTTTTATCTTTAAATCGTGGCGTGAAGTCAAAGCCACTTGTTACCACCACTTTTGATGCAGACGACTCAGTAACATAGTGAGCAGTAGCAATGGTAAATGGCTGTTCTCTGGAGTATCTCCACTCAGACAGGCTCTTATCTGTCCGGGCAAATGCCCCTGCTTTTACAGCTTCTCCGCCAAGGTGCTTTTCTGTTTTGCCAAGCTGTAAGCTTTCCAGTGTACCAAGTAACTGCAAATCCTGGTCCATCCTTAGTGTCTTTTTTAAACTCTGCTCTTCAGGACTCTGCAACTGAGATTCTGCTTCCTTTATGGGTGTCAGAGAGTCAGACAGCTTTCTTCTCACGCTCTGCACATCAGATCCCCGCCTGGCTTTCTCATCAGTGAGGATTTCATACTTGGCCACTACTGGAACGATCTTCACAGATTCTTGAACTTCCCTTTCCAGTTTTTGCAAAGTTTCTCCTGAAGGCTGTACTGCTTTCTCGCCCTCTTTAGCTTTACTTGTCATGGTTACAATTTTCCCAGATACGGTATCATAGGACTTTCCTAGGGTGAACATTTTCTGCTTATTCTCCTCATTGGATTGTATTTCACTTTCCAAGTCCTCAAAGCTCTGCATTAGAACGGTACTGGATTTTAATATCTCAGGTGGAAGGGCAGTTTTACTGCTCACAGTCACTACTTTGTTTGCCAGATTTTTTTCCGATTCACCATCAACTACCTCAGAGGGTATTTTGTCTATAATAACCCAATCCTCAGTGCCCTATATTTGAGATATAAAAGCTAAATTAGAATATCTGCGGGTTTGTCTGTACTTCAGGAGCACTAAATTATGGAGACTTTTAAGAAATCACGTTGCTTCTTCTGAAAGCATATAGTAACTTCTATCATTGTACCTCTCAGAGCAGTTATCAAGCAAATAAACAGAAGCACCTTAGGCAAAATATGATTTCTTTGCATATTCTCTTTCTTCATAGGTCCATATAACATGGACCCAAAAATATTACTTTTGCCACACTATTTCTGTATTTGTTTGAAGCAAAATAGCAGGTCAGCACATAATTATAATGGTGATTGGAATCAACATGGGCTTAAAAATTACATATTGCAGTGCTTCACAAAGCTACAGTCAAAAACAAATTACAAAAATAGGGCAAATAAGCCCATTCAACTGTACCCTAGTTGTTACAAACATGCTATTAATGACATTTTAGAATAGTACTCTTCTGTATTTAGCCTGCACTGAATTTCCTTGTTTTCGTTAGAACATCAATGACCTTCAGGATTGTTTAAATGGAGAAGCACAACACAGCAGACTGTATAAACTAAGCATACTACTAAAAATTCTGAATGAAACTTAACTGCAGCATCTTTTTTCCTCCTCATGCAAATGTATTATGTGATTTGCTTTGACTATGCAATCAGCATCCTGCTATTTCACTTTAAGACTGTAACTTCTGTATTTAACTAAGCAAATGATGTAGTTTAAAATCAAATGAATTAAAAATAACCTCTAGGGATGATGGGATACTTTTCTGGATAATGATTTGATGAGAAGTAACCAAAGTGCCAGCAGATTCTCCTTCCTGCAGCTTCTTCTCTATCACACTTGGCTAATAGAAAAACCAATAAAAATATAGAGTTCACCATCACTCAGCATAATCTAAATTCAGTTGACAACATAAAGGAAACACATTCTCGTGACAGAAGTGCCTCATTCACTGTAACGTTCTCAGTGAGGTTTATGCTGGAAATGCATGCAAACTGCAAACAACATCCAAGCAGCACCGTGCAAGTAGATTTCTAAGTAGCAGAGAAATTGGTCTCCATTAGGAAGCCATAAGCACTGGAGAGGACCCATTCCTTAGAATTTGGTCTCCAGATTATATCTCTGCCTGGGACTTATTAAATAATAACAATTTAAAAATATTAAAAGGGAGGGCTTGGAAAGGAAAAAAGAAAATAATAAAATCATTGCCATCTTTTCTGACTGCATTTCAATGAAGTATTGTTTGTTTTTACCTGCATTTCAAGGAATGTAGTACCTCCCTTCTGCAAAAATATGAGTTTTTCTGATTTTTCTGTTTCTTCTTTGGTCTAATGTCAGGGGAATAAATGATTTTAGTAAATGGAGGGTATAAAGTCCACTATACTTCACAGTAGCTCACATTTCTCTACAAATTATTAATCTCATGTAAAACTAGGAAACAGAACTAAAGAGAATCATTTTTCAGCACAGAGGTTTCTAATGAGAAGTGAAATCAGTGGCTCTCTATGGTGAATGCAAAGGAGACATGAGTATACAAATGGTATGCACAAGTGTAGCACAAAACCCATTAAACTGAGTAAGACCCAGGTGTGGATGCACTGTGATTCATTTCACTGGGGCTGATGCCAGCTCACACAGCTTCCACCAACAGCCCAGAACAGGCCCCTCCACCTTCACTCTGGCTCTCTCCTGAGTTTGCAGCCCTCTCTGCTGAAGTGTGAGAAAGTGTGCCCAGCCATGATTTCAGCTCTGCCTTTTCCCCTGTTGTTATCAGAAGTCTTAGGAGCACTTTTCCTACAGAGGGAGCTAACTGGTGTTCTATTATCCTGTCCTGTGACACCGAAATCTCCTCACTTTTATTCCATCAGCATCTTCCCAGTGCTATGAGAATTGTAAGAGTATCTCTCTTGGACAACTGGGAAAATGTTAAATGTAGGTAAGACTCAATTTCCCAAGGCTTTTGAGCCCACCTTCTGGGCTGGCCACTGTTGTCATTTGACCAGAGAAAGTAAGCCCCTGCAGAGCAAAATGGGTTTCTTGACAAACCCTTTCCAGTGACTTCAGTAAATACTACACTCAATAAATATGCCAATGGAAATCCTATGACTGGCATGATAAAAGGGTACATATTCTCAAGAGGAAAGATAGAAATTGAAAGAGAAATATGACACCAGAAAGGGATAAATGGTTCAGCTCCCTGACTGCGAGGAGATGCACAACTCCTTTACTCCTAAAGTCTTGATTTCATCCAATTCAGGTCAGATTAAACATTGTCAAGGACTTTGTCAATATGATGGCTTTCATGTTCTACAGCTATCTGGCTACAATCATGGAAGATATTTAAAACTGTATTTTTCATTACTAAGGAAAACCAAATTATTTCCCTATCTGTTCTAAGAAACCAAGTGGCAACCAGTGGCTTAAAGTCACACTGACTAAACACTCAGGTGCTACGTGCTCGAAGATCACATTTTGAAAATACATATTTTCTCTTCTGCTCTTGTTTTATTATAAGAATGAGCTACAGGTAACAGCACTGAACATATTTTTAAAGTGGATAATGTGTAACTTCTTTGACTAGCAGAAGGCACTACACCATCTTGACTGCCTCTGCATTTCTTAATAGACATAAAGGTACTGATTTTGACCTATGGATGGCTTCAGCTTTTTCCTGAAAAAATCCCTTCTCATCAGGACAAATGAACTGAAACCATCTCACTTACTGGGACAAAAGGAATGGCCAGGTGTTATCTACAGCAGAAGTTGCCTCAGAGTTACGCTCTGATAGCTCAAGTCTGCTCTTAATTTTCCAAAGAAATATCGTCATTTGGATGAGATTCTGTGAAACAGATGTGTTACTTAGATGCATGTATAATTCTTGCCCTTTTCCTTTCCAAATGAATGGTTAAATTCAGATGTGTTTTCTCAGGGTTAAGCCTACATAGCTGTGTAACACTTTGATACTGCTTGTGTGTTCTAATTAAAACTGTTTATTACATTCTTGAAGTAATAAAGATGTAGTAGTACATTACTATATAAAGATATTAAACAAACAGGGTGGTGTTAAGTTTGCTTCCCTTGCAATCCTCTGATTCAGGCTCAGCTAGCCACCCTTTCCAACAGTTCTTACATATTTATTATGATAAATGCATCCTGTTCATTGTACTTATAATTTTACTTTTTAGAAGGATAAATCTTTATTTTCAACTACAATCAAACCAACCTGTTTGTAGGGTCTGTTACAATTCCTGAACAAGGCAGTAGAAGCAACACTAAAACTCCTTTGTGCACCCCTCAAAAAGGAAGCTTTGAGCACTGAGCCTGCATTTTTACGTATTCTAATCCAACATGACTGCCACAGTAATGCACATCTGGTGTCAGCATCAGCCACTGGCTATAATGTGGAGGAGGAGGTGAGACCCTTTTCCTTGGCAATATCTTTTTCCCTGTGAGGAGAAGTTGCATGCCTCCAGGGATGCCCTTCCCCAGAGTTATGTGTCTGCAACACCAACCTCTGAGGTGAGAAAGCAGAACACTCTTTCAATTTACACTTTCCAGACAAGTTTTACTGAGCTCCCTATAACATTACATCCCCCAGTGCTGTGGGCACAGAAACAAATCTTATGACCATTTATTGGTTTTTAATGCTAAAACCAAGACAAAGTCATAAAGATAATTCCTGTGAGACAGAAATCAGATATCCATTCATAATAGAATAAAAAAACCAAAAAAAAACCAACTTTCAGGCAGACCACACAAGCTTATTTCCTTTTGTTCCACTGGACTTAAGCCAAGACTCTGCACTGTGTATTTTATTGTAACACAAATGTGCCCTTGCTACCCCTACATGTCCTTATCTACCTACAGATCAAGTAAACATCAGCTTTTAAACTGGCAGGTTTCTTACAAGCACTTCAAGACTGCACAGTGGGCAAGATTTTTCATGCACGCACACTGCAGGAAAATGCAGATACTTAGAAATCTGCATTGGATCTTAAATGACAGCATCCAGCAGACTGCAGCAACCATCAGGTTCCTTATGGAACTGGCCAAGAAGGTACAATTATCATCATTATTTCTTCCCTGTTTTCAGACACTGAGAGCTCTGCCCTTAGTTCTGTATTTTCTTTTCAAGCGTGGCACCACAGCCCCCACCTGTCTCACTACACCACTGCTCCCAACCAGTCACCATTGTTTAAATTTTCTCTCCATCACCTTCATGGTTTCTTCCATGCATGGCTGGACTTCCTCAAGCTCACCGAACCTCTAACAACACCTCTATTTTGCACCCTCAGAGAGACCCAGTTCTGCCACACAGCTTCCAGTGAATTTAATTCTCTATATACACATATATTTATATATGTATATATTTATGGTATCTACTCTTCCTCCTATCTTTGCTGACTGTGTTCTGAGAAAAGGGAGTGCCTCCAAGCAGGGACTGGCTTCTAACTATGGCCTCTAATCTAGTGAGAGCTGCTATAAGTAAAAATGCATAGACAAATACATAATGAAGCCTTTCAGCTCACGCTGACCTCTTCAGGCACTAGTGGTTCAATCATAGGAGCATCCTCCTGCCTTGCTGCAAGCCGAACGGGAGATGTGGAAAGCCTCTTCTCCCACTCATTAGACACAGTCGTTTCTGTGGAGGTTTCCAAGAAGGTGCGTTTCAACTCGCTTATATTGGTCTGATGTTTCATCAGATCTTCCTGGGTTTTGTCTAGATCCTAGACAGTTTTAAAAGAATAGAGCAGTTTGTGATACATCCTAAGCCAACCAAAATTTAGAGCCAAAACACACAACTTGGTTAGTATAGGGGGGAGTAACAGCTCAGGGAGCCAGGGAGCACAGCACTAACACAACACTCTGTGAAAATGTGGCATTTTGAAAGAGAACAGCATAGCATATCTCGTAAAAGTGAGTCTAAATACATTCTTAAAGAGCCTGTCCATATTGCTATAATTTGCACCTGATAAAGAGGCTCCATACAAACATACATATGTGCGTGGAGGCACACACATAGAGGCACACGCATAAATTGATATTGATAGTACAGGTTAGAGGAGTCATCATAATCTGAGAGAAAAAATAATCTATTAGCAGGTGGGAGTACACAGTTCATGCATCATAGTGCAGATCCACAGTTTACCACTAAAACTAACACACATGTACGTACATGCACTGGTATATACCAATACCAACCTCTAACATAAGATTACTATGTTTGACATACACATTTTCACCCTGTATTCGCTTAATCAGACTATTCTGAAAGAAGTGAAAAAGAAAGGGAAACGTAAGGGACACAGTATTGAAAGGATACAAAATGCTGTTTCTACACATTTCTTCACAGAGAACCGACAGTAACATGCTGAAAGAGGCGAACACCTCCAACACTGATACCTGAGCAACATCTAGACCTTTTGTTTCTGTACCTGTGCCTTTAGATCTCCGTCCTCCTCTTGATCCGACTGCCAGCATGAGAAAGATTGGAAAACAACACCTTACCCACTTGTATGAAAGAAGGCTTTGTGAACATTGGTGAGAGGTACACACTAGGTTAAAATCCCATTCTCTCCTCATTAAAGGTTTAAGGAGAAGGAGTAGACACACTAGCTTTCACTGTTTTCCTAACTCAGAGCAAATGTCCACTTCTCAAATTTGTGTTTTGTTATCAAAGGGGTGTTTAACATCTCCCTTTAATAAATATTGCTACACTCCACATTCACAAATCTTGATTTATAGAACAGCAGTTGCACCTTCTCACCAAGGTCGCAGCTAATCTAGGATGAAACAGCAACAGCAAATGCTTCGGAATTCCCTAATTCCAGAATTTACACATAGGATATAATCTGGGCCACAGGCAAAGCTTTGCATAAACTCACCATGGGCAAACAACCTGCAACACTTTCTACAGAAAGAAGCACATTTTATTTGCTTAAAATGCTATTTCCCTAACCACAGTTCCTTTCTGTATTTCTGTAATTTTATTCATATTTAGCCTGTATACATTCTTTCACGACCTATCATCTGGAATGGCTGACACATCCCGTCCACTTCAGTGCCCATTTTCAAAAGCAGCACCATAAGGACAGTTCCAGCAGCCCTGTTTCCAAAGATGCAATTTTCAGGTGGCAGATATACCACACATTTTGAAAATCAGGTATCCATACGAAAAACTGAAATGTGCTATATCTTCTCCTCTAAATAAAGATGGCAACTAGGGATATTAACATGCAATTTTGAGTAATAAATGGAACATTTTAAATGTCACAATTTTATGATTATGTTTTATTTTCTACAGTGCTCAAGGCCTGAAGCTATGGAGTGACAGAAGCACTTCAGAGCTTCTTGTACTTCTGACTCATCTCAACAGACTTTATGTTGTTGCACTGTTTGAATTCTTTTAATGCCTGTGCTGCTATTTTATTGCTAATTTTTCATATAGTCCTAATTAGACTAATAACTCATGGGAAAATCTGTTGATTACTTTACAACTACATTCAAATTTATTCTATTTACAGCCAAGGCTGAATCGTCCTGGCATGTCACACAGAAAAT
The DNA here is from genome assembly GCA_003676055.1 of Chloebia gouldiae. NCBI lineage: Eukaryota > Metazoa > Chordata > Aves > Passeriformes > Passeridae > Chloebia > Chloebia gouldiae. The sequence goes on along the minus strand of QUSF01000001.1, from coordinate 20,850,087 downwards.
TTTTCCTTGACGATAATTTTAACAGTCTCAAATATTAATGAGATCCTTCTGAAAACCTAGAGTAATGTTTGTAGTAAGACACTGTCTTCTAGCAGATGTCAGACAAAATTCAGCTCATGTTTGCAGTTGCAACCATATTAATTATGAAAGCATTATATATACTTCAGTAAAGTCACATAGGGTTGAATTTGCCTGCACAGTCTATGTACCATGTTGTGGATATGAGGCTTCTTAGTGCAAGGAAAATATAAACATTTTACATTTCTCCTCTGAAAAGAATACCTAGACTAGTCGTGGCCATATGTGAAAATACCATGTGAAATTACATTAAAGAAATAACTTAGATATTTAAAATGTGAGAATATTCAGTAAATTTGAAAACAGCTTTTTATTGTCTTTTCCCCACGTTCCCACTCAGGCTTCAGAGTATAAGAGCAAACAAGCAAACAAAAATCCCCAGGGCACGATCTGGCCAGCAGAACGCACCGAGTGGGCAGCACTGGCACGGGTGACACCGCCGCTGCCCCACTAACTGCACAACGCAGAGGCCTTGCAGCTTCCAAACCAAACTCAGGAATAAGAGCAACCCACGGGGAGCACTGGAAACTCAACTGTCCTAGCAAAGCTGTCCCGCTTGCAGGCACGCACATGCACACACGCGCAGGGAGGGATCCTGAGCTGCCGTAGCAGACATGCGGTCTAGCCCCAAGGCCCAGGGTCAGGAAGAGACGAGGCCAAACGCTCTCCCCTGCCATAGCTGGGTGCTGGTGACTGTACAAACCTCGGTGGCAGTGGTCTCACCATCAGCCGCAGTATCCGTCTGCTCACTGTCAGTCTATTGGGTTAGACAAGTACCCGGGTCCCGAGAGGAAGGCAGGAATAAAGAATAAACCCAGCTCATCAGTACACGCGGCTCACGCGGGGAACTGTTAAACTCAACATCCCTGTGAACTGCATTAGCATTGCTTTTCGAACAACGCACATATCAAAGAAGCAAAATAAAAATGCTATATTAGTAAACAGAACAGACTCAGAGGAAGACTCGAGGCGTACTGTACACAGTATATAGCTTTACTGGAACAAATTATAAGCCAAACAGAACGTTACTGGAAAAGTGTTATTTGAATAACAGGTTTTTTTTTCCTTAAGAAAACCAGGTAGATTAAAAAAAAGGGGAAAAAAAGTGACTAATATTTTCTAATTGAACTTTTACTCCCATAATGATTTTTTACAGAAAATTATTGAATTAATTTTTGTTCTAGCCAATATAAAGTGGTGGTTAAATTTTTATCCGGAGGGGAAAAAGATAATTAAAGAAAACAACCACAACAAAGCTACTTTAACAGTCATCTGACTTTCAGCCCCTCATTTGTACAGAGGTTGTTCTTGTCTCCACATTTACACACCATGAGGCTGTCTGCATTACCAAGGAGTTCAAATAACCGTACCCCCAGCCCATCTACTGTCTGTCTGTGGAGTAATGGTAAGGCTCAGATCCCACTCGGTTCCAATAAAGAGCAGCTGATAATTGTTAATGATAGTAAAAAGAAAGAAAACTGCCATTAAAAGAAGAAAAAAAATACTTCCCATTCCATTTAAGAGTATGGATGAAAGCAGGAGAAAAACAAAAGTAACTCCCCCCACCCTCCAAACACTTACTAGGTATGAGTGATAAAAATGAAACAAAGCACAGCATTGCACAGAGTGATCTATCCCTGCATGAAGAACATTTTAGTGGAGAGCTCAAGTGTCAAAGTTAAGAGAGTGGAGTGGAGGTTACTACAGGCTGAGAAGAGAGTTCAAAAAACTACCCTAATGTCAGGTAAGCATATGGAAAACTAGTAAGTAAAGTGCACACTACTGCCCCAGACTGCCACATCCAAGTTGTTTTGATAGCAGTGAAAGCTCTGGTTTCCATTAGTGATTTTCTGTGGTCCTTAGACAGTAACCTAGGCAGTCACTTTAAAGCCAAGACAACACATCTCATCCTCCAATCACATCAATATGAACACAAATACAAGAACAACCTACTGGTGGATGGAATATCAGTCTTAGCTTTGAATTTCCTCAATTTTTTTGCCATTTTCTAAAAACTCCATTGTTTCATAAGACAATATTTTGATTTTTTTCATAGCTTTTTTATTCTTTAAAGAGTTTGTATTGTTTGTATGACAGACAGAAGAATAAACAAGCATTTTACACTACTTTCTAAATGCATGAATGCAAATCACATGAAATTTTTCAAGCCATGACCACTCTTGAGACAGACCACATTTATTTTTAAATGGAAGTGTAATGTCAAAGCAGTTTATTAGGCTGGTCCAATTGCTTTCACTAAAATGCTAGAAAATTATTTCTTTATTAAAAAAGGATCTCATGTCTTTATAAAATTATAGGCAATTGTAAAGGTATGGCAATAGAAAAAAGTATGCATTGTCACTCCTGTTTACAAAAAAAAAAGCAAAGAGGAATTAATGCATCTAGGCTTTTAAAAATAATTAAAAATTGTGTCAAGGCACTGTAACACAAGTTTGGCAGATAGGGTTCATTTTAAGAATTTTAAGTCAATAGAAAATTAGCTGCTAAGGTAAAAACACAGAAGCTAGTGAATTCCAAGGGGTGAGATTCTGTCTTCGACTGCATGGACTAACTCCAGATGCATAGCTCAAGGGAGAACAAGCTCAACAACGTAAGGCATTGGTTCAGGATACTGGCTGTAGTCTTCTGCATCTCTGTGTGCAATCTTTTGTGAACTGTGGGGGTGGAAAAGGTTCCTATCTCTTTTGCCATAAGTGGAATGAAATCCTAAATAAAGCATAAAGCTTGCTTTATTGTAACATACATGTCTGCTGATAAGCCAATCAACAGCCATGGAGTCGAAGTCAACATTACTGAGTTACTTGAAATAAAAATCTGGGGTTATCACAGAGCAGGGAATGGTGAGTTAAGGCTGAGCAAGGCAGGTCTCCTCTGGAGTGAGGACTAAGAAAGGCCAGGCTCAGCACCAAGATGGGCTGAGGTACAGCTGAGGTGGGGCTGGCGGGCAGGCGTGGGCTTGAGGCAGCTTCTGCTGATGTGCTGTGGCTGCACCTCTCCTACCCTGCAATCATAATTGCTGTGATTTGTTTTGCCAATGTAATGCAGACATGCCCGAGTTCAAGACATATTCACTTTCATGCAATATTTTGAACAAGAAATACCCCATGGATTAGGCACAAGTCTGTGTTGTCTGCCAGGAAGCGCTCCAGAGTAATCACCCTCATAAAAGAGCGATACTAAAAAGCCTATTTTAGATGTTTTTATGCTCAATACTTCCTAACTTTACTAACAAAAAGAAGTGCTCATTTCTGAAAGAGGAACAGACTAATGTATTACATAAACACTGCCTCATTATTGCCTCTAGGCCTGGAACTATATTAATGCTGTTACTGCTATTAGATTAATACAAGTGCAGAGCTAATGCAAATTGAGACCTAAATGCTGTCTCAAAATGAGGACAAGAAATAAGACAGCAGCATTTTGGATGCCTTTTATCATAAATTGTACATTATTTTTAGTTGTAAGGCATCACAGAGCCAAAAGCATTTAAAGACAATGTTTTTACAAGACAAATTGATGCGACTTTTGGCTTTCCATAAAAATGAAATGAAATCCTGCACCAAGTCTTACAAAACCAACAGCAGCAGATGAGAAGGTTCAAGCTGGTTTATTGAAGAGAGCTACTGCAATGGACTATTGACAAGTGGCCAAGGCGGCTTTTTACATGGCCAACTGATCTGTGATTATCTGATCTGGGTTTTTTCCTTTATATACAAAACAAAACCATACTTTTGCATTTGAAGTTGAAGAAGAAAATAGAAAATCAAGGAAAACGTGAACTCATTATTTTATTCTGTCAACCACGAATAATCAGGCTCCAGCAAAAACTGAGATGCCAGTTGCTCTGTTACTTACGCAGATTCCTTTCCTACTTTTGGATATACCAGTACATCCACAGTACCCAGAACCACTGCAGACTCCTACTGCAGCTGATTCCTCTGCCCATGGTGACCCTTGTGGCTTGAGGCATCATTTTTGGCAGAGCTAATCTAACACTGCAAATGTCAAGACAGCCCACATGGCAAGCTCCCACAACAGCTGCAGAACAGCTGTCCCAATCTGACCCCTCACTGATATGCTGGATTTAACCATGGGAAAACAATTTAATCTGCAGCAGAGATGGGATCAAGGCTGAAAATCAAGATCCAGGTTTTGCTGGACCAGAAAGCCTTTTCTGGGGTTTAGTTACAGCTGATAACCTTTTGCAAAAAGCTGAGTCCATCTGGACTTTGAACATACTAAAGTTGGTGAGGGTGCTCATCATTGTTAGGTAGCTAGTCATATAAATAAATATAGATACATATTAATATATTTGCATGATTCAGTAATTATGCAGAAAATTATACTTAATACTGACTATTTAGATAACTATTCTAACCCTAGTATAAACTGGGAGAGGGAAGAAAAAGCTCTTATCATTTAGTGCTAGTCACTTTGCACCAACTGACACAGTTCAAGACAAGCCTCTTCCACACAGTGTTGTGCCTAACCCTGGGCTGCAAGCTGTACTCCCAGCATGAGAAAAAAATAAAAAAGAAGAAAAAAAACCAAACCAAAAAAACAACAACCCCCAAAACAACAAAAAAACCCCTTCTAACATATCAGCACAGACAGAAATGAGGCTCTGAAAGTAGGACCACTATTGCAGCAATCTAACACTGGTTAGGACTGAAGCACTGAACACAAAAAAGAGTGTGTTCGATGCCGAGGTACACACCTCTTCCTCTGAACTGTCACTCAGGTCATTGGCAAGTGAGGCACTCAAGGAGGCCGCCTTGGGCTCCAGGTAGCAGAGGCACATAGCCAGAGGAAAGGAGAGAGTGAGGGCGTATGGCACTGAGAAAGAGGCAGAGAGCAGAAAGAAAAAAATGAAGAGGAAGCAAGGCACGAGGGAGGGGGAGCGGATGGGGAGGTAGTGCTGCACACTGGCAGGCAGGAGGTTGGTTTCGGAGAGGTTAGGGAGCGACAGGTAGCCATCGTCATCCAGGAGGGAAGGAAATGACTCTGGAAGTTGCAAGGAGAAGGAAAACAGTGTTCCGCCTTTGCCAGCTTTTTGCTTATAGCCAAAAGCCATGTCTTGCTCGGCGGAGCAAACTCGCCCCTTTCTGTCAGAGTCTGGCTCCAACTCGCTGTGTTTTGGAGCGCTCTCTCTGGGGGCCTCACAGCCTAAGGACTTTGTCCGAGTGCTCTCCTTGCATCTCCTGCGAAGCTTTGCTGAAGATACATGGGGGCCAGGCTGAAAGGATGGCGAGGAGTGTTGGGAGTCAGTGCCAAGCAAAGATGGCTGGTGACAGAGAAAGAGCAGCAAACAAGGCGCAAAAGCAAAAGGACAAAAAGAAAACTGTAATTAGTTAATTTTCTTCTGTGATGATAAATAATATATATTATATATATAAAATTATAAACAGTATTGTAACACTACAGGTTTCCACCAAATTGAATGGTGCATGTTCCCATGCCACACACCACAGGTATTAGCGAATCACGCTTCCAGCTTACAAAAGGCAACTTCTTGATTCAAAACTTGTCTAGTCCTCTGCAGCACAGGATTTACATAAAAGCCTCCATGGCCACATAGGGAGTTTCCGGTGTTGCCAATTTCCACTTACTGCAAGATTTGTTTCCGATCATAAAGTTTTAAAACATGAAATACATGGAGAGCAGCAAAGAAGGAAACACATTTCTAGTACCAGCAGTACTTGTGACAGCATTCTTGCAGTCAGAAGGAGACCTGGTGAGGGCTAAATGCTTCCCATCTATGCCTTGGACAACTTCAGCAGTAATAATTAAAAATCCAAGGACTTTAAGATTTAAAAAGAAAATCTAGGCCATAAACCAAATTAAAACACATTGTTGTTTGATGGGGGGAGCAGAAATCTATTCGTCAATGCTCCTGATGGAAAAAAAAACTGCTCGACAGATAACCCAGCAGCCAGTTCCTCTGCACAGCTCCCACCACTGGCCCCTGCTGGGCATCACCACAGCCCTGCCCTCACCTCTGCTCACTGTGAGCCCGAGCAGGCAGTGCTGGGGCTCAGCCCCTCCCAGCCATGCAACCTGCCAGCCCCTCCACGCTGCCACTTCTTTGGCCGTACAATGAAAGAAGGGAGTTGAGACTTGTGGCTCAGCAGACCCCATAATCTCTCACTGGGGATCTGAAGGGGGGCTGGCTAGAGAGAGGTCCTTGTCCCACACAGCCACGTCTTCTCATAATCAAAATGTAATCCTTTACCCATAGTGAAGAGGCAAAAATGCCCCTGATGCTTTTGCTACAAGTTTTACCAAAATGCCAAGAATACTGGCTACCAACAAGCAGCATCTGCTTTGATATGCCACTTGTAGGGCATTCAACTAGCCTTTCAGGTCATTTGAGGTCAAAAAACTCGTAGGAGGAAGGAGGTGATTCAGCGGAAATGGTGATTGTCATTTCACATGCTCCCTGCAAGCATACACCACTGCTTTTAGAAAGACAAAAACCACTGTCATCACCAAGACGTATACCCAGTACAACATCTGCCACAATGCAGATGGATCAGAGACATTTTGGCCAAAATCCACCAAGTGCACATAGCTGAAGTGGCCCACTGTATCCATGATCAAACCCTAAGTGCCTGAGCTGCTCCATCCACACCACATCTCCCCAGAGAGCTATAATAGCCATTTCACTTTCACTCCAGGCTCCCAAAAGCAAAATTACTTTAAAGCCACAACAGCATTTGCCTCCAGTTCAGGCTGGTGTTGAACTGAAGGCAAAAAGCAGATGAAAGTTTTAAATGCCAATTGCTACTAAGTCCAAACTTTACCAGGTATATTAATGGTAGGAGTGGGACATAAGCCAAGTAATTACATGGAAGAACTCCTTTCCTTCCTCCTTCATATTTCCCTTTCTCTCTTCTCTAACAATCTATCAATTCAAGGAATCTGTATTCCCAAACTAAGCAATCAGAACCAAGCCTGGCTTCAAACCTCTTACAAATGTCTTTACGGGCTTAATGTAGTAAGCTCAAGTCAAAACAATGCAGATGGACTCACAGGTTTTTGTGTGAGCTAAATACACACACAAATACAACTTCTCTTTACAGTAAAGACAAAAATCCAAAGTAAATGTATTCTTTTCTAATTCAAATTATTCATTACTAACATCTTTACAGTGTTAATATTTAGAATAACTTCTGGTACTTAAATACACATGAATAAAACAAAGGCAAAATGTCTTAAGGAAAAGCTGCAAACACACCTAAAACATTTATATGCCATTAGAAGGGATTTGATTTCAAGCTTGTATTGTGTTTTTTGAGACATTCTCTTTATGATGACAGACAAATCTGTGAGCAGGTCCATGTGGAAGCAGGACTGAGATCTCTGTAGGATTACAGAACCGAAACTCTATTTATGATGGTTTAAAAAGAACTCGTCTCTTGAGTGGGGGTAAAAATCAATCATTTGTGCATATATAAGTTCCATCAAATTAGTCTCCCAAACTGTCTCTGAGTATTTCTAGCCATATATAAGGAACAGCTAGATGATCTTCAAAATGCAACTGATCCCTCCATTGATTTAAATTAACAAACACTTGGAACAGAATTAGCTTCTTTTGGATGTTTTCTACATACTTGATTTTCATCATTCTTTCTCCACGTGGAAACTAATGGAGTTTCAAGAAGACCCCAGTTAAAGTTTGTAAAGACTATATTTTAAATGCTATAATACAGGACACACTTTCAAAATAAAACCTCTCTCATTGGCAATTTTCAGTAACTCAGTTTGTTTCTGGTTTTCAGTACCTTAACTGCAACTCTTTTTGAGGACTCGATCCTTTTGCTATGTAGCTCATCATGGCCTTATATGAGCAAGCTAAAAGTTCAGGTTCTAATATTTGCAAACTTCACAGTTCTGTGGATATAAATATATATATCAAGGTTTTTCCTCCTAATAGATGAGGGTAAACCTTACTTGTTTAGCAAGTCCATTCCACAGTACACTTTCTGAATGTTATTTTACTGTATTCCTCTTCACTGTCAATCTCTATTTACTATTTCCTCCATCCTTCTGTTTGGTTTACCCTGTTTTAATATCTCACTAGATATTATGCACAACCATGTGTGTATGTGTGTGTGCTGGTGGTGGGATTGAAGATGATGAGGGATGACTCAAATTTAACAATTGATAAGAGAACTATCAATAAAAAAATGCTTTCTTCAACAGAAACTTCAAACAAGTGAAGCAAATGCTTTTGTAAGCCAGAAAAGAATTGCTTATAACAGCAGATTAGTATCCAGAAGTTTATAGAGAAAAAATGCCCACTGAAATTCATGCAAGGAAACAGTGTTATGAGAAGTATAAGAGCAATAATTTAAGGCACAGAGCTACATACAAGAATACAGAACTATTTTGTTGCCTTGTCAAAATAAAAAAACAGGATGGTCATACTAAAGTCAAAATATGACTGAAAACCAGAAGAACAAACATGCACCACCAGGCTACTTCTGGGCATTTCCTAAAGAGATGTTCAATGCTGTGTGAAAAACATCAATCTGACTGTTAAACATATTTAAAAAAAAAAGTCCAAGGCAAGAACTAACTTTTACAACATTATATGCAAACTGAAAGGACTACAAAAACACTGGTTCAAGACATGCAGATACACATAGTATATTTCCTTTCACAGAAATAGTTTTATTTCCTCTTTCTCCCCTTTCCCTAAAAATTCTGTGTTTCTCCAAGCACTCTCAAGGCAGCCTTGTTTAATACAAAACCCTGAAAATTCTACCTTGGTGTCATGGCGTATTGCTGAAATCGGGGTGACTTCCTCTGCTCTCTTCTTTTTGCCCTCTTCATCATCTTTGTCCTCTTCTGTCTTTTTCTCTGGAGTCACAGTGGTTATCAAGTTGGTCTGAGAGATGCCCTTTGTTGTGGCGTACTGGCCAGTACCAACCTCTGCAGCAGACACAGAATCCTTCATGTACATTTCATGGTTTTCATTCACTGATGCTAAAAGCAAATATTTAAAGAGGGAAAATCTGAAATAGCTTTTGCCGAGAAGGTGAATAAAATTAAAAAAGCTGGTTTAGAAAAACATTTGAGATAACACTGAAAACACAACTATGTCATGTTTCAGGAAACCAGAAGCATGTGCATACATTTAAATAAATTGTTTACTTCAAGCTCATAGCTTTTATATGCATACACATATATTATGGATGCGTATACACACATTACTGTAGCTAATGTGTGCATTACACAGTTGTTAAATGTTAGCAAGCTGTTAAAATTACTACAGTAGTAAAACACCACATAAAAAAAAGCAATGCATTGCCACAGTTATCAGGCAGGAAGCATAAGGAGAACCAACTATGACATCAGCCATGGGGGTGGAAGAGATGTTTTTTTAAAAAAATCTGTCAGAATATAAAAACACAGATCAAATGCAGATTTAGTAACGTGCTGCATTACAGAAAATAACAGCATTGATATAACACAGTAATAATACCTGAGAAAAAGGAAATGTGATCCTTTTATTACTGAGTACTAAAGTCTGCCAGTTAGGTGAGCTTATTATCCTAAAAAATTCTGTGAAGTGATGACATTTAGTGCATTTTAGGATGCAAGTGCTCAATAATGAATAAAATTTAAATATATAAAAGTTATTTTGAAAGAAATAGTACCGTTACAGAAAGAATGTAATCAAAATTTTAACATATGCCCAGACCCTGCTCTTGATAATTGGGTAACTAATTTCTAAACCAATAGGATTTTTCACATTTATAAACTCACTTGCATCTGTAACAAATGACAGAATCTGGATCACAATGTAAGCACAATGCAGAATGTTACTGACACATCTGCATTATAGTAACAACGCTAGTGAAGAAATCATAAGCATTGATTTAAAAAACCTCTTTCCCCCATTTGCACTTAGGCAAATTAACATCACAAAAACCTTGCAGAGTCTAACAAATGCTGGGTAAAGTGTTTCAGGTATCTCATCTCTTGGGATTAAGTTGAGGAGGCAGGACAAAGCAAAGGGAGTTGAGGGAGACATCTTGTTTAGATGTTAGAAACAAAATAATGCAGAAGGATAATTTCTGCTTGAAACACATGCACAGCAATCAGGTCACCAGTTGCTTGGTAACGAGCAAGAAGCACATCAGAATTAGAATATTCCAAAATAATCAATGACAAGCAGCACCTTTAGAGGGAGAGAAAAAGGCTTGTCACGTGTACTTTTAAATCAAAACTTCTCCCATCCCCATCAGCAATTATATTCATTGCAATTTGTGATATTCTGCAAGAGAATTCACCTTTTTTTTAAATCTGTAATTAATCTGTGTTTAGTCTCAGTCTTCTTTTTTCCTACAAAAATAAACTACAAAACTAGAGCCTCTTTTTACTCAACAGGTGACAACAGTAATAGCTGATGGAAGTAGCTGATACTCTGAACTACAAACTGATTTAACCAAAGTCAGCAGCAGAACCATGACCTCCACGAAGAAAGGATAATAAGAGGAAGAATGTACTATTAATCTATATATGTTACTCTCAATTTCATACTTTCGAAAAGAACATATGAAAAAAGTCTGTTAATACTCATCGGATCAGGATGTGAGGTGATTGGAATCAAGTGTTATTACTCAAGGGAAATAATTAATAATTTCTGGATTGTAACAAATTTAAGTGAAAAACCTACACAGAAGAAAATCTCAGGTTAAACCAAAACTCAAACAGTCATTCAGGCAAACCCTGAAAAAGTGTTGAAGCCTGACATTCTTGGGCAGGCATGTCCATCTTATCCTTCCCCAAATTAGGGAAGCAGATATGAGGCCAAGGACACAGGCTCTGTGAAGTGTGGGTTCCAAAGGACATCCTCCAGCCAAACACTCTGTAAGGACCATAGCAGTACCTTTAGCATGGAATTTCTCTGCATCCTCCTCTACCCCTGCAGTGAATGTGTAGGTACTCACACCTTCCACTCAGCCAAATCTCAAGGAGAGGAGATGATGAGGTTTACACCTAATCTAAAGCATCACTGTGATGATAAAGTTTGGTAAGGTCAGTTGAGGGGACCTTACCCCCATCTAAGCTGCGAGACATGGTGTAACGTTTACTAGAGGACCGCTCGAAGTACGGTGCAGGACGGTCTATGAGGGCACTGGCTCTTCTCGTCTGGGCCTGCGTCCGGCCACTGTATCGAAACTTGGAGCCCAATGTGAGGAACTTCTTTGGAGGTGCTTCTGGCAGCAGGAGCCTAAAACACACCAAGCAGTGCACCTGTTATTCCCCCTCCTCCAAAATCAGTCCACAGTTTCTGCAGAGGAGAGAAGACGACTGCTGGGTACCACTCTCCATCATAACCTGTGCCCCAGCCGTCTGTGGCTGAAAGGGAATCAAGGATGCCCCTGATACAGCATGACAAAATCATTAATCTAAAGCATTTGAAGATCTGAATTCTTCCAAATGGGCAAGAATCACTCAGCTCCTTCATGCTTGAAAATCAAATTTACTATTTTCTGATTACCAAAACTAAAAAGGTGTTCCTTGTACCAGAGGCCTTGATTGGGCTGAAATGCAAATGTTTCTCTTCAAATTTAACATGGTGATGTTATGCTCAGGACAAGGCCAGAATTGATTTCCAGTGAATGACAGGCAGTATTCATTCAGAGGGCTGTAGACATTTTTCAGGTTAGAGCTCTCCCAACCTCTGTATTTTGGGCATGGCAGCTGGCTGAAGAAACCATTCTGCTGCTATGGAGTCTATGCTTCAGACATTGATTTTTCATAAAAAAATCTTCTTTTCATTAAATATCCCCAAAATGCACACTCCATTTCTCTTTAGATCTTTTGCTGCTAAGACTGCATTTCATATGAATGTACAGACAGCCTGAACCAACAGTTTTAGGAAAGGAAGGACATTCTTCAATACTCCCAAACATTCCCCAGAGGGTGTTCTTAAGCACTGGACACCCCTTCAAACTGTTGAAAATCTCACCCTTTTGGGTTTCCCTTTTAAAGTATCTGTTTAGTGACTATCTTAGTGCAAACTAATTACAGCACTTATTTCACTATCCCACAGTTTTCTCCGTTCTTCCTAGAAGTCAAAAAAATAGGTGCAAAATTCCTTAGTAATCCAAAAATTACAGGTAGGGGTTGGGTATTCTGGGTGACCAAAAATAACCATGACCAACTACTGTCTGTACTTCCATATATAATTAAAAAAATATTCTGCTTTTTTAAACTCTTAGTCACATCCCTCAGCAATTGTCCATATAAGTTGTTCTCTCTATGCAAGCTTATATGCAGTAGTGCAGCAGAGTCCTTCATCTCTTTAATTATAGCAGCTGATAGTATTGTGGCACAGATAAAGCAAAGTGATTAATTAGGACCATATGGTGATTTTAAGCAGTATGTGTCTGAAATAGTATGAATAATTTGGGTGTAACATCTCAAATTTTGAAAAAGCAATAACCTTCCTTTATCTGCTCAGAGGTACCTCATGATCAAAAAGACAATTTGATTTGAAGGGTTTCATCTCTGCTGACAAAACTGATATTTTCTGTTGTGTTTTACATCACACCTTTAGGAAAAGAAATTCACATACCTGAAAAACGTATGGTGTTCAACACACACTTTCCATAAGCGCTTTGCAGCACGATGATTTGGCAACTTAAACCCAATAGTGCTTTCAAACTGCTCAAACTAGGTAGGAAAAAAGAATAAGTATGTTTTTGATGCTGTGCATCTATTTTTAGACAGTGTACACAGATTCATCTTCATTTTCTCCATCTGTATCACCTCATTGCAAGGGCGAATGTATATGCTCATGTACATAACCACATATATCCATATTCTAGAGAAAGAATTCTGGGAAGGAAGCTGTAAATGATAATCTATGGCAACCTTTGAGGATCATTTCTAGGGGAAAACACTAGTAATGAGCAAGATATTTCTTACAGTGACAGTGATGTTTTATACCCTAAGGTAAAAAAGAGATCAGTTAAGATTTGGGAGACTTCTGAGCAAACATCACTCAAGTGTTTTACCCTGTTGATTTAATTTCACCAGTTAGAACTACAATGAGAAGCCTGGTAATAGCTGGAGGTGAGCAACTGTCCTTAGGGACTGATTTGGTCTCACATACCTTAGATTAAGAATGTTTACAGAGAAAGCACTACTGTTAGTAAATCACAGTGGTTACAGCTAATTCATCTGAGGAGGATGAGGCAAGACAGTTATTGAAAAGAGTTGTCCAGAGATAAAAACAGACCTCTTTAGATTGTGCTGCAAATCTATATATTTCAGATGCAGAAGCTGTGCCAGCTATATCTGCAGTAACATGTTGATGGCTACATGCAGATAGCTAAGTAGGTAAAACACATCTGCTATGATGGGGGAAAGGTAGACAGAAAGGCACTTGCAAGGAAATCTGGATCCCTAGAGAAGCTGATAGGTAAATAAGGCAGGAAACAACAAAATAATAAAGATGACGTGGGTTAGTGAATCATATTATCATCAAATGTAATTTGGACAGAGGCTGCATTAATTATTTTACACATGGAACTGTGGCCTGGTCACAGGATGCTGTATACCAAGACCAGCAGAGCTCAACAGGGTAGCAGTGGCAGAGAGCTTCAGTGCAGGCGTTGAGAATGCCAATGACTATTTGTTTGGGTTCTTAAAATTGAATTCAAGGCTAGAAATTTGGTTACTAAAACTGTGTCTGCTGAGGGGCAGGAAACATAGGTTTGTGGATTTTGTTTTAGGACTCTAAAAAAGGCTCAGGCTCAGGGGTGGGGAGCCCCAGCAAGTTTCCCAGGTCAGTTATGAAGTCAGTCCCAGAGACATTGGCTGCATTAAGAGACAAATGCCAGTCCTCATCTAAGTGATTTCTGTCCTGCTATACAGCGCCACACTCTAAATGGATATGGGAATTTCATCTATCACAGGCCAATTATTGTGCCAGCATTTAAAATGTAAATCCTCTTTTGCCTGTGATGATACTGAATTTCTCAAGAGTTAGCATCTTATAGGCCAGGCTGGATGGAGCTTTGGACAACCTGGTCTAGTGCTTGGTGTCCATGCCCACAGCGGAGGGGTTGGAACTAAATGATCACCAAGGTCCCTTCCAACCCAAACCATTCCATGACATCCAAGGTTTCTGGGTGAGTGCGTGCTGAGCCCACGAGGTCGGTATTTGCTTCGCATCCAGCTGAGCCACGAGAGGGCACTCACTGTACGAGGTTTCACATCCCCTTCTCCAGAGCCAGAGTGGGAGCTTTCCTGGGAGAGCTAATGTGTGCAGCTACCCAAAATGCTGTAAATATACTGGTCTGATATGCTTATGAAGTTTGGTATGGTTTGTCTACATTTCTTAGTGGGTGAGATAAATGCCAGTTTCATGTACAACATGAGGGAGGATAACAAGCTCTCCATGAACAAGCAATATGCTACTTAAATGCCCAAAGTATTCATAATATGGATGAGCTTTTTATATGCAGATGGCCATATTTATTCCTTACATTAGTTCATGGACGTAAACAGAAAAATAACAAAGTTGGTTTTCACCTGAATTTTAAAGAAAGTATATACCTAACCTTTCCTAAGAAAATCAGCATAAATTAGGAAATATGAATGGAGAGGAATGTTAAAAGCTTATAAGAAAAAAAAAAACAAAGAAAAAAATCAATAAAAATGTATGTTTTTTCAAGAGGCTCATCCACTTAGGAGAATCAGGATGCCCTTACCTCCCCTGGTCGGATTTTGATGTAGAAGTTGTTCCTCTTGTAGGAAATTTTCAAAACCTTTGGCCAGGCAAATCTATTTATTCTTAGTCTGTCTCGATATATTAAGAGTCCACTTGCACAGACTCCTAGCATGATTTCCACTCCTTCGGAATCCTGGAATAGCAAGCAATGGACTTTGCTTAGTATTTCTATCCTTGCATCCTACAGTACTACAGATTCCTGTATCCTGTGTTTCTATCTGAGCTACGTCTTTTTAATGCATCAGCTGTAGTGACCTGATTTCTGAGTGCTGCCCTACTCACTGAATGCATTCATGCAAATAATAGTAAGGTTGGGCAGGGTGAAGGAAACTGAGGGTTTCCAATGTTTCCTTATATTTTGCAAAGACTCCAAAAGGAGGAGGGAAATTTTAGATGTCATTAAAAGAAATACATCAATCATATAGTAAAGTTTTATTAGCATAATAAAAAAGCGTTATTAGCATAAATACCGGATTGAAAGTAAGTATGACAACATACAAATTTACTTCTCCTGGTATCACTCATCTCCATGACTAAGCCTTTTGAATCCTTAGATAAATTTTTCTTCAGTAGCTTGCTCACCTTGGCTTTAGTAGGTTTGCTAGTGTCTTTAATGCTCTTGTGCCTTTGCTCAGTATTTTCACTATGAAATGACCAGTGGGCATGAAGTTAGGCATTTGGACCAGAAAGGATTCTTGTTTAAAAGTGTGTGACTATGACTGTGCTATAACCTACATTTGTCAGGAGGTTGTAGCTCAGACACAACAGCACTGCAAAAGATTAGTCCACAATCTTATCAGAACATACCCATAAATATGTATTTTTTAAGTAAGAAATATAGATTTTTTTTCCTTTAGAAGTCTTCAAATAGTCTAAAAGAAATCTTCACTATTTTCTATCACTGTTAGAGAAACGAAGAATCCACTTCAAAGCATTGAGTTCTTCACAAATTATTTTTAAATAACCTAAAGTCACAAAAACCTAATCACAGAAGCTATGAAGATATCACCCTATGATAAGCATGAAATGAGTTCACAACTTTCCTCTGGTTTTCCCAACCAACCACCTTTTAGGCATTTGGTGAAAATCTGATTACATTTCAAAACCAATACAACGGTATGATGCATGGTCAGTCATGATGAAACAGCTATAGCACAGCTTGAAATGAAAAAAAAAAGTTTTAAAATCACAACATAGAAATAGTGCCATGAAGTCACTCCAGTGTTAGAAAACACACCAACAGAGGACATATGTTCCAACAACGATGGTATCACCACTTAAAGATACATTTTTTCCTAAATATAGCTCGTGTGTGGTATAACCATCAGGCACTACAGAAAAGACAAAAGTAATTTTTTTAGTGTACTCCAGTTTCACTTTCCTAAGCAAAGAGCAAAACCTAAATACACTGAACACATTCTAAAATAAAAAGTTTCATTGCAGTAATCACACTGCCTGGTGAATGTCTGAAATGCAAGTATGCTCACACATGGCATGTTTCTGCAGGTGCAAGGGGCTTCTTCTTTTTATATACTTTCTCAATAATTGTTGAGAAATATCTTCTTCCTCCATCTTCACCCCAAACCTAAGTTTATTCAAGACTTCTGTTACTTGTTGGTGTCAGAGACTGTTTTCCAATATGATACTTCCAGTGTAAAATGAAACCTAAATAAAAGAATTTGGCTATTTTCAGGAGCCATGTGGTTACGTGGGACAGGAACCTGTTACCTGTAATGTCTGAGGCATATCCCTCTAGCTCTGCATACAAGATAGGGTGGCCTTCCTCAAAATGTTGACAGCCCAGAGGACAAGTCTGTCTATTTGAACATATTTTTCATATGAACAGCCTTACATTTGATAACTGAGAACTAGTTTTAATCTGAGCTGGTGAGTCCAACATCTGTCCAACACTGAAGATATTGGTACTATCTTAATGAATTGACATTTACACAGAGACCTTTGCCGTGGCATGACTTCCAAAAGACATACACAGATATACTTGTCCCCTAGCCTGACATCATCAAACCTCTCTGGCAGACCTAGTTAAAACTAAACTTGACTTCTCATGCAGAGTCTACTTTTCTCACCTTCAGTTCAAGTTTCAAGATGACTGTGGGGATCCTTAACCCACAGACAGACACATCTTGGTTATCAACGCAGGTTTTTAAAATAAAGAGCATCAGTTCGAAGAGAGATTAGCTTTTCTACTAACTTCTCTTTCTCTGAGTCTTTTGATATGAAAAAGTAGAAGAGCAAAGCAGGATAATAATACTTTTTCAGGAAAGAATAAATAAAATGGTTATCTTATAATATCCCATCTTACACTTCACAGTGTTTCTACAATATTCTGAAAAAATACTTAGGCCTTAATGCTATGTCATATAAAACTCTCAGTAACAAAGCCTGTAACTTATTTAAAACAGTAATCCATTTAGTTGCTGATTTTTGGACTTCTTTGCATCAGGAAAAAAAGCTATCAAGTGGCATTTGCCAATCGTTTCTCTCTGCTCCAAATGTGCCTCAAGACAGTGTGTGTATCTGCAGGACACAGGGAAGGCAGTGGCATCCCTCCTGGTAGACACTGCCCATTGAGCTCTATGAAGATCCTTCATTTTCAGTGAAGGCAATTAACAGAACTCAAAGGATTGCTTTGAATTCCGTAACACACATGCACAAATCCTATGGAATGCCCCAAGGACATGGTTGCAGGCTCTTTCAAAATCCAAGCTGCAAATTTATCTCAATTCTTGAAAGGAGCTGCTGCAGCAAAAAAACAGGCTCACAATAATTTGACCTTTACAAAAAATGCGGTTCCTTCCACAGGGCAGAATTCTTTGGTTCCATATTCACTTTCCAAGGATGCTTGCTAACCTCAAAAATGTTAAAATCCATTAGTCTTACTCTGAAGAGTGAAGAAAACAATAGTAATTATTTATTTGGGAAAAAAAACCCCTAAAACAAAAAATCCAACAACCAATACAAGGCTAATAAGTCACTCTCTCCAGCCAAAGTAAGAATGAGCATGTTTTATTCATAACTTAGCCTGATGATGATTAGAGAAACTGCTTGATCATGGGAGAATGTTTCCAGGAGAATTACTGCTCTCCCTGTCAACCACAACAACCACACTTCAAGAAAGAGACAAGATGCTCTCTCCCCATTATCATCAATCTGATTAGGTTTCCAGCACAGCTAAATAATTGCTTGGAAGTCCTTTGCAGCATAAAAATGATCTGCTAGCCAGTTAAGATAGCATGGTTGGCCTTATTAAACTGGGAAATGTAGCTGAATTAAAAGAAAATTCAGCACTCTCTGGACAGTTTCTAAAATCCTCCCTCGTCACTTCATCTATTCAGTATTCTCCTCAAGGGTAGCATTGTTTAATCAACATGAAAGATGATGTGCAACATCTTTGAATCTATAAGCTAAGTTATGGTATGGTTACAAGATATATTTATGTTTATTTCATGAGTCACCTTTCCTCATATTAACACATGATTCATCTCACAAAAATCCTGTCTCAAAAATACAAGAAAAAATAAATCAGGGAGTCCATGCAGATCCAAGTACTATGCCACAGGAGACATGTGGCCAGTGAAAAAAACAAAGTACATACCTTGGCATGATGGAGGTCTACTCCATACATTGACAGTTTTTTGGCATTCTCCAGGAAATGCATCTCAGCTTCTGCAGGTGTCATTCCCCTGTGGAAAAGTAACCAGTTCTAGAACAACTGTTAAGGAAACAGAATCCAAAAGAAAATCCAGCAGCTGGAAAACATTTTCAGCCTGTCAGAACTATAGTCATACCCCTTAGGTGGCTGGGTACCTACCAGAGCCACAACTCTAGTGCAGAACCTGTTAACTCACATGCTGCAGAGCTCTTCTCTATCCGAAGACACGCAAAGGAGTCTTGTTGGAAAAATATTAGATACACCACTGCAGAATTTTAACACCTCCTGATGCACCAAGACGGTACCTGAAGCAGGCTGGAGCTCACAGTGATGCCCTCAGCTTACCTGTGGCTCTTGTGCAGCTCGATCACTTTGTCCTCCAGCTCCTTAGTGTGGTTTGGCGCAAAGCGGAACTCGCTGATGTAGTCGCTGCCGTACTCGTCGGGGTCGTAGTCGCCGAGCTCCGACTGCACCGTGTAGGAGCCCAGCAGGGCCAGCGTGACGAACGAGCAGGGCAGCCGACCCGAAATGATGTCATCTCGCAGCTGCAAGCAGAGGTAGTACCTGCAAGGGAGCACCAAAGCAGCTCAGACAGTGCTCCTCCACCGCTGCCCCCAAAGAAGCACCGCTCGAGCACTGGAAAGAGACCTCGGTTCCAACAGAGGTCTCTTTTAGACAGCCAAGCCCAGAGATCTTCAGCCATTTAGAAGAACAATAATAATTTTGTAAAAATAATCCCAAAACCCCAAGCTCTTGCCCAATTTATCAGTAAGAACACCTAATTTATCTTTATATAGCAGCATGGAGATCTCTAAATAAAGTTATTACTTTGTTTAGTGACCTAGATGAAGAAATACCCATTAAACATACTAGATTTCTGTCATAGATCACTTACATATAAAACTACCTGATAATTCTTTCAACAGAAAAAAGTGACTAAAATTCTTATATACTGTTCATTTAATAACAGAACTCCAAGTCATTCAAAAAACATAAGCTGTCTCTTTAGCAATGTATTGTGCTTTCTCAAAAATACATTTAAACAGCAAATACTGTTAAAACCAAAGAAATATGCTGTTGAAGATTTTACCAGATGCATGAAAACAGAAAAAAAAAGTGAAGAGCATTAGTTTGGTGGCAAAGGCAGTGCTCCCAGGGCAAATTTAGGAGTCTGAAGAGGAGTAAAGCAATCCTTTCCTTTGGAATTCCTCTGTTCAATTTTGAACTACTGGCACACTGTCTCTCTGCACAGTACCTACCACAGGGGACCCTGATCAAGGCCAAAAGCTTCATGCTACCTGAAAAGCAACAAGTAGTCCATAAAATATTGAAGGTTAAAAATATTCAAAAGTTGCCAAGTGTTGCAAGAGTCTAAGGAACAGTTTGCTGATGGCACAAAAACTCATCACAGATCAAAACTTTTGTGCCTTCTTTTGTGCCTTCTTCCAAGGAGGAAATCAGTTGAGGGTTTTTTTTTTGTGGTTTTTTTTTTTTTTTTTTGTGGTTGCAATGTGAATACGAAACCAAAGAGCAGAGGTACAGAGGTACAGAGTGCAGAGCTGAGTGACTTGGAGAGGAGGGAGCAGCTATTAATTACCATCATATTCTCTATTCCATGCACATTGATTGCTTACGTACTTAAATGATACACAAAATTTGCATATGCAAGCTTATTCTCATCTATCCTGGCCTCAGCTGGGAAGGAGTTCATTTTTCCCTAAGTAGCTGGTACAGTGCTTGCTCTGTTTTGGATTCAGTATGGTCACAAAACCACAACATTAACCTACTTATTTCCTTTCATAGTCATGATTTTACTTACAGTAATAACTTGTTACCTCTGGCAAAAATGGGCATCAGGCATCTTTGAGAAGATTAAAATCAATTCTAAGGAACATACATATTGAAAAAGCTGGGATTTAGGCTTAAACTACACAAAATACTTCATAACACAGAGGATAGACACTGTCTTTTCTGTCAAAATATTGCATATTTTCCATAAGCTCATATGAAAAAGAGATACAACTGGAATATAAAACATTTCTTTTCTTGTATAATTGGTGCATAAGTACTACCAGGAACAGCTTTTAAGCCACTTCTAAAAAGGTATTTAATGTTTAAAACACCTGGTAATGTCCTCAGATAGCTGGGCAGGGTCTGGAGGGTAGAATTTCACATTAAATGCAAACTGCCAAGCACCACCTGAAAAAGAACAGATTGACTGAAAATACCCTGGAAATGTAAACAGAGAGGCTCATGCTATTCAATCACCAGCAGACTTAAAAATATCCCAGGTAAACAATTAATAAGAACAGGTTTTAGAATACTTTTCCCACACATTATACTGAAGATACTGTATTAGATCAGATTTTACAGCTCTTTTCTTATTTAGCAGGATTTCCACTGAAGTGAGGACACTGAGTGAGCAGTAATTTATTACTAATACTAAAAAAACCTCTCAGTATTAGAACAAAGTTTATTGAACGTAAGCACCACACAGTCTGTACAAGTTTTAAAAACCAATATCCCAAAGCACAGAGGCACTGGAAACACCACAAGCTAGAGTACAAATGGGCTCTGGAATAGGGTGATGTGCTGAGGTCTAGCTGCCCAAATCAGCTCACAGCATGCTATAAGAGTGCTGCCTCAGCACATAGGTCCTTTCTTCAGCAGACATAAATTATTGTGCAGACAAAACTGCAAGGACAAACAGAGAGTATGACTGCAAAAGTACATAGCACTGGGAATTCTTATTTAATTATTTCACTAAATTTAGTTGACCCATGGGATGGATACTGGTTTGTATCTCCAGAGTTGGCAAATTTATTTCTGGAATGCTAGCTTTAAATGTTGTTTAAAAAAAAGAAATATCAAGATTTAAAAATACAGTTGAACATGGTAGGTAAATTTAGAAGTTATTCTGAAAAAAAAGGGTTTGGTTACAGTAGCACATGACTTGAATGCAAATGAAAAGCAGTAATAAAACCCCAAACCACGCTGTTCTTACAAGCAACAATGAAATTTTATCCCATGGGAGGTCCCATCCACTTTGGTCATCCACACATCTAATCTCAAATGTTCAAGGCCAGGCTGGATGGGGTTTAGTGGGAGGTGTCCATGCCTTTGGCAGGGGTTGAAATTAGGTGATCTTTAAGGTCCTAATCAATTCAAATGATTCAATGATTCTATGAATGGGCAAGAAGAGTTTTGATGTTCACCATCAGTTCAGCTCTTGGCAAGATTTTTAAAGCCCTTGATTCTAGGAACTTTTCCATTTTCTTGGGACATAAAAGATGGTGAAAGGAAGATTTGGCTGGCAGCAAGGATGGGGCATGGTCCCAGCAGAGAGTAGACAATCCCCAAGGTGGGAATGGAGCCAGAGGTGACACCTGGTTCCACAACAGATGCAAGGGACCATGGCCTGTAAATCTATTCCTTGGCACAAAAATTAAATCAAACCTATGATAAAATCTATCACAGATGTTTAGGACAGAGAAGTAAGCAGTCTTCACCCCATATTTAGAGGGTCGGAATGAAACCTAACACTGCGCAAGTTAGTGGGTTATAATTAACAGGATGTGAACCAAGGACCTTTCTCAAGCACTGGGATGAAGTCCCAGCAGTGTGGTCTGCGTATCACACAACTCAGACAGCATTTAGCAGGACTATATGTATGCTTTAGAAAGCATTATGGGTAACACCACTACTTTTACACTGTTGGCCTGTTGCAAATTTCTGAGATGAATTGTACAAAGATAGCAAATTATTACTGTCATTTGTTTTTTTGCAAATACAGCTGTCCACTGCCTCAAGTGCAGGATGAAACTCTTCTGCCCTGGTTAATCTCTCACTGTCACAACCTTTTGTTGTCTATTTCATGGCTTGGGTACATATTAAATGCATTTCAAATATGTGGCAGGGAGCTGAGCTTCTTTACTTGCATTAACCATCTGTGTAAACTGACTTATCGTGGTCTAAAGCACCTTCCTCTCCAGATCCATCCCTTCATGTACATTACTTTGTATTGCAGATCACTTACTTGTAGTGAAAATAATACTGGAGGAAAGGGGAAGCTGCTCATAGTAAGTGGGGAAATTTTCCCACCAGTGTAAATTAACCCTTTTAATCTTGGAGAGGGAAAGGATTTCTTTGCCAGGTCTGACCCAACAAATATGAACTACCAGATACATTTGTTTGTGAAAGCACAAGTGATGGAAGAGGTCATTTATAAAATGTGCAAAGAAAAAAACAATTACTTACACTTTTCTGCTCACAGAAGTCATAGACATAGACATTTTGTCAATTTTTAAAAATGAGGGGAAGTAAAAAAACACAAGTCAAGTTTTGAGCCCAGCAGTCTCAAAAAGGTTTTCCTCTGAGAGGTTTTTGAATTTCTAATGTATGCGACACCTAGTTATAACAACTTAGCTTTTAAAAAGATTAATGTGAATCAGAGACTTGACTGAATGGTCATTTTAGGAGGAGAGATCAATATTTTGAAATAAAGAAAGGAAAGGTATTTTAGATGGAGTACTATTTTGTGTCAGTGAATTATTTCAGTATGGGGCATGAGCAGTGCTTCTGGATATGATATAAATATCAGTAATGCAAGAAATAATTCAAATACATATCCTAGTCCCTAAGGTTACATTGCTTAATGTCAAACTTCAGGATTTTGCATCACTGCAAATGTCAAGTTGTTTTCAGTAATGCAAGTTCACGTGTTACCAGCATCAGTAACGCTTCACCATCATCACAGCACAAAAAATCTAAAGGATGCACATAATTCCTTTGCTAAAGACTTAGGACAGGATACAAAAGATGACTGTGAAATACGCTTTGTCCCCATGAGGAGACATGCAGAAGGGGGCAACGATAACAAACTTACTTCGGATCTGCTTCTTGATTTCCTTGGCAGGGTCCAACCAATTCTGCAAAGAAAATGTTTCCTTTTTTCAATTTGAATTAGAAAACACAATAAACATTATTTTTAAAGCAGTGCTATGAGTCAATGCTAGAACATCTGATGCTCTGCCACTCCTTTCTCCTTGAAGTAGTAGTAGGCAGGGCTAACACTAATTTTCAAGATGTGGCCCTGGGTAGAAACAGGATTTTTATTAACCTTCACAGACTTTTAGGGCCTGAATGATTTGAAATAAAAGAATAAAAAATACAAATTGGTAAAATAAGCCCAAAGAGATCTTTTTGCATAATATCTTCAGGGAAAACTGAATTTCTACAAGCTTGTTAATAAAGAGGTGGTTTTGATTGATTTTTTTTTTCTCCAATCCTGGAAAGGCTGAAAATACTTGCTAGAGGATAAGCAAGTGCAGACTAGGGATGCTTGCAATGCAGCATGGGCACAAGGGGCTCTCCAAGGAAAATCAGAGGCAGAACCACAGCATCTCTGCCCCTATCCACACCATGCAGAGCCCAGTGACTATGCAAGACAAAACCCCTGCTGAGGAGATGGAGAATCATCCCAGTGATGTGTTAGTACTTCATGGATGCCAAGGAGAAGATTAAATTCCCCTGGAGAAGGCACACAGCAGCTTGGAGTCTCAGTGCCTCTGCTGTTTTGACCTCTAAGAGAATCAAATTAATATTTAAAATGCGTCAGAGCTGAGAACAAAAAGTTCGCTTTCCCTAGTGAAGTTCCACTTTCTCCAAAGAAAGCTAAACAAATGTATAAGACAATAAAACACTAAAGAAATATCAAACAAGCAGAACACAACAATCCCTCCCCAATAAAAACAACCAGCTTGCAGCTGTCCAAACCTGCTCTGTGGTGCAAAACCTGAGCCTGAAGATCTCCAGCTATTGCTGAGCACAAAAGCACATTATGCACCAAGAAATTAAAGACACATCAGGGTATCTGTTTACAAAGATGACATGGGATGTGGGCACATATGTTGTCTGGCTGGAAGTTATGTGACAGAGGATGGAGATTAATTGCTAAGTACTTTGACATTAAAAATATGCATGTTATCAATCAATAAAAGAGGTGGCAGACAGTTGTTCTTCTAACTGTTCAGCTCCATAAAGTAACTGGTGTCCTATAAACAATTAGTGCTTCTAAACCACGTGTTAATAATGAATCCATGCTTCTCTTTCCCAGAGGAAAGCATACCTATCTGAAAATGCACTTATATTTCTGCCTAGCTTTTCTCAAAACTCAAAACTAAGCACATGCTAAAGTATTATCTTGTGCTGGCATGGACCAAGTATCTGCTTAAGTGATTTTCTGAATTACAAACAAAGAAGTCTGTAAAGAAAGAGGAAAAAAGAAACAAAAAGATTGATTTCTTTAATATCATATATATTTGAAACAAAAAGAAACCTAGAAAACATGACTGTTGTTCCCAAAAGATATAAACACTAAAAAAGTAGTAGAAGCTCCAGCTCCATCAGGGAAGACCTTTTAGGCTTCACAAAGCACAAAATACCTTCAGCTGGTGAGCTCTGCTGAGCTACTACACATACTGCTAAGAAGTTTTGTACTAGTTTCTGTTAAAATATTTATCTGAAAATGCCAAACTAACAGAACATATTTTAAATTATCCTTTGATTCTCTCTTTCACAGTACCACGTCCCAAACACCTTCACATTAGATCATCTTCAACACCTGTACTACACAGCTTGTTTCATACAAAGTTGGAATGCAGGACAGCAGAATGTGATCGCTATTGCTACCAACTGCTTCTGAAGACTAATGTTTCCATTAAAATCAACAACAATGCTAAGGTAAAGTCAAGGCTTAGAGCCTTCCCTTGTCTTAGCAATTAGCAGGAACAATCAGGCATCTCCTGCCTATTTGTGTCCCAACCATTATTATTAAGCCATATTTTAGTATTATTTGCTTTGCAGTGCATCTATAAGTGTAAATCTGACTTTCATCTATGACAGTAAAGGCATAAATCATATTAGAAAGAGCACCAGCTATATTATTAATATCTTCCATGTCATAAATTGCTGAAAGAGAGGGAACCCAAGGAAACACAGGAGATGCTCTTGAGAAGTAGTGTCACAAAAAACAATCTCTCAAACTGTGTCTATGAAACTTGGCAAGGAAGATAAAACCAACTTGTGTATTGTTTACAGCTGTCTGGCGAGTGTCTAAGGGAGTTCTGATGTTCACATGCCAAAGGCCACCTGCAGTTTTATGGGTTACCTTTTGGTTTTCCGTGTCTCTGTATGTTAGCCCAAAGTAGTCTTTTTCCAAAAGGTTCAGATGCTCACACACTTTGTCGAAGAGCACTTGACCTCTGGAACGCTTCTGTGGGAAATGAACAGAAAACAAATAAAAATGTGATTAAGTTTGCAAAATAAAGTAAAATAAGCATTAAAATAACACCTTTTCTGTCAAACCTGTAACCTCAAAATTTTTCAGATCAACACATTCATCTTTTCAACCTATTGACCTGGAGCTTCACAAGAATCTGCTGAATGGGGCAAATCCTCTTTTTCTAAAACCCCAAGTCTTCTTGCAGAGTTAAAAATAAGTCATGTCATGATTCAACTTCCAATAGGAAAATCTCTTCTGTCTTTCAGAAACTGCAGCTTCAAGAGCATGATGAGGTCACACCTCTGCAAACCAAAGCAATTGTCTGGGTGCAAGCAGCAACAAATAGCAGTATGAAATATTCCTGATCATGGATTACCAGAGTTGTGACTGGGAGGACAATCCACTGGAGGAAAAACCAAACATGGATGTACTTTTTGCTTCAGTGTGAACTGATACATCCCTTCACTAACAGTGTGGACTGATTTCAGGACCCATTTTTTTCTAATACACAGGGAAATGCAATTATGCGGAAAAACTACGGAAATAAAAGGAAGAGCCTAGTATCTGACTGGGAATGCAGCTGGGTAAAAAAAAAAACAGCTTTCCAGTGCCCCACTAACCTTCTTTACTGCTGGCATGTCAGATGAGAAGACCTCTCACTGTCAACATCTAGAGCCCTTAGTAGAAGCTTCATAGTATCTATCATAATGGACAGTAAAAATTCAGGTCATCCTGTTTCTCAGCGTTGTACATGAAATTGAGAAAATAATTCTCCAGAAAACCAAACAGACAGAAACATCCTCTTTATAACCTACACATGCCAACTTTGATAGGTATTAACTACGATAAACAATTCAAAATTATTTGAGCCATATTTATCACTGTGTTTCATCATTGCCTGCTTCCCAAAGTGCAACTCAGATAAAGGAAAAAAATCTCTCCACTTTATTCTGACCACACGCATACATAACTATTTTAGTTGATGTCAGCGCAGCATTTGCTTTATCTGTAGCATACACATGACTAAAAGCAGACTGGAAAAACACTACTTGCTTCAAAGGCAATGCAGGCAGTTGACAAAAAAGAGGAGAGAATGCCACCTTCAAGTTTACGTGCTTCTGTCAACAGAGCTGTATCCAGACTGTGCTTCCAGCCCAGCACCTTTGGGAGAGGGTAGTTCAAAATCCAAGCTGATACAGCTATGCCAACAAATCCATGGAACACAAAGCTGGCCTCAAACTATTTTAGAAGTCCTAAGCAAGCCAAGAGGAAAAAAGAGGAAAGAACTGAGGGTTACTGCCTAACACCTAGTGAAAACATCACAAGAGATGATGGAGGAGTTGTGCAGCATAATCTAATTTGTGTTAAATTTGGTATTTTTACTGCCATTCAAATGGTATATTGGAAAGACACTGGAAAACATCCTTTATTTTTTTATCAATAGAGAAACTGAAGCGTGGCCCAAAAAATGTTCTCCAGGTGAGGATGAAAAACCAGGCCCAGAAGTGCATTACAAGTGTATTCCTGTAACTTCATTTACTGTGCCTTCCAGCATTATTTGAGCAAACAGCTCTAGGGCCTTGTTCTGTGTGTCACATGCTTTCTACCCTGTAAGTAGGAAGCATAAATATGCCCAAGCTCCTTTATAATGTCAAACAAATGTTTAGTTAATTCTTCACGCCCCGAACTCGAAAGTAGGTAACAGAAGTTTGGTGGTTTTATACTTGGTGTTCTCTGTAGAGAAAGAGGCGGATAAAAAAGACCCTAGTACTAGTGCGTGGAGAGGAACCAACTCAGAAACTTCAAGCCAAAATGATCACATTTCTTCTGTAAGCAAGCAATGCTGCATTTTGACTAATTTCTTGCTCTTCTACTAGTTAACAAACTAGTAGTTGTACTGAATTGAGAAAAACAAGCAGGTTAACTCTAGAGGACACCAGCTCTGAAAAACACTATGTCTGCACCAGTGAACCCTTTACTTATATTCGAATTGTGGCACTTCAGTGCTCTCTTAATTTTAAAAGTCACTCAAGGCCAACACAGGAGCTGCCTTATGTGGCCAATCCATAGCTACAGAGATCTACACAGATGTCTGTTTTGAGAAATAGTAGCTAGCAGCTGCAAGGTATGGTGTTTTAACAGGGAATTACAGGAAACAGTTGTGCAGGACTGTGCTGTAATAAAAACCAAATGCCCAGAAAACCCCCAGTGCTCAGTATTTCTTGTTTGACTACACCCTATAAGTGAGAGTAACTATGGCAATCTGGAACAATTTTCATGGCAATGTAACCTCCTCTTCCTCCTCCTGTATGAAGATGCCCAAGCTGTACATAAGTAATTTTCTACAAAACTCCTGCTACATCAGAATGCAGAAAAACCCTACTGGTGGTGCAAGAGGATATGAGAAATCAAAACGTAACTAACAGTCCCTCCTGGCCAGGGTCTTCTCTTCACCACCATGAGGTAAGAACTGGTGATGGCTGAGGGAAAGCCTGACCAAGACCACTTCTCCTGTTTCGTTTGGAAACAGCCATTAGTGTCCAAACACACTGCGTGTTGGATGAGCCTTGTGTCATAGCCTCACCACTGCCCCTCACCCTGCCTGTTCCCAGGTCAGAGTTGACCTGTGGGAGAAGAATTTAGAGGACTCTGATCATCTTGGGAGTTGGAGCAGCCCAAAATGGGAGTTGCCCCTGATGTTCTTCTAAAGCAAGAGAAATCCTCATGCCCCGGCACATAGGCAGCAATGCCACTTCATGTTGTGAGCAAGCACACTGTTTCTAAAGCATCATTGCACAGAAACAAAGTGAAGGGAAGCTGTTGCATAAATCCACGGGAAATTAGGAGGTTCTTTAAGAAATATATAATTAAAGCAACTGAACAGACCTGTTTTGCCCTTGTTTTTTGTTTTTTATTTTACTGCATGCCCAAATAACCCTGCCATGAAAGGCAAGGATATCATTACTTTGGCAGGGAGAGAATGGGAGGAAAACAGAAAGGTCAACTTACAAATTCATACAGCTCCTCAATTCATCCTAAACCTTCATTTTCCATTATGTTGGAGTGACAAGTCTAAGATGATGAAAGATTGACAGTCTGCTGGTTACTGTGGATCACAAGTTAATGCCAAAAATGCCAATCAATTCCCAGCAGTCCAAAAATGTAGATCAAAAACTAAATAAAACCAGAAAACTTTGTGCTATAAAATACTGACTTTATAAATGAAAAAAAATTCTGAAAGGTAAATCTGGCAAGAGCATCCACTAGAAATATTAGATATTTTTCAGGCATGAATGGGATGAAAGGAAATGTGCAGATGTGAAAAAAGATGCTCTGCTTAAGCTCTGGGAAAGAAGGCATACAACACACAGATTAAACAGTATAAATGAACACAAAGGTCTGGGAGCAAAAACATTACGTTTTTTCACAGCCTCATCCCTACAGGTCTATAAAGGCCAGCGCTCTCTCTTGAAGCTGGAATGGGAATAAACAGCCTCCTGGTAAAGTTCCCAGTGAAAGGAGCCAGCAGCAGCAAACTTGGCAAGCCAGTGCCTGCCAGCAATTTTCACACACAAGGAGAAACAGCCTCTCTTCTCACCAGCTTCTCCTCAGTTTTGAAGCTAAGTTTCTCCTTCCTTGGGATCCTGAAGGTCATGCTTCCTTCCTTGGGATCCTTCTGTGCCATGCTCAAATCTTTCCACATCTCCTTCAGTCCATATTCCTCCATCATACACCCATCACCTGACAAGATCACCAGACTAAGATTGTGTGAACACAGAGTGAAGAGCTCAAAAATTAAAGTACTTCCACCTTTGCTCTGCCTGGATAACAAGATTATTATCAAGTCAATTATTCTCTTTGACAAACACTTAGATACAACATTCAGTATTTCTTAATGCAGAACAATAACAAGAAAGTTTTCCTTTATTATGATTGAAGCTGTAAAGTAAGCTGTAAAGTACTTATAATAAGCAAACATTATCAAAGTGAAAAAACACAAGCCTTTGTTATCAGTTTAGCCACAAACTATGTGTATGGTAATCACAAAACCACTGAGTGTCTGAGGCTGGAGGGCACCTCTGGAGACTGCCTAGTCCATCCTCCCTTCTCCAGAAGCACCACCTGAAGCAGATTGGTCAGGATTGTGCCCACTTGGGTTTTGAATACCTCCCTGGATGGAGACTCCACAGCCTGTGGGGACAACTCTCATTGTGAATTTTTCTTCTCTTCTGTTTAAATTGGAATTCCTGTCTTTCACTTTGTGCCCCTGTCTCTTCTTGTGGCAAATGTGTACCCCTGACCACATTCTGGCTCTGCCTTCTTCACCCTTCAGATATTGATAGACATTGCTAAGATGCCCCTGAGCCTTCTCTTCTCCAGGCTGAACAGTTCCAGCTCTCAGCCCTTCCTTGTAAAAGACATACTCCAGGGCCTTCCTCACATCTGTAGCCCTTTGCTGAACTCTGTCCAGTGTGTTCATGTTTCCCTTTTACTGGGAAACCCAGAATCAGACTCAGCACTTCAAGACTGAGTGGGAAAGAATAATCTCCCTCAACCTGCTGGTAACATTGCCCAGGATGGCACTGACCTGTTCTGCCAGGAAACATCACTGACTTCTGTTCACCTTTTTGCCCATCGGGACCCTTGCGTAATAAAACCCCTGTACTGTGCCAGTCCAACAACCACTCACAACTCACATGTTACTGTACTGTGTTAAGACACAAGAAAAATGACACAGAAAATGAGCAACCAACAATTTAATACAAAGATATGATGCTAACGTCCTTGTCCTACAGGTGGTAGTAAGACTCCAGAAAATTCCTTTGGGAGTCAGTAAAATATAGGGAAGAGATCAGAAGATTTCAAATGTTATGTGCTGGATCGTGCATCCCAGGCTGGAAGCCAGTTGTGCCAGAGGAAAATTTATCAGGATTCAGATCTGCCACCTCTAAGAGACAAATTTTATTTCTGTGAAAGGCAGTAGGCCTGGCTGCCCCATGCCAGGAGGCACCACCTCTCCAAAAGGTCTTCAGGCTGCTGTGGCTCCTGGTTTGGCAAACCTGCCCTGTCCCTGAAACAATCATTTGCAATCTTTCTGCAGGCCATATTGGCACCCACCCTGATAATGCAACCCAAGCCTCTCCTGTTGCACCTTACCCTGAATGACCCACTTTCACTTGTTGGGTAACCTCCAACCTACAGAACCAACCATCTTTCCTAGCTCTGTGCCAGCTAGAGCCATCCATGATGGGGACCTGTCAGCACTCAGGCTTCTTTCAGAAATAATCCAACCCTCTGACAGATTTCTCACTGGAGGGGCAATGCCATTCTGGGACTGGTAGCTCAACACGGCTGAGGAGCCTCTGTTCTCAGAGGGTTTCAAGGCATTGGCCAGGCAATGCCACAGCTGGCTTGCCCACATCTGTTCACTGCTCTGCTCATGTCTGGGGCCTCTCCAGTCCCTCTGAACCAGCATGACCATGATACTGGGACCCCTGTGCACCTCCCCACGTGCTAAGGGATTCAGTGTCTGATTACAGAGTAGAGTGTTGGTCCATTCTCAAGGCTCTAATTTTGCTCACTAGCAGATTACCCTCCTTTTACTGAGAGAGAAACAGGATGAGGAGCTGACGAGCAGCAAGCAGCCCTCTCTGCTTCAGAGAAATGAAAACCATTGCAGCCTCCAAAATGATGCACTTTGGGGCGGTTCTGCTTTGGCATTCAATGCTGCAGTCTCATGTGGGTGCAGAATGCTGAGCAAGGGCTGCTTGCAGCATGGAATCAATTACAAGAGATCACATTCAGACCAAATGTTGCAATGGTAGGGAAAAGACAAAGTGAGAACAGAGTTCTACAGCCAAACATCTATAACAGGATTCATTTTTGCCACCAATAACCGTCAACTCCACTGCACAGCAGCGACAAGATCAGGACAGCCAGATGAACTGAAACTTCACTTCCCTTCCTGATCAGTCAAGGAGCTCAGCAAGATTAAAATGTATCACAGCTGTGGACCTGGATTTTAAAAGAGCAGAGTTTGCATGTAACTTTCTGCACAAATACATATGCAAATGACCTTGCTGCTCTCCTGGGAAAAGCTGCCAAGCTGCCAGTGAGCAATGTCACACTAGCTCTAGCCTGGCATCCAACTCATACAATTACTGTAATAACTCTAGTTAGGCAGGATCTCTGGAGTAAGGACAAACAGATCAGTATCATGAAATCCCAGTATGAATAATTGGACTCGAACTGATGTTGAGGTTATCTGGTTCACATTCCTAATTAGCATTTGCACTTTCCAATGGATCTTAACAATACACTGCACAAATGTGTGGGCTGGCTCTAGCCTTGCATGCTGTAATGAATTTTGGCATGTGTCTGTACTAACCTCTTCCTTTTCCCCTTTTTCTTCTGGTGGGGAAGAAGGAGCTAATTTTTCTCCCTTTCCAATGTTTAAATGTTTATGAAAAATATTCCAATTGTGTGCAGACCACTGATTTTATTTCATTTTACTGTTACAATTTAAATTACTTTTTGCAATTTAATTTGCTTGATACTTTCATTTTCTACACTGCCTGGACTGCGTGGTAGTCTCCTATGTGCAATCACAAGTAAAACACCCGAAAAACTTAAAATGCATATGGCAAAAAATAAGCAAAATACACAAGGGGAAGCTTCTCCATCCCCACTTTTCAGCTTCTCCAATTATTCTTGCAACACAAAGAAGTGAAAATGATTAACTGGTTGTCAGGAATACTTTGTACTCACCATAGAGAGCACTCTCTTAACAAAATTTCCCCAGCTGAGTCTCTGAGTCGCTAAATTCCAGCCTCCTGACAGCACAATTTCTCATTCTTTCCTCATGAACTACCCCATTTACAGAAAATATATGCCAAATCCCAGAAAAAAACCCCAATACTTCTGCAAATACTCACTACTTGTAAGCTAAAGTTACCAGGCCTGCAAGATCACTTTTGTATCAAGAATCCCATTTTGGGGGGAGGGATATGAACATCACACATATAAATTAAATTAATTAAATCATAAATTAATATGCATAAGCAAGAATGTATATAATTTGATGCATACAATACGTGCACACAAACAGATGTGAATTTGTAAGTGGATGTTCATTTTACTTCCAAATGTAGACAAGCTTGTGGCCACATCATGCTGCTTCTCCATCTACAGAAAGTCAGTCAGAGGTTCTAAACTCACACAGTCATTCCGGTAAGAAGCACATTTTTATCAGTAAATTAAATAATAATCAACATACATTTCCCATGTTTTTCCTGAAAAGAGTTTGAGCTGTTCAAGAACCAAAGAGCAGAACTGAGAAATTCTAGAAGCTGATTATTGTACCTTAAGCCAGAAAATTTTCAAACATGGAGGACATGTTTTGTGAACATGTGTTGACTGAAGCCAGCAGAAAGAAATAGCAATTTTTTTCTCAAGGAAGATAAGTGAAAAGTCATTCCAAAGAAGTTGAACTTCATTTCACTTTTACACATTTGTAATTTGCATTTTCAAAGGATTTACTCTTTCTCTGTTTATACTTCTCCACAGTTTCTCTCCACAGGGAAAAGAAGATGAAGCAGAAAGGTGACAGGAGAAAAAGGAACTCCTGAATTTCTTCAAATCTCTCATTTCTCAACTGAAGTTCCCAGCAAGGAACTAATTGAGGAGAATCCAGAAAGAAAAACAGGATAGAGAATATTTCCTGGAGTCTTAACTGGCTGAAAATCAGCAAGTTTTCCTCCTGTTTACGGAAGTAAATATCACATGTGTAATGTGTAGGATAAAAGCATCTGTCAGCATAACATGACTTAACCACTGGAATTTAGGTTTTTAAATCTCCTTCTGCGCTTGCTGAAAATGGCACTGGCAGTTCCAGAAGCATCAATAACAGTTAATTCATCTGAAATTTTAATGTGTTGCAAGCCATGTTATAAGTATTCCACAAAACATTTTCATGTCATTTCTCCTCGGGGAAAAAAACCTTTGCCAAAGTTAGCAGTGCAACACTGTAC
Source organism: Chloebia gouldiae (assembly GCA_003676055.1). Lineage (NCBI taxonomy): Eukaryota > Metazoa > Chordata > Aves > Passeriformes > Passeridae > Chloebia > Chloebia gouldiae. The sequence continues at coordinate 20,816,245 of QUSF01000001.1, read as the reverse complement.
ACCAAAGACAAAGGTAGGATATATAATGACAAGGCAAAGAACAAATGCCCTACCCCGCTCTTCTACACAGAACAACAAAAAAAAAACCCAAAACTTAAAAATGAAGGACATTAACTCATGGTGTCTTTTTATTCCAACTACTTCATTTCTTGCAGAAAAAAATCTGCATATGCAAACTACGATACAAACCAATGGCTTGGGTAGAACGTACCCTTAAATATCATCTAGTTCCACCCCCCCACCATAAGCAGGGATACCTTCCACTAAATCAGATTGCTTTTAGTCCCATCCAACCTGGCCTTGAACACTTTCAGGGATGGAACATCCACAACAACTACTCTGGACAACGAGTTTCTCAGCACCCTCACAGTAACGAATTCCCTCCCAACATCCAATCTAAATATTCCCTCTTCTAGTTAAAAACAGTTCCCCTTTGTCCTGTCACTATCTATCTATGTAAAATGTCTCTTTCCCTCTTTTCTGTAAGCCCCCTTTAACTCCTGGAGGGCCACAATGGGGTTTCCCTGGATTCCTTTCCAGGCGGAACAACCCCGACCCTCTCAGTCCTGTCTTTAGAGGAAAGGTGCCTCAGCCCTCTGAGAATTTTTGTCACCCTCCCCTGGATGAGGAGGAGACATGAATGTTCAAAACATAACACATTATCATTAATAATAAATGTTCATAAATGTATCCCTAGGATGGGCAGAATGCTCTCATCCAGTTTGCATCCAGTTGGCCAGCAAGTGTATGAGATATTGAACAAGACATTTTTGCCAGCCTTTTAGGATGCAAAGAAAAAAAAAAAAACACACTCCAAGAAAAGAAAACATTCAAAGCAAAATACATTAATTTTCTGGTTCTCAAAAGTTTTCCATACTTCAGTGGTAAACTGTATTTGGAAATGTCCCAAGTCAAAACTCCAGATAATATCTACTTAATAAAATATTTACGCAAAAGTGGGAAGAACTAAGAATTAGGCAATTTCAAATAGATTTTTCTGAATAAAAGCTATATTAAAATGACTTTTTTTTTCTTATGAAGCTACTTCATGTACAGAAATGCTTTTCCTGAAAGCTACATATCAATATAAGCTCTCCAACTGTTCTATTTCTTTATTAATTCTTTATGTGTCAACCTTCATAAAACATCCCAGTAGGTGACTGATATAGAGTAATAGTTTGAAATAAAACCTGCAATATTATTTTGCATCTCTGTCTCCGCCTTTTAATTTAGAACACTATTTTATACTGCTTTGCACATATAAGTGAGGCCACAGAGTAGATGAGAAGGTATTTTTAACATACAGTGATGACTGATCACTTTCTTTTTTTCCCCCATGATGATAGTACTACAATTCAGCATCTTGCTGATATTTATTGTAACACACCATATTGAAATGTATTACCATTCCTGAAAATAAACTTTTCTGTCAACCACTAACCAAGCATTTAGATCAATAGATAAATACGTAGCATTGCCTATGCTACAGTTAGATACCTGCAGCAAATGTCAATGACATTGTATAATATGACATAGTTTTTATCAGGGGCAACCTTCTTTAATGCCATTTGAGCTGGCAATCCTAAACAGCCAGCACTAATCTAAAAAAACCCAGAGGACTGCTAAATCCCAGTAAGAAGATTGGTGACCTAGTCCCGATTCTGGCATCAAACCAAATTAGGGTTTTTGCCTTCTACATCAGCAGCAGAGATCACACCAGCACTGGCACCACACAAGCTCTAAGCATCCTGATGGGTGCTCTGCACAGTTTGCATCCTTGGTAAAATATAGTGAGCACTCCGTTCATGACAATGCAACTGCCCTGGGAGCACTTGATGAAAACTAAACACTCTGGAGCATGTTTTTGTATGTGGAAGTGTGAGAGCCATGTCTGCACGTGCATCATGGCTACAGTGATGATTATCAAATGCATCCCAAGTGCATTAAAAGAATGAATACCACATAAACTGAGGTCTGCTACCAGCTTTCAAGCACTACTCTGTGATAAATGAATATAAAAACAGTGGACATAATTTCTCAATTAGAAGTTCTGTTCTCAGCACATTTATTAGCTTTACACATTTGCTAAATGATGATATAAAATAATAAGCAGTATTCCATTTATGAAGGCTTCTCAGCAGAGAAAGTAACCCCCCCACTCAGCTTTCTTGGGAGCACAGATTGTTTGGGCTTGGATTTTAGCTGGACATGCAGCTGATCCATTGGCTTAATGCCTCCTGATTGCCCTACCACCTCCTGCAAGACACTCTGCAGTAACTTAGGTGGGTCTCTTGGGATTCACTACAGCAGCTGAAGCTTTCCAGTGACGGCTATAAATATTTTCCTTATTCTACCTATACTTGGACAAACTCAGCAAACACTCATCTCTCCTCATCTCATGTGCTAACTAACTGTGCACAAGCCTAGTATCAGCATAGCAAGGGGAATCAATCACTACCTGAGATATAAATAGTCCTTGACATATATCAACAAAAAAAAAACCCATAAAAGAGTTTGTTTATTTTCAGCTGAAAATGCTCTACTGTCAACATAGTCCGATTTACAGAGTAATCTTGCCATATGAATTTAAAAGCCACAGAGCTCTCTCTGACCTACATTGCCAGCCTGGAGTGGAAAAAAAAAAACAAAAAAAAACTACACTGCAGAGAAAGATGTTCTTGAGGCAGAAGAGGGAGCAGGATGATCAGGCTTTTAGATTTCGGGTACTTTAGATGGTATTGCACCATCAATGCTGAGGTTTTCATGAAAACTAACACATCCTGTTCTTAAGCTACATCCAAGCTTTATCCAGTTCAGATCAAAACCATTTCTGCCAGAGTGAGATAAACCATGAGAGACATACCTTGCTGCCTATCAACACTTTGCTTTGCAAGCAGATATTTCACCACCCAGTCCTGTCTATGATATTCTGTTCACTGTATCAACAGACAAGGATGAGAAAACATAAAAGCAGCCCAGTGCTGCAAGGGGCTCAACTGGAAAAAAAAATCACCCATAGGAGGCATTAAGATTTTCTTTGACATATTTAGAGGATAATAATAAAAGTAAAGTAAAAGTAAAGATTTACATAGTTTGGGTCTGGAAATGGCAACTCTAAGTGTAAACATGGGGACAGCACCTATAAATTGGAGCAACTAGAAACAGAGCTGATGAATTTAGACAGCTCGGTTGGGACTGGAACAAGCAGCAGGCACTTCACTGAGACAGAAACAGAGCAGGAAACATGACAAAATGCAGGAAGGCTTGGCAGAAGCATGACTGGGCAGTGACATGAAAATCAGCAACTTCTTTGTTGGTTGGGCATGAGGTGGAGGAATGTACACATTGTACAAAAACAGCAGAAGGCTTTGAGTGTCCATTTTGAAAAGGGAAAAGACAAAGCCTGTCATCCACTCTTTTTAATTTATATTCAGCAGTCATTAAAAAATACACGCAGAGTTTGGGTGCTGGCTGCACAAGGCACTCCAGTAAAAAGCTGGAGGCTCTCTGGGGCTAAGACCACCCCAGGCAATAAGCCTGGAGAAGACAAACATGAAGGGACTGACACAGTCTTACCCTGGTGAGGCCATCAGCAAAAATGGTGACAAGAACGGGACCCCTGGAGCCAACAAACATCTCTCAGTCTGGAGTGAAAGGCAGGTGGAAGATCATCCTCTCCTGGGCTCTTGCAAACAGATTAACCAGCAATGAACCTTGCAGTACCTCAGTTTGAGTGTGCATGATCAAACCTAGTTTTTAAAAACTTTGCCAGATGGAAAACAAGCTCCTGTTGCTTGGCTTGTGTCCAACTGGTTCCCCTAAGGGAGGCAACCAGAGGAACTATTCCAGTAGAAAGATTTCAGGTAACCATTTATCCCTAAAATATATGCAGTTTCAGCTAAAAGTATTTGTCAATGTAAGTGGACTGCTCACAATAGTTTTCAATGTTATGAAAAATGGCTGGCACCTCTAAGGTATCAAAATGAGTATTTTTGCCTGCTAAACTCAACATTTCACTGCACAAATAATTTTTATGCAGTGAAACTATTAACAAAAGGGACTAGTTAAGAAGATTAGATGTAGAAAATGTAGATGTGGAGAAAATGTATACAATTTTTTTTAAGCTTCTGGCATTTGATTGTGACCACGTCCTCTGCTGTGCCAAAATGTGTAATTTAAGGCCGCACCCGCTGTTCACTTGGTACCTATAAAGGAGTGACTTAGTTTTAATTCTTGGTTCCTCATTCTGTCTCTAAAATACTTGCATATTAACTGGAGATAATATCTGTCTAATTGTTTAGGTGTCTCCCTACCAAGGTTATAAGAGACCTTCTCCTTGAATACCACACAACCCAGACGTTCCCAGCCACAAGAAGCTGTGGGGGACCTGAGCCTCCCCTGGCAAGGCAGAAATGCTCCAGCCCCACTCCCTCAGCCTTGTGGCATTTCCAAAAGACTTAGTTCAACTGACTTGTTTTGATTTAGATTTCTTTAACTTCAGTGAAATAAGAATAACAACCATAATCACTAAAAGGGAGCCTGAACACTTTTTGTTTTAATTACCAAACTGAGGAGAAAAAAAACCTTTCTCTTCTCAGCCTCACAGTTGATCATTATGAGATCATCATGACATCAGTGCTGATTTCCAGCATTTCTATTATGCTTCTTGAATTGGCAACTATTTTAACTCATAAAAAGAGGCCTAGGGTATTTGGAAAAACCAAGTCAGAAGAACTGTTTAACTTTATTCAGCTGAAACATATTCAGGCAATACTCAGACTCCTCCTGACATGTGTCAGGTAACATAGATCTTAAGTGAATCCCCTGGCTAATCCAAGTCAGCCCTAATTAGGGGGTCTGGGGACAGAAAACATGCTGTGTAACAGTGATGATGCCTCTCAACCCAGTCACTTTTACTGAAATAAATCCTGGGGAAGAAACAAAACCCAAAACAAAGGTCTTCATATTAAATTAAGTGAAGTGTAAGCAATGAATAGGTCAAAAGGAAAAGACTTTTTTAAAAAGTCCTCTTGCGTTCAGTAATCAGTTTCACATGTAAAGCCATTTGCAAGAGACTGCGTGGAATTTATAAAGTAATTAAAATGTGCAGGGGGTAACTGAAACTGTATCCTTCAGAATGCAGAGTGCAGGAAGGTTTCCTTCCTGACCTTAAAATCTACCTCAAAACCGAGGAGAAATTTGATGTTATTAAACTCCCCGTGCAAAAGCAGTTTGCAGGTCCACACACAGAAACTCCCAGGGAAGGGTTAGCTGGGACTGCATGTGAGGGGGACCAGGGGGCCATGCATTCCCCCTCTATCATACAGAAACACAGGAGGATTTTTCCTCCAGAGGGAGTCTTGCAGGTCAGGAAAAGCAGCACAGGCTGCCACTGCTCTCTTTCATTTCTGGAAGAGGTGGCAGTGCAGAAATAATTCTGTTTGTTCTCAACCCTTCAAACATGTCCTAAGACAATCTTCAATGACTTATTTTTTAAGGAAGCATCATGTATTCTCACTTTTTTAAACAGGAAAATGAGAAATTCAAAAAACAATACTTCAACTATTAGAGAATTCATTTATTTCATGTCTATTTTGTCTTCAAAAAGGATTATCAACCCATACTTGTGTAGGGCAGAAAGGGACCAGTTCAGTCTGCTTTGGTCCATGTTACAAATCCTGGTTTCAAATGTATGAAAAGAAAACTTCTTGCTATTTGAACTCAAGCATGCTACTCTGATGTCACCTGAGGATGTGGGGAAATCTATTAAGAAAGTGGGGTCTCTACCAGGGAGGAGGTCACCAAAAGTTCATTACAAAGGTGTAACAGTGGCTACAGTATGAGACACTGAACCACTGCCCAGGTTGCAGTGGCAGCATGACTGAGAAAACTGGAGCTAAAAACACCAATATACAGTGTATTTTTACCAGTCCCTTTCTACCTCAGCTGACCCCCCTCCCCTCAGACAGAAGTGGGGTTAACATTAATACTTTGTGAGATGTTGTTTCTCCATGTGCTGTGCAGTTTATCTGGATCCTACGTCAACTTGCTGTTTGATGTAGGGCTGCAGAGATGCCACAGACAGGCTGCCATGGAAACATTTGTTTTCATTCACTGGTGGCCTGCATGATAAGAAAGTCTGAGTGCTACAGGAATGACGGAAGATTATAAATTACCAATGGCCTCAGATAGCTGAGCCTTTCAAAATTAAATCTAATTATTTTACCATTTATTTAGACAGATTATGTTACAGCTTTCTGCCCTCACATTGTGAGTGACAGCATGTATATATTTAGAGCAGAAACAAACACAAATTCCAACTTGTTTTAGAAAGACACTTTAAATTAGGCTATGTGTAATGGAGAGCATGACAGCTTGTTCTACTTGTATCTTTTAATTAAAATGAAGTGGTCTATATAACAGAAAATTGAGATGGGGCAGATATGGATAACAAGGGAAACAAATCTTTGAAAAAATGTAATTGTACTACAGCATTTGAAGAATCCTACTTAAAGCTGAAGAAACCCAGAAGTAAGTTATTTTTGCTTGTTTTCTTGAATCTTAGGAAAACTTGAACTAGCATGTTCATTACCTTTTATGTTATCTGAAATTAATTTCAGTCTTGGATCTTGCTTTCTCCTTAGCTTTTAAACCCAAAGAATGCAAAGCATAGGTCTCACTTGCTTAAAAGAGACAATTTGAAGTGCAGTTTTGGCCACAGCTCTGGCCTTTGACAATCAACATTTCTGAGCATGATGCTGGCTGGGAGAGCACAATGAACAACCCAAGGAGAACCACTGCCAGCAGGGGCGAGCATCTAGGTGGAAACCACCATGCTTTGTCCTTCTGAATGGACTGCATCGACTCCTGTGATCCAACGCCCCTCAGAAATCTCCAGAATCAGAAATCTCAGAAATCTTCTTTATGACATGGGAGAAACACCCAGCTGCCCTTAGGCTGTTTGTTTTGGCAGACAGGGGACAATGTCAGTGCACAAATACCTCTTCTCCAAAAGCCAGCAGCTTTCCCTGGGGAGGGGAAGCACCATTAGGTGGCCATCCCTCCTTGGAAAGGAAACCCTGCTCTGAAATAAGGCTGCCACTACCATCTGCAGGCTTCTGGACAAGAGCAGCATCGGGCGTACAGATGGTAACGCTGGTGGTTTATGGTTTTGGAAGAGGAAGAATGAACAGGTTGAGTAACCCCCTTAACCTGGTTTTGGCTTGTAATGAGTTACTGCATGAAAGACTTTCTGGGTCAGGACAGATAGAGCACACAGGCAGTACCACTGCAGGGCCACAAGGGAAAGCTTTTACCTGGTATTTGCTTAAGATCCTTTCACTGAATGGAGACTACATTAGATGACCCCCTGTTAACCTCAGCTTTGAAGTTAGCTCCGCTACACTTTCCCTCATACATCTCATACAACATGAAAAGACCCTCAGTGTCACAAATGCAAAGCACTGAATGTGAGAGAGATTGAAAGATACAGCAGCAGACAGTGAAAATGCTCAGCATTAAATATGGAGTAAGAAAGAGAGGCTTCTGAAACAAAGGACAGCAAGGGCATAATGGATTAACCAAACTTGCCTCAGAAGTGTCTCAATCTGTGAGTACATGCCACTTTGGCTGCTAGGTCATTAGTGGGATGAACACATAATTGATAAGCTGCAGGTTGCGCTCTACAGGAGAGCAATAAGCTCCTTTAAATTACATTAATATTTAACATACATAAAAAGCATTTGTCATTTGCAAAGCACTTTATAGAGTAACTGATGGATTCTATAATGATCCTCAACTCCCAGACTAGGGAGTGCAAGTCTGGAGAGATAAATACCTGGCCTGCATCCAAATCAAGATTCACTGACAGAGCTATTATTCTAGCTCAAAATTAGGTTTCTAAGTTTCTGGTCCTTCCAGATTACATTGTTTTGTAGCCTTCAGTAGGTAGAAGCATGATACACACAGAGCAGAAAGAAAGGAACTGACAACACAGGATGACATTTCTGACTCACATCTAAAAATTGTCACATCCCTACCTTGGGTCACTGTTCACTCTGAAATACGCAGATATGTGGGTTGAACACAAGGAATGGAAGTATTAAATATCCGATTGCCATGTTATCTGTCCCTCTCCCTTTTCTTTTAAAGAATTAGTCTTGGGGAATTTACTGACCTCCATAATTTGTTGGGCACCTTATATATATATATATATATATATATATATATATATATATATATATATATATATATAAGAAAGAACTGAGATAAGCTCACTTGCTTACAAGCATGCTGATAATAACACCAAGGGGGTGGGTTCAATCCTTATAATGGCCATTCACTTAAAAGTTGGAATTAATGATCCTTTTGGGTTCTGTGATTCTGTAAAAACTTCATGGATTTGTGTGCTGCTAACAGAGAAGAATATATATATATATATATATGTATGTATGTATGTATGTATGTATAAATGTATATATGCTTGTGCATATAACATTTCCCTCCCATTTAAATTGATATAGTGAGTTCACATGAAGGTGATCCTTTAAATATGATAGCATTTTTCTGAAATAAGATAGATTGTTTCTCACACTGCAGCATTGAGTTTCTGTGCAACCAAAGTTCTGACACAGAACTTTATTACCCAAAAGTTCTGTAGAACTTCACCTTCAGCCTCCTACACAATTTCCTGGCACGTCTCCTGAGACAGACCCTCAGTTTCCCTGCCTTACTAACTCCCTTTGTGAATACTTTTTCACTCCTCTGAAGAAAAAACACAGTGAAAGTCGCATCATTTGTCTTGGCTGGACTCAGCATCCTTTTGTTGTAGCTAAACTTCATACATGTAGGAAGTGAACTTCCTTTGGGTCTACCAAGAATTCCCATGGGCTAGAGTAGGCTGTGCCACAGAAGCACCTGCAGTTGTACCATTAATACATACAACATACTGATAATACTACCTAGGAAGGATGCAAAGTCTGAATCACACTGTTTAAGGCATGTAAGGTGTATCACCACTCCAGCTGCACTCGTTCCCTGAAATATTTGTTCCTCCTAACTAACTTTGTTTCAATGTGCCCCTTAGTCTACTCACCATTATAGCCTTACAGTCATTTGAAAAGTCATCTTTTTAGGAACTCTATTCTCATCAATATTACATTCTGCCTGGGAAGCCTGATCATCTTAGAAGTAGGTAAAATGATTACTGGTGACAGTCAATACAACTTGAAAATATTTCAGCAATGTAAATAGAAAAAAATTATACAAAACTTATACTGGACATTATTCAAGAGCTATTCAGAACTTGCAAAGCAGAGAAATCTGACAACCAGTAAAATATGATGGCTTCCATAGGCCAACATTTTTATGCTTCAAGAGAACTCAAGTTTAGTGAAAGAATGAAACTTCCGATAAAAAGCATTATTAACAGCATTTTTTTGCATAAGTGAAAATCTAACATAACAAATCTCCCTTTCTGCCCCATCTTAGATTCCGAATAAGTTCAGCCTGCTAGACAAGATTTCCATAGAAATCTTATTTGTTAAGATTTGCTTGATAGTATTCCAAAAAGTGACTCATATTTTACAAGCAAGTGGCAAAAGCTGAAATGAGTTGACTCTTTCCATCAAAGTCAGTATGAGTCATTTCTCCATTTAATGGCTCCCCCACTATCCCTGAGTGACAAAACTGAGACAGCAAGTCAAGAAATGACCACTTGATAGTCACAAAGGATGTGACTTGCCCTAGATAGCTAATCCTAGGCTGAAGGAAGCAACACAGGACTTGGCCAGTGAAATTAAAAGATACTCAGCCACATGGACAGCTAATTTGCTGTAAGAGAAGTAAAATACCAGCTTCTGTTTGCAGCTCACTCCTAGCATCACAACATCTGACCCAAACTGTAATGCCAAGTTAACTAAAAACCAATAAGGTTTTTCCTCACCTGCCACTGTCCAATGCACCTAAAATGAGAGCAGCTGCAGGACAACAGGGCTGAGCGTAACATAATTGTAAAGATGCCATGATTTGGCTCCCAGTACTCCTTTTCTCTGCCCTTTCTCCTTCTCTGTGTTCCTGTGGATTTCCCTTTCAAGCCTGCAGACTATTTCATCTCTGCCTTCATACTCTCCTGTTCTCCCCAGTGGCATTTCTTCTTGGCATTCTGCAGTTACCCAAAGGACTGTTGGCTTAGCCAGGCCCTCCAAGACTCATCCTTCCTCTGCAGGCACTGCTTGATCAGGCTCAGCCTTGCCTTGTGTGCATGACCTTCTCACCTAAAACAGGACAGGCTGGTCCAGTGCCCAAAAGTCACCTTGATGACAATGACAGAATGGAGAAAGGGTCCACCCTGGGATGCTGAATTTTCCACGCTTACTCTGAAGTGCTAAATGTGCTCAAATTTTGCTTTTCTGAGGCCTTCTGGAGTTGAGGGCATCCTCTTAGCCTAGATCTGCCCATAGGTACAGACTGGCTTTAAGTAACAGTGAAGATCATCTCTCCCAAAAGTAGGTTCCTATCTGAGTCCCAGCAGGGAAAGAAAGCTTCCTTACAGAAAAATCACAACATCTTTCTGCCAGAACATTCAAACACAGTTATGATTCACAGACATCATAGAAAAGCACACAAAACTCTCCATTCTCGCTGCTATTTGTGCTTGACGTTTTCCCCGCTTGCCCAGGGTGTCTCTCATGCCCGCAGTAATCTCACAATAGTCAGAATTTCTGTATGGACAATGACTCAATGGAAGACTCAACTCAGTAAAGTACCAAGGAAAATAAAAGCCCAGTGAGATCAAAATCCTTATTTGTGATGGGCTTTGTTGCCCATACTTTGCTTTCTGCATTCTGCTGTGGCAAGTGCCAACAGAATATGAATCCACAGTCTCTGGCTGTTTCAGGGAGTGCTCAGAATCTCACACCTAGCTCGAATATGTGCACCATCTTCAACAACTTCCAGAGAAAACAATGAAAGTATCTCTGTGCTTGACACTGGTGAAATATCATGCCATTCATCCTTTTTCTCAAATTAGAAATACAATTTTCACCATTTATCTCTTGACAGGATGAAAAAAAAAATAAATTACAAAAAGCCATTTACCTCTACTTCACATGCATATTCCGATCCATCCAGGAGCGTCACTTTGCATTGCATATTTTTCGGTTTCTTGACAATCTTTAGAGGAGACTTGGAAAGTTTGCTAGATGAAGATTTTTGAGAGAGCTTGTCGTCCTCTAGCTGTTGGTATTCCAGCTGTTTTGCACTCGCAGCAGCAAATTCCTGTTCTTTCTCTGTGGCCTATAAAGAGAAAAGGAAGATACTTTTTGAAATAAGATAAACTAATCAAGCCCTGCAATTCACTTTACATGCTGCACCCAAGCATTTAAGCGAGCCTTGTTTGGGGCTTGGACAAGAAAGCCCCTGATGCAGGACAGAGTGCTTACTGAAAAGACTTCCCATATTCCTTCCAACCCTACGTTCTCCCTCCAAAATGTATAGAATACCTATGAAGGAGGAGCATTCATGAAAATATTTTAAGGCTTCTACTTTTTCCACAGGTACAAAATCTCACTTGCGCTTCCTGTACGTGTTTTTTTAGCATTTTGGAAATACTGAGTAATCAGTAAATTTAGTTGATGAACAGATACTCCTACAACTTCTTGATATTACTCTGAAGTCCTGCACCTATTAAATAATATGATGTTTCTATGGTGTAATACAGAATAGAAAAACACCATCAAGTTTGCACTAATTTTGCTGTCAATGGGAAAACAGTCCCTGAATGAGGGCATGGATCCCCCCTGAACAATGTAAATTCGTAAGGGGGTGCTGACGTCCCTGGGAAAGTTAAAGGCTCCTCAAGGATGAGAGGATGAATTTTGGTCTCTGGTGATGCCCAGCAACTCTCAAGCTGGAGGAGTAGGTGCTATTTGGAAGACAAATATAGGGCAGGGAAGAGGGGCAAGAAGTAAATGACCATGGTTGCTTTTGCTTGGGTTTATCTGAGGGTCAGGCCATTTGAATTTACCGTGATGCAGCAGAGCCCACAGTCCTCTCCACAGCACTAGATGAAAGCCAGACACCTCTACAGCATTTCACCCTTCCTAGCAACAGCTCTGTGCTGCAGTCATTACCCTTCTCATCAGTTATATCCTTGATAGACTCCAAACAAAACATCAACAGGAGTGCAGTAATACCTCAGCTAGAGCTTAAGTTAAATAAAAACATCTTTCTGTTATCTCACTACAAGGCAAAAAAAACCCAGCCTACTTTGGCTCTGAATTACTTCGGTGTAATAAGCAACAAGCATTAATGGAAATATATTGTATATTAATCCTGCAAGTCTGTTTCCATTCATTATATATAATAAACCTTCATAAGAATGAAGCAAATCCATCCAAAGGTTTTAAGCTGCTTTGAGACCAGAACAATGTTGCATCATATAACCTGAAACAATACTGTACTTCTAAATCATGGGTTACTGTCCCTGAATTATTTAATAAAACAAGCTTTAAGTTTCTCCTCTGCCTTCTGACAATGGGGCAAAGGACAATTTGGAGCTGGCTGTGATCCCTACAGTGTTAGCTCGCACCAAAGCCCAGCAAATTACAAAGAGGTATGGCAAGACCTCACAGTCCTCCTTTCCCTGAAAGGAGGACACAGCAAGGGCCTCCTGGGCATTCTTGGATGGGGAAACTGGAAAAGAGTAGGGCTTAAAAGATAAAAAGGCAAGAAGAGCTGCTTTCAAAATCTATTGCGTCTCCTGGGCCATGAATATTCTTCCTCAGGAGCAGCCTAGCATCAGCCATCTCTTCGCCCATCTAGCTCCAGCACAAAAGAAATTCCTCCTCCAGCAGTTGGACACCAGCTCTGTGCCTGGATGTCAAGGTCCTCACATACCTTGAAAACTGGTGGGAGATGAAGGCTCAGTATATGTAAGTGGATCAGCTGTTTGCTGAGCATTTAACAATCACAGCAGCTGTCATGAATAGGGAGAGACCCCCTGGGCTCACAGCAAGGCTTGAGGCCAGCTAGCCTTCTACCACATCAGCAGCCAGCTGGCAAGCAGTCCAGCCTTGTGCAATGAGAAATAAACAATACTGAAGATGCCTCCTGCTTAGGCCTCTGTGCAGAACTGCACTGCTGCTGGTGGGCAGAGGGGCTGTGATGATTTATGTATGTTTTGTCAAAAGAAATCTGCCAGGAAAGGTGCACATGCATATATGTGGGTAAAAAAAAATAATTCCAGTGATGGGGAAAAAATACACTGTCTTACCCAGTGGCTCATTACATTTCTCATGTGAGAGTTAGCACTGTGCTCCAACAAAAATCAACCAACAAAATATCCCAGCATGGAACTAATCTCTTTCAAGAAAACAGAAAAGCTGTTTGAGGAAAACATCCACAACAAGGACACCCCTCATCCATTTAAACCTCAAAACTATACTCAGCCTGTAAGCAATTTATGTGAATCACAATGGACTGATCATTATTTTCCTTCATAAAGACAGTCAGTATATCAAGACTACTGCAGAGTTTTGCTTATTTATTAATCTTAAAAATATTACTGAGGTTATTTTGTTGTTAAGGTTCCCATCTACATTAAGATTAGGGAAATGTGTCTAGGTTAAAATCATACAAAAGGTTTTTCTCTCATTCTTCTGGAGAACAAAACATGCCAAGAACTATTAAAGAAGATTCCCCCAAACTATGCTGACATGTTCAGGCATTGAGGTACTTTCAGACTGTATTAAGTCTCTTCTTCCTAAAGAAACCTGACATCATGGAATCCAGGAAAAAAAAAATGGCCAGTGAAAGACCCATGTACACAGCGAATTATTTTTCACTCTGCAAGCATAGCTCCATTTTTTCCTAAATTTTTGTCCAAGGTATTTCTGCACTGTTTTTTTTGTAGTTTCTGTGCTCTGTTTTTGCAGTATTTTTTAAGCGCTATGGACTAAATACTAATGCAGCACAAGTTGCTTCAGCGTTTGCATTTTTGAGCATAATCTCTCTCAGTTATGACACGGTATGTTCAAACCCTTCTAAAACTAGATATTTTCTCAAAGGATGTCTCTGGAGTCATGGGATTCAGCAATAAAGATCTTGGATGCTTTGCAGCTTCTCACTGGGGTATGAAGTGATTTTGCCACACTTGGAAAACACATTAATCCCATCTACTTATGGTATGCTCAGAAACTTTGATGCCCAATCTTGTGTGATGCCACCTTCCCTATTTCAAAGAGACAGGAAGGCAGGCAGAAAGTGAAGTTGCATTATTACACCTGATAGGAAGGACTCATTTTGCTAATACCTATTAATCTCAAGATGAAAAGGTTATTCACCTACATTAAAATGTTGGAGGGTTTTATATGCATAGGATGACAAAGAAAAGTTACTCTCATGGACTGGTAACTTAAATCTTCCTTCCCAAGGTTCTCTTATACAAGTAAGAGCAAAAATCCACTCCCTCACTGCAAATATGGACAGCAAGAGGGAGAATAAGATCTTTCAGTTTCTGGCTTTTTAATGACACAATTGCAAACAGCTTTGTCTCTTAGTGCTGCATTTAAACATTCCTTTTCTGAGATACAGACACTTAAGGCACTATGAAAGACACTGAGCCTATCAGTGCAGTTGGATTTGGCAGTCTGCTTACAGCATGGACATTTGGATTCAGTCTGGTAATCTCAGCAGGAAGGTGTCACACATCCCCTTCACTAACCCAGTTCTTCTATCTTGCCTTCTACAGAAGCCAGTTAACTGCTGGTTTTTGGGAAAGAAAGGGATCATGCAGCACATGAGAGCACCCCACACCTCTAAACACACGTGGACAGGCTTGGTGACTAAATTAGTTTCGGTTTTTATGTATGTGTGGTTATTTTGGAGTTGGGCTTATTTTGTTGTTTGGGGTTTTTTCTTGCTGCTCTTTATTTGTTTTACATTTTTACTGTGAAAAGAAACTTGAAGTGGAAAGATTATTGATGATGTCTGGAAAAACATATATATATATATAGATATTAATACTTCTGCCTAAGACTGACAGAATTACACTTTTAATCAATGACCAATTTATTCAACACCTATCTCTCTTGGAGAAGCTTTGCTTCTTTTCCCTAAACTAATTCCAGGAAACTTCTGATCTGTTTGACAGATCAAAATTGCTTTGCCAGAACTGTCTACCCCAACCAAGTAAAAGAACAGGAGCTCACTTCAACCAGCCAGAATTTTTAAAAGGAAAGAGAAGAGGAGGAGCTAGACTGGCTTATTCCATTCTCCAAAGGTAAATGTAATCAGATGAGGGTCATAACCTTACAAAGCTAAAGGAAGAGATTTTCAGGTACCCCATTAATTGTGTGTCAGTTACCCATGAAGAAAAATGCCTGTTAATCCTATTGTCTGGAAATTATTAACGGAAAGAAGAAAGCAGCTTCTGGAAATTTAATAAGTGCAACAATGAACTAAATGGAAAAGCACGCAATAGCTCTTCTGAAACCTATTACATGAATAGCTCAAGTAATTATAATGCAGTCATTTCAGACCCATGAGAAACTTAAGGGACCACACATTCTTCATGGCTCACACATCAGACAAGCAAGCATGAAATCAGTGTTCAGCAGGTGTCAAAAGAAATGAACTCTGAAAACATTTTCAGCTTCATAAAAACTGACACTGTTTGCTATCTAATGCAAAGGCAAAGTCGAAGATGTTTCCTACTTAGTTAATGAGACTGCCCTCCTGTTTAAGCACTGGGGGCAGAAATAAACATTCCACATGAGAACTATTTTCCTTTAAACACGGAAGACCAACCAGCCCAGATCTACAGCATCCCATCAAATGCCCTTCCATGCATACCTGAATATATATTTGCACTCCACACGTGCCAGGCTGGTTATTCCCTGGGAGCAGTAGGTGGGTACTCAGCCGGTTGCGTGCAGCGAGCGCGTGTACGTGGGCTGCCTTACCTGCTCCTTTCTGACGGGCGTGCTGTGCGCTGCCACAGCCGAGAACTGCTCGAGAACTGCGGTCTGGGGTTCTTCACCCGGCTGCTGCGGCTGCTGCTCCTGCGGCTGGCTCTCTGCCGTCCCTTCCTGCGCAGGGCTCTCCTCCTGATCCTGCTCTTTATCCTTGGACTCGGAGTCTGATCCCGATTCTGTAGTCATGGTTGGTTATTCTGCAACACACGGTGAGCAGACCTACTGAGCACAATCTCATGGCTGTGAATACGTAAGCTAGGCATATAAAAAGAAAGATCCGATAGTTTTAGTCTCAGTGTCCTCAGCCTTTAAAACTTAAGTGCCTATCACACTGGCCCAACCAGGATCCCTAGGAAAGCTTCCCTGGTACAAAAGACCAGGTCAACATGCATCTATACCGTAGGGAAAAAATATTGCCAAAAATCTTATTCTACACAGTAATACGCAGACATTATAGGACTTATGTGCGAGTTAAATACAGAATACATAGTTCATAATTCATAGAAGGAGCGCAACACATTGGGCCTTACATCCAACAAAACCCAGTGGAGTCTGGGTTTCTAAACCATGTGGAAACTTGAAAAATTAAATCTTTTGTCCTTTACACTGAAATCAACAGGACTTGAGATCCTCAACATCTGCACTCCCTTTTGGAAATGTACTCAAGTACTTTTGATGCTTCCAAGCAATATATTAGTAGTTGAACTAAATTATCTTAGCGGTCTTTTCCAACCTAAACAATTTTATGGTTCTATACATACTAGAAACATCTGAAATGTTTCTGTATGCCCTGTGCATATATACAGTGCAAACATATATTTGCCCTTAAACCCAGGTCTGTCCTTCCCACTTGAATTCATCTACATTTCTGTAATTTCTTTCTAAGTGCTACAGCATATAAAAGAAAACATAAAGACTTCCATTCAGTCATTCTAAATGTTAGATTTCAAATGAAGGGAATACAACTTCCATTGAATGTGAAAAGTCTATTTTCCTACTTAACTTTGTCCAGTACTAAATAAAAATGAAAATATTAGCAATATTCATTCAAACCTTTAGCTACTTTAATTAAATAGTTTTGTTGCAAATATGTGGTTGGCACTCAATTCTCAAACTAAATACTCGCAAAACCAAGCTTTTAAAAAAATACTGTGATTTTTTATCAAAACAAGGATTAGAAAAAGCAGACTGTGTCAGTTCAGCAAAGGGAGTGTGCTTTGATGTTTGTTATGTTCTCAGGCCTCACAAACTTATTCTTGAATAGCTTGCTACTAAGCAACTTGAAGGCAAACCAGTCTGCTGCAATCTATTTCTGTTAGTCATTGGGACAAGATTTCTTTAACCTGGTAACCATGGCTACTGTGGAATTATAGGTGATTCCACAAAACATGCATCTGATAATTCACTGATAACAAGTCACTATGAACTCCTAGCATACACTACAATGCTTACTAGTAGAAGCAAGTTTATTGTAGAACATAAGGAAAGTACAAACCTTTCTCTTTTTCTTCATTTAACTGTTTGATAAGCTAAATTGGTTGACAGAAAATGTTTTAAACAAGGCCAATTACTATTTTCAAACACACTTGTGTATTCTGCACTTTCAAGGCTAAGCTCTCCAGTGAATACACGTCTCTGCAGAGCAAAGGAAGGCACAGCATTCAGCCTGTGCTCAGCTCCTGCTCTGTGTGTGAGGAGTGGGGGGTGCGTGTTCCCACCCCCTGCCAGCCAAAACAGCACGAGAGAGAAGCAGAGCTAGAAAGCATACATGGCAGATTTATGCTTCAGGCCACATTTTCAAGGTACTAACATGTGACACACGTGTCTAGAAACACATCGTAAATTTCTACACTCAGACTGGCAAAACTGTATTAAAAAAATACTTTTTGAAATGTGCTATTTAACAAATTGTCCTAAGCATCTACAAAAAGCAGTAATTAACTTGGGTCTTAAAATGTGACAGTGAGAAAGGTGTTCATTTAATCAAACTCCAGCTGTCCATATCTGAGATGGTCACTTTAAATGCAGAGCAGAAAAGCAGACGTTTCAGAGAGGGATTCATCTGACCTATTTTAAATTCCTGCTTTAAGCTGTGATAAATCACATACTAGAGCGATTTCAATTTGCTACGAAGGAAGCCTAAACAAGTTCCTCCAATGTAGATCACTCAAACCCATCTTCCATGTTCAATTATCCTAAGCCATTCTTTTCTGTATGCTTTAAACATTAAATTGAACAACAACGTTAATCTCTCAGAGTTTTGCTTTACGCATCTGTCAAATCAATGGGGAATAAACTATTCTTCATCTGACACTCATTATATTTGCCTTGCTTTAAAAGCACCTAGGTCTCCACAAATGTCTCAAGTTTGCCCCTGCCCACCCCCTACCCTGGTTTTGTCCAAGTGCTTGAGGACATGAAATGCAAATTAATCAAACAATTATTTCAGTAAACTCAAACTATGTGTTCAGTTTTCTTTTCCAGAGACTATGAATTAGGAAGTTACCAAAACCTAACTTACAGCTACAAAAATCATTGCTCAAATAACGAAACAGCACCTATGACCAATATAAAGAGTAGTGCAAGAAGTAAGTTGTAATACTTTTTACGCCCTCTTGATATTATTTAGAGCAGTGTAAATAAAAACTTGCTGTATGATATATACTTCTCTTTAGAAAGAGGTATTACTCTCTATAGGATCAGATTCCAACCAATACTAACCAAAAGCCTGTCTTCCTTCAGCTGACATCACCATGCCTCTGAAAGCTCATTTTTGCAGCCTGTGTAGCATCTTTCCTAATGAATATTTGTATACTGTTTGTCTGCAAGCATGGAAACGGACATTTAAAATAGCCCCATAAAAAACAACTTCATGTAGGATGAGATGTAAACAAGTTTTACTGTTCCTGCCAGTTATCATTTTGAATCTCAGGGATCAATAAATGAGGTTCTTATACTCTTCTGGGACATTTCTGCATGAAGCATAGCCTTACAATACTGAGTTATTCTCTAGAAGTTACTGGTTTCTCTCCAGTTCCATGAGTGCTTGGTGGCTTTAAGAGCGCTTTATTAGAAAACTTCATGTGCTTTATCAAATCTTTCAGCGTAAGAGATTTCCTGGATACAGTATTACTATCATTAGTCAGACAACAGATGGATTTAATAAACCCAGTGTTGCCCATTTCCAAATGTCTTTATTTCCCCATGCATGCAGCACATTTAATAACAAATACTGAGAACAAAATACTCTTCTTCCCACACTGTTCTCTTACAGGTGTAAATAGAAGCAAAGCAAACACATCGCAAATCCCATCGCAAATCCCATTTCTGACAAACTCCTCAGATGAGAGAACTGTTAAGATTTATCTTCTTCCATCTAGAGCAGGTGGAAAATACCTAAATTACAAGGCAGGAAAGAACATTCCTCTCTCAGTGAAAACCAGCAAGTTGTTTAGCTTTCCTCAGCAAACAGCTGCTTATCCACATGAACTCTGACAGCATTTCATTTGTTATAAGTAGCACAACAACCCTCCTAGGAAGAGGTAATTTCACTTATTGAAAGAAATAACAGTAATCTTAAGAAATTTCCCAACATAAATATTACTCTACCTTTGTTTATATGCAGCAAACCTGACAGAATAACTGGTAGTGCCTAAACATTTATCAAGCACTCAGCTGGCTGAGAATTTCTTATTCTTATTTGATTATTTACTATAACAGGCTATGTACCGAAGCTATGACTTCTAATATGAATTTCAGCACAGGAAGAAAGAAAACACTCAAGTTCCTTAAACTTTTTCTGTTGCCAGCACAGCCTCTGTATCAAATTCCCCTTTCCAGCAAGCAGAAAACAAAGCAATGAAGAGAAACTGGGAGCACTACCTTATAGAAATGAGGTAATACTATGCAAGCCAGATGTGCTCTTGGACAGCTACACTTTGGCTTACAACCCAGTATTCAAAGATTCCAAAAGATTAGCTGAGTCCAAATTTAACACAGATGCTGCCTCAGATAGTCCGAGGCAAAAGTACATTTGGCTACAGAATGAAAATCAGAATGAAAATTAAGTCTTTTGATTAAAGGGAGGGGTGGAGGGAAGGGGGGAAGCCCAAAACTAGCTTTTTTTAATCTACTACTAAAATTTTACATACTAAAATGTATGTACTGTCAGCAGTGTAAAATAAAAATATCAGTAAAATATTAAAATTTCCATGTTTTAGTGCTGCTGGCAACAGGTAAGGGAGTACAGCTATTAATATACTAGCAAAGCATTAAAACACAACTTCAAAAAATCAACATGGCATTTTATCTATAATGTAACCAAATCACAGAAAATAAATCTTTTCCTACCCTCACACTACACAAAGGCATTACATAAGGATTACAAAACATGCAAACCACATGCAAAAAAACCTGTACATCCTAAATCCTGACACAACACCTAGACCTTCTTTCCTTCAGCTACCAACCTATCGCAGCTTGGGAGATTCCCACTTCCATTACCAATTACTCACTATAGACTTAGAGAACATAATTTACTTTTTCCATAAGAAGAACCAAAACCATGCTGTCCTCCATGTCACCTGGTCCCCTGCAGCAAATAACAGCCCCAATCTACTGTATAAATTCATACATTCAAAAACTTGACACTCTACCTCTTGTTTTCAGAGCACAGAGCTTCTGTGCTGCATCCACAGAGCAACAAAATTCACAGCTAATTGACAGCAGAGCCCACAGTTTAATTAACACTGCAGTCATTAATAAACATTTATTTATATATAAATACATGCTAGTGAAAATATCCGCTATATTAATCAAACAGAAGTCACATTAGACAAGAAATTGCAAATTAATTCTAAATAAATGATGATGCAATGAGAAAACAAAATTGAACCAAGAATAATTAAATGAACTATACATAGCCACTAACTATTTCCTGTAATGCACAGATTAATGATTTACATTTAAATGCTTCTTTGATCTGATTAATTCTCTTTGTAGAAAGTTCTCCTTTAATTACAGTAATTCTTGAAGATTGTTATAAATCTTTGCAAAGGTCCAAATTTGGAAATTATGTAACAAAATAATGATTCTATACTTCAAAAATAATTTTCTGCATAATGAGAGACATATTTATCCAATAATGATGAGATGCTGATGAGAAGAGCATATGGAGAACAATATTGCTGCAATGAGCAGTGACAGAAATGCCAATATATGTTTCAAGAAAAGAATACACACCAGAACGCCGACTTCTAAGCTTGAAATATAAACTGTTTTCATCAAACTGCCTGAACCTCAGCTCACTTCATTCCAGTTGGGTTCCTTTTTAGGAAAATGATAATTTTCTGTTGATCCTCTTTAATGTGGATGAGTTGCACCCTCACAAGCAGGAGGCACCCAAGCCACAAATGCCTGGCACAGGATCCCCAAGAGATAAAACCAGCTCTTTCTTGACCCATCACCAGTTCCCACAGGAACAGGAAGCCTTGCAGAGGCTTCCCTGGCCTTACAGTTACTTCAGTGGACATCAACAAGTCAAAGCAACTGCAGAGATGTGTCCTGAATGGACATGGGTGGGACAACCTCAAAACGGGCCACTGGATGCCCCCTCCCAACCATATGCTCTGTCACTTTTCTCATGCTGGCACCAGTGTGACTTTGGGGACCTGGTGGTTCAGCTGGGAGGGCTGGACCTCTCCAGGATGGGGAGAGGGAAGCAACAGCCCTCCTCTGGGCACTGATGGCTACCCCATCTGTCTGACATGGCTGTGGGGCTCCAGCCCAGCAAGTGCCACCCTTGTGCTCCAATGCACAAACACACCGGCTGTGAGGAGAGCTCACTACTGCATCTTCAATATACACATACGAGCACAAACCCATCAGAGTCAACACATTAAAAAAAAAGAAAAAAGACATGAAAATAAAGTCAAAAAAATAATAAGAAAAGATGTAAGTGGAAAACCAGTGGCGAAAGTTGCTAAGCATCCAGATGAGCTCCCATCATGCCAGAATAGAGTGCTCCCAGCTAAATGACTTAAGAGATGTGGTGGCAGAGGACATGGGCCCAAGCACAGATGCAGGAAGGAGACTGCAGGGAGGGCAGGGGGGTGTTCATCAGCAATTATAAAAAAAGCTTGGTGTTGCAAGATATAGCATGATTTAAAATATTTGTTTGGCCTTCTAGGAAGGTGCATGATACAGATTTCTTTAAAGTTTCCTGATGAAGATTAAAGGAAAACCAGAGGCAATGTCTAAGGAAGGAGCAATGTTATCTGGAGGAGATGGAGAAGGCACCTTAAAACCACCAGACACACCTTTCAAAGGGACAAAAAGGGAACTGCAGACATGAGTTACCTGTCAGGGCTCAAAACTCCTTCATCCCAGGCACACAAACACCCCTTTGCACCACCACCACAAAATGGAAACGGAGCCAAATGTTTCTGGGGAAACTTAACCGAGCCAGCCTGGGGAGAGAAACTGTCAGAAGCTTTGAAAGGACCTGGGAAGGAGAGGAATATATCAAAAAGGGATTGTACACCAAAGCAGAACCAGAGACACATGACTCAGGAATGAACATAAAAGGAGAATTGAAGACTAGGATGCCAGGTGACTTAGAATTAACCAAGAGATGTGACAAACAATAAGAAGAGAGTCCCTATAAATACATTAGAAGGAAAACCAGACCTGTTACAAAACATGAGAAAGGCTGAATTCTCCAGTGCCTCATTTCACAGCAGCTAGCTGGGACCAGATAATGGGGGCATATTTCACTTGACACACAGGATGTGCAAGTTCAGGTTGGATGGAGTAAGGGAAGAACAGAGCAAACACATCAGTCAGCCAAGTGGTTTCAAGTCAGCAGGAGCACTGAAAATGTCCCTGCAGTGCTTGGGGAACCACCATCAATCATATTTAAACCATTAACCAGTGCTATGCAGATGCCAGAGAGGCCAGGTAAAGTCTAAAAGAAATGAAAAGACCAAAAACAGGACCCAGACTTACAAAGGAAAGTAGGAGCAGAAAAGCCAGAATCCTTCTAATACATAAGTTACTGGAGCACACTGCAGAAGGATTTCTAATGCTGTAAAAATAACGAGATTAGGAACTGAACAAAACAAATGGCTAACATTAATGTATCAAAAAGTCATGTCAAACTAGAGTAATGCCTCTCTCACTCTCTCTGACAGGGCATCTATCCCAGCTGATAAAAAGGAAGTAGAGTAGTACAGATGACAGGGCCTATATTTAGAAAGGCTTTTAAAACAGCCCCACATGACTTTTTCATGAGTGAACTACAGAAATAGCTTATGTTATCACAAAAAGACAAAGGAAGGGTGGGGGGCAGAAAGGTGTACAAGTGATTAAAAGAACCCAGATCCTAGCCTACCTAGCCTACAAAGTTATCAGCACCATGATGACAACCGGCAAAAACTCATTCATTTCAGGAATCACAGCTATTTGGGGCTCAGTGGAAGACAGAAAAGTGCCTGATCCGTGCTCAGTATCACACTAATGAGGTTGGGATTCACCACTGGCATCCTCTCCTGACTTAAAGAAGAGCAGAGAAGTCTGAAAGAAAACCATATATATGCTGAATCTGACTACATTCCTGTAAGGGCAATGGCAGCAGCAGTGGGGACCTCAGAAGTGAAGAAGTGAGGAAGATGTGGATTGGGCAGCAGGAATGAAGCAGCATGAGGGTCTGATGAATTTATGACGGATATAATGCTGGAGGTGTTCTGCCTTCTGCAGCACCAGGGAGGGATATACAGCATATTATATGTAAGATTTGGATTCATATATTTTTTTTAAATATGCATTGAAGAGTGTCAAGAAGGGAGTAGGAAGAACATCAGCAGCTTTAGAAAATGCAACCAGTGGAAAAACATTTAAGGAACTGGATTTGTTGACTCTGGGAAAGGGAATAGAAAGAGGGGCTGATAAGAGCCTTGCAATACATTCAAGCTTCTTGCAGACAAAAAGTAATCAAGCATTTGCTAACAGTGGAGCAAGAGCTTGACTGGCATCAAGTGGGATTTAGGGTAGACAGCATATCAACTATAATGACAGTCAAGAAGAGGTTATCTATAGCTGTGTGGAGTAATCATGGGACACTTAGATACTGATAAAAAAGCAGCAACAAAATTCTCTGTTTGCAACTTTGTAAAGCATAAGATACTAAGATTTCTTCTATTTTGCTACCCCTTCCACCTGGGTTGACAACCCTAAATTCGCAAAATGCATATATTCACGTTGGTTTCAGAGCACCTCGATGCACAGGGTGACATTTTTGTCTCCTGTTTACCTTTAATTTCTATGAGTCAATGAAATTACCTGGGTCTGTTTTGCTCTCTGAATGGAGGGCTTCACACAGCAATAAAGCCCAGGATCACTGCCATTTCTGCTGCCCCAGTTGCACACAATGTTTATGAAGAGTCTGACTGACGAGGTTCCCTGCAAACACCAGATCACCTTCTGGAGGTCATAACACCTAGAGCACCCCAAGGCTACCCTAATTTCTGAACAGGAGAAGAAAAATCAGGCCATCATAACATGTTTTGGATCACTTTTTCCTGTCCTGCTGATCCAAGCAGTTTTCCCCCGGGGCAAACATGGATTTTCCAGTCGAAGAAAGAAACTGCATTTTCACACTAATTTCTCTGTTGAGGTCTCCAGGCATGGCATGCAGTTGCTGCTGCACCCTTCCTGGCATCCAGAGTGAGGGCTGGCTCTGCTCCCTTCATCCCCCACTGCCAGGATTGATCCAAAAGCAGCGTTGATTACAGCCACTGCTCACCACTCACACCAGTTCCTGCAGATGGCTCCTGTCTGGAAGAGCTCACGTACACAAGCTGGCAAGCACACACTTCTCTGAGAGTGCTGAGTAAAGCTAACAGAAATGCACTACTTAACCCAAACCTGACAGCTGTTTTATTAATTAAAAAAAAAAACTCAAAAGGTGAAGGCAACTTCTGAGAAACACAATGAACTGCTGCTTGTAACAGACTTCAGCAAACCGTCTCCTCGCAAAAAAGCTTTAATCTGCTCAAATACTGCACTGCAGGAAGGTAAAGGGAACCAGAAACAGCACACAAATAAATTAGTAAGTCTGTATAGTGAGAAAAAATAGGGAATTACAGGAAGGAGGCAGATGTGAGGAGGAGGAGAAGGAAATGAGGAAACCCATAATGGAGAATACAGCAACATCCCACAGATGTTGATCATGAGAGAATTGCATAGAAACACACCTAACTTCCCCCTCATTTCCACATTTCACTGAAAAAATCTTGGCAAAAAAAAAAAAAAAACAAAAAAACCCCACCATTGTAGTTTGATTACAACCAATTGATAAATACTTTGTTCAGAAACTAAAAAGGCAAGAAACAGCCCTCGGTGGAACAGGCTGATTTTCTGAAAACAAGTGACTTTGATGACTTGGGCTACATTTACATGAGGTTTTGACCTTTCTAAATTGCTATGGAGCCAAATGTTCACATGGAGCTCCCTGTGCACCATTCACTATTTAAAAGTTGTATTTAATGTCACAGAAGTTGAGTGTGCTTCAGGCATCACATCATTAAAGTTCATAGTCTCTTATATTGAGCAGAAAATAGAACCAATTGAAACTTAAGAAAAAGAAAAAAAAGAGTTGCACGGGGTTGCTGACACATGGCAGGTGTGCTACATTATCACACTACCCTGGGGCCAAAATACTGTAACACCTGTGAACAATATTTTTTGTTTCATGCAGTACCTAAATAGACTGTGCTCCAGTGCTCCCAAGCCGGTGACCTGCCTAACCTCCCAGAAACAAGAGAATCAGACAGACAAGGTACAAATCAGAGCATCAAGCCCATCTCCTCCAAGGGCTTCTCACTCCCTCTGATCAGACATTTATCATTCCAGCTGAGGTGATGGAAGAATCTATGAAGTAAAAGAAAATTTGAACTGTAATTTTAAAATAGCACCTCAGCTTTACTGATTTATCTTATTAATTAGAATGCAGTAATGAAACCACATGTTTTTTGCTTTATTTTACTGACCAGTGCTTGAAAAAGTCACAAAGGACTGATCACTGATAAATTAAACCCTCCCCAGCTTATTATTTCCAAAAGCAATGTAGCAGTATAATTTTTTTGTTCGAGTTTGTTTGGATTTTTTTTTTCAGTGACTGGATAGTTTCCCCCTCATTTTCATGGTTTGGAGGGAATTCGCTGTTACATTTTTGTAGCCTTTTCTCCAATCCAGTGCGGCTCAGAGATGAAAGAAAGGAATATGGACATTTTGTGGACATCTTTCAGCTGGCCACAGCCATTTCCAGTGTCCACCACTGCTCCTTTCCAGCAAGACACAAATCAGCATGCGGCTGCAAGCTCTACTCCCAGCTCCCAGCTCTGGCACAGGCTCACAGGCACTGCTGCCTTGCAGAATGCTCAGCTTCAGCAGGTTTTCCATAAGACTCTCCAAAACCGAGCATTTTAAAAGCAGTTTTTTAAGGGGGTCATGAATCACTTCTTCTCAGAGGCAGATGTCTGACCTGGGTCATGCAAAGCAGGACACTTGAGCAATGGTTTCCCCCACAACATCCCAGAGTAGTGCTTGCTCTCCGCCTCTAGGAGCTCCAGGTGGATTCCTCAATGCTGGATTAAAATAATTGAGAAAACTTCAAAAATTCAGGCAGATACAAAAGGAAGGAAGAAGTCACAGGCAGTGAAAAAAATGCAGAAGAACCACCCTGAATTCATGCTGGGTCCTAGTTAAAGGCAGGCAGCTCTGTGTGATGAAAGCCGTTATGCTAAGGCCTGGGGACAGAAGTGCTCCTACTTCATCTTCTTCTTTTTCTTTTGTTCCTTTCTATACTAACACTAATTTTATACCCCATGTTTCAACTTTAGAAGGCACTACATGGGTCTGATACAGCAAGACTATGGTGAGGCATCACAGTGGTTTTCATCGTAATAGCTTTTGTTTTTCAGAAATGGATTATTCATTTCATATTTAGATTTTAATCTCCTGGGCATTCATGTCAGTTTTGAATAAAAAACACATCCTGCAATATCAAGTAAAAGACTTTCCACTGTGGAGCACTGCATCAGGAAACCACTGGCTCCCCAAACAAATTAAAATCTTGTGCGCCTAAACAACCAAACCCATGGCATCAGACAGCTAGGTTTTCATACCTAACTCTTCTGGGATCTCGACACTCCCCAGAGCTTTAATTACCTGCTAGAGATTACAAAAATACTGTTCAATTGGCACCAGCAGCTAGCCCATAACACGTGTGCTCCAGGTTACACTGTCACTGTAAAAACAATCTCCTAGAATCCTCTGAAAATGCAGTCCAACATTTCCCTCCCCCCTGCTCCCAAAACTCAAATGCACATACCAGGAGTCAGCCCTAATGCCTCATAGACACCAGCTGTAAAATCATGGGTTGGATGCAAACCAAGATCTGAGGATGCTTTGGGAGCAGGGACTTCTAGGAACAAATTGGTCAGTGGAAACACATAAACAACAAGTATATTTATGGTGGGTCCAGGCATCTGTGGCGTGATCTCACTTAAAATCAGCCAGAAAGTGGGACTCTCTTCCAGACCCAGTGACACTTTGATTAGATGTTTTAGAACCTTTTCAGTAAAATGTTTCCAAAGCATGGGAAGCTTCTTTACACCTCCCAATGCACACTAGTTCAGTCCCGAGGGTCCTTTGCACAATCAGCTCTGTAAGGAATTAACAGGAAGCTTTCAGTGTCTTCACATAACATCCCAGTAAAGCCAAAATCTTTCACCATCTGTGCAGCTACACCATACTACAGGGATTTGCAGACCAGCATCCAATACAGCCTGACAAAGAAACTAGCTTTCTTTAAAGAGGCTCTAACCCTTTTTACCTCTTAAACCCTGAAATGCTCCACATACAGCTCCATTTATAATTACACTATATACTCCTGACCCAGTGTTATACTGGATTATGCTGTCTCTGAAGATGGATGTCACCAGATCTGGCAATTCCTCTACAATGTGTATGACCTTCCTGGAGTTCAGACACACAGAAACGACAGCAGCTCAGAGAGGACAGAAGGGGTTGAGGCAATTGGGACAGACAGGTGGCCTAAAGTGTCCCCATCAGACAGTGGTCAGAAAAAAAAAAAGTAAGGAGGAGGAGAAAACAAGAAAGCAGAAAGTTGCAGTAATACAGCCTAATCATAAAAAAAAATAAAAAAATAGAGGGAATGGACAAACTTGCAGCAGAAAGAAGAAAAGCTCTTTAGCTCTTTGCAGCTTTTAAATCACTAGGGTTTCATAACTTGAGAGGAGAAGTGAAAGTAATTAAGCTAG
The DNA here is from genome assembly GCA_003676055.1 of Chloebia gouldiae. Lineage (NCBI taxonomy): Eukaryota > Metazoa > Chordata > Aves > Passeriformes > Passeridae > Chloebia > Chloebia gouldiae. The sequence continues at coordinate 20,787,930 of QUSF01000001.1, read as the reverse complement.
ATGCTGCAATTCCCAAAATCTGTAATAAATTATTTTAAAACCTAAATTCTTTCCTTCCCCACATAGTTTTCCTTAAACATACCTTTGCTAAATGTTTTTAAGGCTACAAATTCTGTCCACTACAGAAGGCCACTAATTCTGTCACTGCAATCTACCTTAAATTATTAAGGGAGAATGCTACAGTTCAGAAACAAAGGGAGAGACTTTGATACCAGACCCTATTTAATGTGCTGAGTTTCAAACTTGTGCTAATGAGGTAAGTGCCCAAATCAGTGAACTAAGTCCATGGACAGTGGTTTTTGCCATCTTTCCTCCTGATGTTATGCAGGATCCTATACAAGAGTCTCTGGCCAAGTGACAAAGGATTGCTGTACATTGTAACAAATGATTATTTTATGCCAATCCATTTTCTTCAGTAACTTCAGGTCACAGCATGTAAAATTCATTTACATTCCACACTATATGCTAGTTTGGGTGGAAAAAATAACAACAACAACAAAAAAAAGGTAACTGGTTAATTGTCTCACTCCTTACTGGAAAATTTGCTCAAAAAGGCATTTATAATTTCAAAGTTTAACATATCAAACAACTTTTATACCTTAGTGCACAATTCAACCTCCTCAAGAGCTAATAAACATGTAGGAAATACAGTTACTCCCTAGAGCATCATAAATGGTGACTCAACAACCACAAGCTTCTCCTAGAGCTATGTCTGAGGCTAGATTAACAACAGAGTCACATTTCACCTCTCCTTCCACTCTTCTGCTCTCTCTGTAGTCTGTTTTCTGTGGGGACACAACTCTATGCCAATATTCACAGGGCCATTACATCTGAGCTAAAAAATGAATGAGGTAATCCCCCACCTCCCTGGATGTCATGAATGCTCCAGGGAACTGGTACCCTGCAGCTGGTCTCCAACCCATTCTGCTCTCTGTCACCTTCACTATATACATGTGTTTTACTACAGCTGGGTTTGCAAAGAAGCTAGAAGCCAACCAACCCTTCTCCCAGCTCCATTAATGATCCCTACAGCAGCAGCCACCACTTTTTTTTTGAGAAATACAGACATGCAAATATGCCAAATGTACCACCACAAAACAAGCACATCAGATACATATTGCCTAAACTCTACCTGACATATATTTATGTCACCTGTTACTAAAATGCTGAAGTTTATATGTTCCCCATAGGCCATTAATTGCAATGGTTCCCAAGCCTTGCTGTTTGGGAAAATTTTCCCAAATGTCTGACCTAGTTGTTCCCACTTGAAGTGTACTGAGTTCTCCCCACCCTGACAATAGTGGATGTATAGCCTGGCTCTGCAGCTCACAGTCAGCTGCTGTTTGCCCCCCGGACCACTCTCGCCTCTGCCTCTTCTGGCAGTCCTATTTTTAGTCCTCTCTCAGGCTCTTCCTTCTCTCCTCTGTTCTCTTTACCACCAGTTCACCTCTCTCCAGAGCAACTGCATCCAAACCCTAAATTCAGCTGAAGATCAACTGTCCTTACTGATGCTGAACCTTGCAAGGACAGTTTTATGTCTAAAAACAATACTTCTCTTCGTATATCCAGCTAGCAAAGAGTTAATATTTTCACTATATTATGACAATTATCAACTTAGTTTTAACCTTTGATCCCTTCATAATCGCACACTGTTTTCTCCACACTGCTGCCAAAGGATCTCCATAGTGGATAAAAACTAACTTAGCTACATTTTATTCAACAAAAAATGAGGGAAAAGCCCTACATACTGGCTAGATATTACTTGATTTTTTAAAAAATATTGTGCTTTCAAAGTCCCTTCTCTTTTGTTGGGTATCATTCAAAAAATTAAAGCATTTATTACCATACAAGATCTAGTTTCAGTGACAAGAGCGCACATGATTTATGTTAGAACAACTGCAGCTCCCTGCATCCAAAGTACATTCATGCCATGATACTCTCATATTTATTCAAATATTAGGGAGTACCAATTGGAAACATTTCCACTTTCACCTATAGCTTCAACTCACTCCTGACAGACGCACTCCAGTTCCTTGACAGGTCTTGGGGGCATTAGAAACTTGGCCAGGCTGCCCCCCAGCATGTTTGCTGTAATGGTTTCACAGGAGCTGAGAACACCTTCCAAACAAGGCAGGAACTCAAAGTTTTTGTCCACTTTCAAAAGCCACAGGGCCATTAAGCCGACCTGAGTGGCACTGCTGGCAGTGTCGCAACTTATTAATAAATTGAGAGCAAGTTCACATCTGCTAGGAAAGGCAAGTCTAGTCTACCTCATTTTATGGTCTCTAGCTGAGTCAAGCACATTAAAATATGTATTTCCTCTGTCTACCTGTCACTTCGTGTAACATGCTTAGGTGAACCCGTGGCTGCAAGCCAGAGCCCAAACTGTTCCAATGCAAGCAGTGCTTTTGGGGAAAAGTTATTTACAATAGAAGTGTCAGGTTCCTCTCAGTATGCTGGCAAAGGTTTGCCTCAACCCTTACTGAACCAAAAGTTAAATGGTGAGGAAAGACTGCAATTTTTGGTTAATTCTGGGCATCATAATATGCTCATGAAATTAACTACCTGCTCTGCTTTAGCAATGAAAAAAATAGAATAATCAAGAGAGATATAGAGACTGATTCCTTTAATATGTATTTTAAGAATAATTTCAATACTGGTTTCTCAAGAGGGAACAAAAGCCCCAGCCTACAATACACTACCAGGGAGACCTTCTCTTCCTACCTTTGGTACTGAGAGTAAACATGCCTTGGGGACATGAAGCCAAGAAAGGGTTGACAGGCCAATATAGGGTACTGCTTCATTCCAACCAAGTGGTAGACAATGGCTGGCATTCAGACAACTGAAAACTTGCAGAGAAGCTAGTTCAAGCTGGCTTAAGTGGATGCAAGTGTGGGCTTGGATATTTAGGAGTTCTTAAGAAGAAAAGCAGCTTGCAATATTTCAGGGTGGGGCTCTGAGACTTTCTTTTTTGTCTAATCCATTAGTAGTAAATAAGACCAGGAACATGGCAGGGTCATGTGTGCCCAGAATTGCATCTAAACCTCAGAATTACAGCTGCAATTAATAAGTTCTCCAAGGGGGACATGGAGGGGCAGGGGGAGGAGGGGAGAAAAATCAACTGGAAGAAAAAAAAAAAAAACAACCAAAACCAAAACTGAAACTACCCAGAAAATCACAGCAGCCTGCAGACTGAGCAAGTTAGATATTTCTTCTCTTGCTCACATGCAAGCACACAATCAAGGGCACAAATTCCAAAACACACACATTTGAGGTTCTTCCCTGTTTTACCTCATTTATAATCTTTTACAGTCTCATAAAAGTGTGTTGCCTTCAAAAGGACAAGGATTCTTTTTATTTCTTATTATTTCATCTGCAGTTCAGCACTTGACCTGCACTGACATAACCTTAAGTAACACAGGTTCAAGTATGCAGCTTCACCATCCCTAAAGTGAGATGCATTTTATTAGGGTTTTTTCCTTTTTCCTCTTCCTCTGCTCACACTTGAGATGACAGGAAATGCCTGCTGTGAATTCTAGTCCAGCATTTTAAATAGCGCATGAAGTGCTTTCTGTCCAATGCCAGACAGCTTCCCTTGAACTAAAGCTCTCCAAGAAAAAGAGGTATAAATACCTTTGTTCTTCCTCAGTGAGTGGGAAACAGCTGGGCCAGAGAGGGAGCCCACAACCCCTATGTGCCACTGCACCCACCCAGCACCCACTGAAGCCGACAAGGACAGAAGATACCATCAGCGCCTTTACTCAACCACCCAGCTCCAGCTGTAACCAAAACCGGCAAGCACCCAAAACTCCCAGGTTTTTTTGTGAATATTATTTTGTTATTTTTCAAACACTTGACTGTACCACCCTATACATGACAGCCATACGCTCATTATGGTTGGTCACATGCAAGTAAGTGCAGGCAGGCTGAATTATTTTTATGCAACAACCTCAGTATTGTAAGACCCAGAAGTCTCATAGGAGACAGTTTTGCAGCTTATTAAATGAGTTATATTTTTGTGCACTGCAAGTTTTAATTGTCAAGGAAGACCATGTACAGCTAGAAATCTACTAAATGTATTATAAATAAAGCACATGTTCAACTTAGATCAATTTTAATGGAGAAGATGATTCTTTGAGTTTATTCCTCTAATACTGTGGCCATAGCAGTCTCTAAGGTAAAGCACTGAATAAGGATGAATAAACAGCAATTTTAAAACTCACATACAAGAAGGATAAATCCAAACTTCTCTAAGAGTAGAAACTCCAACAAGCCATGATTGCACATCCTTTTCAAACACTTCAGAACAAAAATTTTGGTTTGGGTTTTGTGGGCTGGTTGGGCTCTTTGGATTACCTCTGAGAGTTTGTTTCTTGGGTTTGGGGGTTTTGATAATTTTGGGGGGAGTTTTTGTTTTTCTCAAAAGATGGCTTATGTTATCATTCTCTGTCCTCTCAGAGGATGACATCTGGTTACTGCAGAAAGCAGTTTTTTGTTAGAAAGCAGACTTGTTAAGTCATGTATGCACCTATCAAGCTTGAGTCTGGCACACATCCCTTCCAACTCCTCTTCATTCAAACAAAATTTATATAGTGAAAAACCTGTGCCATAGAAGGAAAAAAAAATGCTATCTAGTTATTCTCAGAACAGACTGAACGTACTTGAATGAAAAACCTAAACTGAATACCTAGGAAAACGACAGAACAGGAAGACTACAGCCTTAACACTGGGTTGGCTGCAACTGTCCTTGCCCTTTGCACTGTTTTTAACCTCAGCAGTGGCACCTGACCTGTACAACAGGATTTATGAGCAGATGCAGAACTATTTCCCAATGTATTCCTTTCAAAAGCAAAAGGATTTGGAGTTTCCCACCAACTGCATGTATGGGTCTGCAACAGCAGGTACGATGTGCTTACAGCCCCTATACTCCATGCCACGAGTTTTCTAACTTGTTTTAGTTCACAGATCTTTGCAGGCACAGGCAATGTGCTGTCTGGGACAAGAGCAAAGCCAGTGCAAGGCATGGGCATGTCAGGGCCTCAGCCCAAACATTTCATTGTATGGATCCCCTTCCATCAGGCCAACTCCAGTCTCCTAATGAGGATATGAGTACAGGCTTCTCTACCGGTCTATATTTATCCCTGGCCCAGGTGCTGTTTTCCAACTGTGAACACAAGCTCCCCTGTGCTGAGGACTCTGAAACTGAAAGAAAGAATTTCTCCCCCCTCCACAAGTGTGAGATGGTAAAATGAATTCACTCAAACTAGTGTCGCGTGCCAAAGCACAAAGGCCTGGTGTTTTTGAATGTTCAAAGCCAGCATATGTTTGTCCCTATGCTTATGTTCTATATGGTTTTTGCCTCACTGAAGCCTACAGCAAACAGCTGCCATTAACATTCACCCCTTCTGCTAACATTTTCCTTAATCCCTAACTGACTTCCCAGCCTATAATTAAACTTTCCAGCTGCCACACTAAGAGATGGCACCAATATCCATCATTTATTTCTAAGTAGTCCTTAAAAAGCTTTTTTCCAGTTTCCAAGACCACGGACTAGAATCAAAGCCTCTTACCCTTACAAGTCTTTGGCTAAAAACCTTCCATTCACTTACAAACTGCCTCATCTTTTACCAGGGAAATTAAGCTGCCAACTAGTATTATCTTAATGATTAAACTAATGCATTTTTATAGTGCCAATAGCTGGAATGTAAAGATCTTGAAAACTGATGCATAAACACTGCAAGTGCTTACACATTTTGTATGGAAAATATACTAGAAAGAGCTCTATAACCACAGCATTTACAAAGCTGTTTGGTTCAAGCCCAAAGTTTAAACAGGAGCCTGAATTAAAATAATGAAAGACCTAATATCTTACTTTAGATTTCAACAGTAAATTTGGGTTAGCACTTCAATCTTGAAAATGTGTTTTTCATATTCATGTAAGAGATTACTTGAATAGCAGAGCTAGTTGACAACATTTCCGTCTTGAACTATTCTTGCAGTACTCAAGAGGACTTGATATTTTATAAGAAAATTACTGGCTTCACATTGAAAAAGGGAGATGATGTCTGAAGCTAACACCGTATATTTTGGTAATGTGACATAACAAGACCCCGAGGAAGCTGAACAAAGGCAGTGAAGGCAGTGTAACACCCAGTGGACATACAGTGTGGGGTTCAAAAACTCATCATCAACAAGCCCTTCAGATCCATTACAAGAAACCCTCCCCTAAACAGCCACAAAATGCTGTTATTTTTGTAAGTCCCAAATGTCTGGTTCACCTGCTGAACCTTTGAGCCCAAAAGGTTTCCCCAGCCCAAACATGCAGGCTGGAGAGACACACACATCATCCTCAATCCCAGAGCTCTGCAACTCTGCACACCAAAACCCAGGAGCCTGTATCTCCAAATACTATCTGTTATAGGGAAGGGCAACATCTGCTTGACTGCTGAAGCACCATCACCGAAAACAGCCAGCAGGCTCCATTCATAGTGTGATTGGCAAGTGCCAGCTGGCAGTCCTGACAGCCTACAGCCTGTAGCCTGCTGATGAAGACTCAGGGATGTTCAGGATCAGCCACCCCAGTGTCTCCTTCAACATGTTCAGGAGTGACAGCATGCTTTGGTTTTGCCTTTTGCCTCGTGTGGCAGAGTAAAATTGAGTGCCAAGATGCAGCCTTCATGTTTATGAAACTGCAGGCTGGTTTCACAGAGAATGAGGCTGCAACCTTGCTGAAAGCTACCAGCTATTTCAACAAAGTGGGGTCCCTTCAGGAAAGGAGTGCATTGGTTTTCCATGTTATACTACTGCTTGAGATCAACAATTCAAAATTAAGATTTTAATGGATTTCCGTAACTGTGCAGGATTTATCAACTACTGTAAGGCTATTTTGGTAGGCTACCAGATTAATAATTCAGGTTTTGTCAAGTCTAAAAGCATCACTTCTCAGCAAAGAGATCATGCTAGACAGGTGTAGAAATTCAAAGCCTGAACAGCTATGGCTTTGTTCCTAGCAGCAAGGCAAGAGAGGACAATATTTTAGGTGAAAATGGATACACTTTCGGTTCTCTCTAAACTACTGGTGAAACTTTTCTCCCTCCTTACATTAAACATATAATTTTATAGATGGATTTCAAAGAGTGCGTGTGACACTCTAAGTTTCAAATATGTATGTGTTGAGAGGTTAGGAGAATATGAAAACAGTGTTTCACTGAAACCCGTTTGTCATTTTTAATCACAGGATAACTCTAGAAGAGGTGTGACTGATGCAATTGAAATTTTCACCTGACAAACTGAATTATTCATCTTGGCGGCGCCTACGACAAGAGACCAAGCAGAGCAGGCAGTCAGCCACCAGCCCCAGGAGCTGCTACAGAACATCCCTGAGAAGGGGAAGTCATGTCTTGCAGCACCTCAGGGTGAAGTCCTGCCCCTGGCAAGCACAACAGCCAGGAGGACCCAGGACCTTGTCCTTGTCCCCACTGCTACCTCCTACCTTTTGTTTTCCAAAGCAGGGGAGGACCCTGGGCAGGCCCACTGATAAGAAATGCAGTGGTTTGTAAGGAAGGTGACAGAAATGAAGTTGAGGCCTTTATCTGCACCTGGAAAGAGCTGTGTGCTCTGTACTTGTGGCTCAGACAGGTAGGACTAAGGAGTCTGAGCAGCTTTTTATTTGAAACCGAATGAAAACTTCACCTGTTGCTAGTCACTACTTCATTTGCCAGGGATGGGACCTGAGGGAGTGGCCTGAACTTGTGTCAGGGGAGGTTTCAGTTAGATATTAGAAAAAGGTTTACCCAGAGGGTGCTTGGGCACTGGAATAGGCTCACCAGGAAGTGGTCACAGCAGTAAGCCTGGCAGAGTTTGAGGGTTTGGACAATACTCTCAGGCACATGGTGTGATGATTGGGCCAGGAATTGCACTTGAGGATCTTTGAAGGTCCCTTCCAATTCAGCCTATTCGCTGAGTCTGTGAAATACTCCAAGCTCACACTAAGTTTTCAAGGAATTGACTTTTTCTAATTGAATGCACTTGTCATTGTGCCTTGTCACCCCAGTTCTGGAAGATACCATGCATTTTTCAGAACTGTTATCTTAAGCAATTCTATACACTACTCTTATGTCCCAATTTTGTGCCTCTCTAGTATTAGTGATCAATAGTTTCCTCATTGCGTGTTCTAGCAGAATTGAGAAAGAAATAAAGTTCTAAAAATTCCACAATGTTAATAAAATAGGGTTTCCATACAATACAACTTCAGAATAGTAGGTTAAGAGTAGGCTATCCAAAATATTAAAATGAAGACTTTATGCCAGGAGAAAGCAGGATTCCTTGCCTGGAAATGTAGAGATGTTGGGCTTAAACATGAGATTTGTCAAAGAGTGAATTCTGCTCAGCCCACATCTCCAGTATGTTTTTAAGTGGGAAATAATTCCATTCATTATGTAAACTCTTATTCAGACTCTTGTTAATGTTTGTGCTATCTCTTCTGCATTTCTGGACAGTTTCTTTCAGGCTCAGCAGCCAACATTTAATTAAGAAATATTTAACAACTAGTGTTTTTTAAACAAGGTCACGTTTGCAGAAATAATTGCATATCACATCTACTTTACAAAATCAAAATACAGCCAGTGGAAACCAGATACAAAACACATGCTTTCAGCTGAACTACTTTTGTTTAGAAAATGAACAGACAATGTATTTCCTTGGCCGAGACCTTGATCTGTTTGCCAAATACTGTCCTGCAGAGCTTTTTCTTCTTACAACAACATTCCAGGCACAGAGGACACTATCAAGGAAGCACACTCACAGTTCTGCAGGTTAGGAACAATGATAACCTTGGCATGCCTTTAAAGAAAGGTGGCAAAGCATTTTCAGTGAAGTACACAATGCAGTATGTAGTTAATGTATCTGTTTTATCCCTTTGTAACTGCTCGGAAGCCAGAGAGTGATGGGTATCTTCTTATGCAATTAGAAAGTTTTTTACATGATGTTTTGTTGCCACATCTTCTAGTGCATGCCAGCACTTTTTCACTTAGGGAAAAAAAAGCACAGCAAGATTTCTTATGAATCTATGGAAATATCAAACACTCGTATAGATTTCCACAGACTGGTTTAAAGAAGGAGGCATAACTACACCAACAGTGTTCTTCAAAGCAGCATCATGGGATCAGAAGGTCATGGGGGCATCTTTTTTCATACCAGCTATTTTGCTTTTAGATAGAAGAAATACTGGCTAGAGCTAGAAAGGGGCGCTTTAGATGATGGAAAATGCAGGACACAGGGAAACAGAAAAATAAATTGCAATAATCAATCCTCTACTGGGGGGAAGGAAGGTGATTGAGAACAACAAAGGATGGGGAAAATACAGTGATCGTGTCTACAAAGCAGATAGGTTAAAACAACATTGGAGCTTGAGAGGGAGGAAGTCCAAAGCCAGGTAAAGAGTTTGCTTTAATACAGGCATTACTGTTGCAGAAGCTGCTGCTATCCTGTAACCATTGTAAAATGGTCAATGTAACCATTTGCCCCCGTGGGCAAAACCCCAAAACCATGCAGTTTGCCCTGTACTGACAAGAGACATTTTATGTCTGTTCCTACAGCACAGCAACGGAAAGTTGGTAACAATTTAAAAAGACAGAACTTTTTTTTTATTCTTCAGCTCTGCATCCTTAATTCAATCACTGTCCCCTAGGGCTGAGGAAAGGACTGGCTTTACTGCTCTGCATTATCATGCTGGCAGAGAAGCTACAGAGAAAAATATTCCTAGTTTATATATGATGCAAGTGTAAGAAAAACTTCAGGTTCACAAAACGAAGAGTAAGCCAAGAAATCTAAGTCAAAGAAGTAGCAGATGAGGATAGAATACTTTCAAACCTGAAATTCTGTGTGGTTGAGGTTCACAAGAGCTCAACAGGTAACAGATCAGAAATAGCAACCTTAGCATCAACACTTAGAAGCGTAAGATTGGCTTTTCAAGTACGTTTCATTTAGCTTTCAAGTAATTTCAGCATTTCTTTCATATATACTTTCAAGTATATCAGCATTTCACCGTCACAATAACTGTGTGGCATATTTAGTTTGTGCAAACAAAAGCAGGTACATTGTTTATGCAGACAGAAAGCCTGGTTGAATATATTTAAATATACTGATGAAGGAAGTAGGTGCTGTCTTACCTCCCTATGTTGGAAAACCAGTGAGGGCAGAAGCATTGTCTGCTAGCTCTGCTTCTCCAACCCAGGCATGAAGGGATTCCCAAGATCAGGATAGTGAGACAAATCAACTATTCTCTACTTCTTGAGAGTGTCATTAAATAGGGTGACATGAGAAGTGATTGTGGTGGTGGTGTTTCTTTTTTGGTTTTTTTTTTTTGGGTTTTTTTTTGTTTGTTTGTTTGTTTTTTTCCAAAGTATCTACTATAGCCCATGAATAGATGATTATAATCCACAAATACTAGTAGTGGCACTGAGGGCAGAACTGAACACAGAAACCAAACCACTGTCAATACCAGATCCAAGCTGGCATAGAGCCTGTCCCCAACTTCTGTTTTCTGCACTTAGCACACTACCCCTGCAAATAACTGATGAAACCCCGACAGTGCTGGCATAGTATAAAAGGAACCTCCTAATTGCCATGCTTCAAATTCCAGCTCTAAGCCTGCTAAGAGAAAGTCTGCAAAACTCTTTAATAAATCATAGAAATCAGAGACGAAAATTAGGTCATGTCACCCACACCTCCTATCTGCACCGTGAGTCTGTTACCCATACAGTGCTGCCGAGTGCTCCGTCTCGACAACTCCTAAATGATTCAAGTGCTGAGGTTTCTCCCAATTCCCCAGGCAGACTGTTACACAGCCCAGTGAACATCACCATCCATAGGCTTTTCACTGACCAACCTCATCCTCTCTGTACCAATTTTATCTTTGTCCCATTTTGTTCTGCTCCTATTTATATCTTCCTCCAACTTCCCCCAAATCTGCTCTTGATGCTACCTCAACCACTATCCAGCAGAAATTGTTGCTCAGGAAACGTTCTTCTGCCTCTCCTGTAATACTGCTGTAGTGTGCTGCTATTTTTAGGAGAAAAAAGGAGGTGGTAAGGGAATGAAAGGCTGCCAGCTCCAGCTGTACAAGAATAATGCTCCAGTACAGTGGAAACTACAGTGTTTCTCTTTAAGCACATATAATTGACCAAAACCTTAGTCTTCTGGAATGATATAAATGGGAAAGATAGAAGAAATTGAAAAGACAAATTAAATTCCAAGGCTAGAAAAAAAAAAACAAACCCTTGTCATCTCACTTCACCTTTCAATCCTACAGCTGGGCTCTTCCTTCCAGTGTTGTTCTTGGGATTTTACAACAGCCCTTGCCTAGTGAGACACATGGTTAAAGTAGCCACATACTGCCATTATTCTAGAATAATTTAGGTTGGAAGGGACCTTAAAACTCACCAAGTTCCAACCCCCCTGCCAAGGACAGGGACACCTTCCATTAGACAAGGTTGCTTAAGGCCCCATCCAACCTGGCCTTGAACACCTGGCCTTTGGCAATATTTTCAGGTACATGGTGTGAATATTGGCATGTTCTGGACACCCCAAGTTGGAGCTGGATTTTATGGTCCTTGATGGGGCCTTCCAACTCAGTATATTCTATGATTCTATGACTTTCAGGGATGGGGCATCCACAACTTCTCTAGAAAACCTGGCTATTCTACCTTGTCCTAACACTACATGATTGTATAAAAAGTCTCTCTATCTTTTCTGTAAGCCCCCTTAAACTGAAATATCCAAATGTAGTCTCCCCAGAGCCTCCTCTGCTCCAGTCTGAACAACTCCAACTCTTTTAGTCTGTCTTCCTAGCAGAGGTGCTCCAGCCCTCTGATCACATTCATGGCCCTCCTCTGTATCTGCTCCAACAGGTATACACTTTTCCTGTGCTGGGGACCCACAGGTGGAAGCAATATTCCAGGTAAGGTCTCATGAGAGCAGAGTAGAGAGAACCACATCCCTCAGCTGGCTGGCCACACTGCTTTTGACAGAGCCCAGGGTGCTGTTGGCTTTCTGAGCTGCAATCATGCCTTGATGTCATGCTGAGCTTCTCTAACACAAACACCTCCAAGTATTTCTCCTCAGGCCGGCTCTCAATCCATCTCTCAGCCTGTATTTGAGCTTGTGTTTGTCCTGACCCCTGTGCAGGGCCTTGCACTTGACCTTGCTGAACTTCAAGAGGTTCACATGGGCCCACCTCTCAAGCCTGTCAAGGTCCCCCTGAATGCTAACCCCTCCCTCCAACCATGTCAGCCACACCAAACCGCTTGGTGATGTCAGCAACCTACGCAATGATTAAAAAATGTTAAGAAACCTGCTTACAAGAAGCCACTGTGCCTTAGGCCAGCCCCTCAAATGGAAGTGAGGCCTGTGTTTTGTGCCTGCTTCAAGACAAAGTGATCTGCTGACCTCCAAAAAGGCAGCTGCCCATCATTCCCCAACCTCCCCAGCCAATGCCAGTGCCAGATGCTGCGCACAAAGGGCTCTGTGCAACCAGTGCCTGGACTATCAAGACTATCTTGCCAAACGAAAAGACCTTGATTTCCTGAGCACACACTTTTATACATCACCCACTGTGTTTGTCAAACCTCATATTTACTGATATGCAAGGTTAGGAACCACTACCAGAAACAAAGCAGAGGTATCAGATTTTTTGCCACAAATAATTCTCACAGGCAAGCAGTGATGTTTCTCTTTGTATATATGCATATGTCCATGTATGGAATCCAGTGCATCTGTGGGGCACCTTCAGCAATCAGACCATGCTGGGAGCAGAGGGGCTAAGCTCTGTCTGCCCCAACAGTTGCTCTGCAACAGCAGTAATTTAATACAAAGAAAACAGTGGTACATACAGAGCACCTGGTAAAGTAATCATTTCCAGTATCCTTAGAAAGGTTTCAGCTTCCTGACCTAAGCTATGATTTGGCTGTGTCAGATCTTGATACCTCCACCTAAACCAAACTGAGCCTTGCTTCACAGCCAGGCTTACCGATTTCCGTGGGAAGACTGGAGGACCAAGATACTCCCCGACATGAATCAGGGTGCAAGAACAGGTCTCTCAGTTAGTATAAACATATGTTTCCTAGGTCTGGAAGAGCTGGTGTATTTTTTTCTTTTTTTTTTTTTTTCTTCTGTTCTTCACAGCCTGTTTACATTTCCTGGCTTATTAAACTACATTTTATTTGCAGCCAGTACCTCCTGGGGAACTGGAGGTGTTACACATAATTACCCTCAGATTCATAAAGACTAAACAAAGCAACCTCCACCACCAGGGAGTCCTCCTGCTCCATTGCTACCAGCAGTGTCAAGTTCCCTGGATGCCATGAGTGGTGTCACCTCCTGCAAGCAGGGAAAGGGCTGCTGGTGCACCCCAGTATGTGACCATCTCCCAGGATTTACTCACCTCTTCCAGGGAGGTGGAGAGTGCTGTGATTGAGCTGCTGCAAGGGATGAAGCTCTGAGGATGAGGAATATGAAGGAAAAATCCCAAATGAGGAGGAGGAGAAGCAGCACAGGTACTTGGCCACTTTCTTGGGTTCCAGTAGGCATTCCACCACGGAGCCCAGAGACAGGGGGACCCAGCCAGTGAATCCAGCCAGGGAAAGGGGACATGCAGGGGGAGCACGACACAGCTACAGAGCAGAGGAAAACCTACGTGTGCAGCTTGCCCTAGTCTTGCCTTGCAGGTGTTTTCCCTACTTCTCTACCATGAACATCCCACTGTTCAAAAAACAGGGCTCCAAACAAAAGCCCGCCAGGGTTAAGCTGTTGCCACCTCACTTGGTACCTGCAGCCCATCTGGGAACAAAAAAAAACCAAAAAAACCTCCTGTTTTGGGAAAAAGGCTGCCGTAAAATCCAGGCAATGGGCACATGCTACATTTTGGTAGTCCAAATTTTAACATAGCCCTAAACTAGAATCATCAGCCACTCTCTATTCCACACAGGAGCCGCCTTCTTCCAAGTCTCACCTAACACAGCAATGCTGTGACTGCTTCCTCCTGTCCCATTTGCCAATAAACATCTGTTTCATACAAATACTCGCACATGAGCAGGTATTCAAAATTGTATCCTGCTTTTTTCTCTTCACATTCCCTTACCCTTCCTGAATTTTCTTTTTATATTCACATGTGTTTTCCATTTATTCTAGCCCTTTATCCCCAACACATTCTCCGAGTCCCCAGCTTCCACATTCTTCTTTAACCCTTTAAAATGAAAGACTTTCCTCAATGGGATCAAACATCTAGTGGGTGATCCTCATGCAGATTTCCGTACTTCTTTTGTTTCTCATCTTGCCAACAGACCAGTTTTGATAGACAGTGAAGTCACTGGAAAGGAGTCTCTATCTGTGGCATACAAAGTATTTCCAAAATCTATAGAGGAAAGGGTAAAAATTGATGCGGTCTATGTAGAAAAGCCACCTTCCCCATTTTATTTTTTTTGTTCTGTGTGCTTTTAAAACTTTCATTTATGTAATACTCTTTCATGTACTGCATCCCATAGGATGCATATAGGTTCATGATTTAATAGATTATCATTTCCTTTTTGCTTTTACCCGCTTTATACAAGAACAGCCAGCTCTTCTGATACAAAGATGAAGTAAAATGTAAAGATTTCATTTTCCTCCAGAGACAAAAAGCTGACGATTACTCAAATTGCATTATATCAAATACTCGGGAAGGGTACAGGAGATATTGATTTTGTTTTCTATACAGCACACTGTCTCAGATTAACTCAGTTGTCCCAAATACTGACCCATTTCTGCTTTTCCAGAGGTATTCAGTCCTCAGCAATCCTCTCGAGCTTCCTCTGCACTGATGGTGATGGTGACAACGATTGAGAGTGACAGGGGAGTGAGCAAAGGGCATGTAGGTTTTCTCTTACCAAAGTCACAGAAAGTGCTCATGCTCCTCTTCTCTCCTACCTGGGCTGTTCCCTTTAAGAAATAGAGATCTTCCCAAAGAAAACAAGCCTTTCTCTTTGGGTGTTTCAAGCCAGCTATTAAGAGAGCCAGTGCTATGTGTCCATATACTCATTTAGACTTGGACCATTTATAATGGACCCAGCCATTATAAATGGCTAACACTAAAGACTGAAAATTTAGAGAAACATGCTATAAAAGCTAGCTAATCTATCATTTTTCTTCATGAGTGGATCATCTCTTTTAAAGACTTCCTTTATGCTACTGACTCAAACTGCTTAGGGATGCTTATTTAAGTCTAGTTCTGGGTAACACTCTTATGCTGTACAACTTTTGTACAAAATAGAAACAATCCATCTTCCAGAATAAACACTTTTTCAGTCTAATTTTCAGCTTAGTTGACAGCAATCATATTTTTCAGTTATATGCATCCATTTATACTCACTTGATTAGAAAGAAATTTTATTTGAACAAAACACTTTGAACATTCAAACCCTGCAGACATATTTTCTGTAAAAATGTGATATATAAAATCCTAAACCACAAAATCCTAGGGCTATGCTATACAGATTGAAAAAAACACAATCCTGCAGACTCACAACAGCCCTCCCTGCACAGACTGACCCTTTGTTTTCAAAGCCCAACTTATATTAAACATGCAGTGACTACACACAGATTCTCAGCCAAGGATGTATATTGATGTGACAAAGTCACATAGTTTCACACTTTTGTGTTGAAAATGCTGTAGCCCAAGAAATAAAGCTGATGGTTCAACTCATGAGAGACAAGAAGCCTTTTATAACCACTTATAAATGGTTTGACGTTTTTCCCTCAGACAACAAGCAGTCATTTACTGGTACATGAGATTTCCATGAAACAAGTCTGAATGTCACCCACCGTGAATAACACATTTAACACATTTCAAGAACTTTCTGTTAATTCAAAATCATGCCTGAAATACAAAAAAGTGACATTTTACATATTTTAAGAAAACAACTATGCATAACCCCCACGGAACTCACAACCATGCATCAAACAACAAACATAACAAACATAGGTGCGACCATGTTGCTGTGGGACAAATCTACTATTACCTACCCCTTCCTGGATTTCAAAGAAAAATCTCTGGATAACAATTATTTCTCATTAAAGACTAAATATTCAGCAGGTTCCCACTACAGACAATAAAAGACTTCATCCTGATTAAATTAAAAATTACGTAAGTTGTAACTTCACCTTCACTTGCTCCTTCTCGGAAGAGAGAACAAAACCCCTACCCAAAACCAGCCCTCTCCAGCAGTTTTGGTGCAGCTCTCCAGCAGACAGACACAGCCCTAGCCAGCGAGGAGCTGCCAAGGCTGAGGCGCAGGGGGAGGCTGGGGATGGGTGCCACACCCTGCGCCCCCCCTCCCCCGCTGCTCCTCCTCAAGGCTAACCCTGCCCACCGCAGCAGCGGGCTCCCATGGGATGAGCTCCTGATGCGCATCCGACCAGATCCTCGTCCTGTGGGGAAGCCTTTGGGGAGAAAAGGCCATCAGCTGCATCACTGAGGGATGCAACTGCAGGCAATTACTGAGGGGAGAGGCCGGGGCTGTACTGTCTGATAAAACAGAACCAGTGTATTTTTAACGTTTCCCGACGTGTTTCATGTTCCCTGCTGCAGCAAGCAGGTCTACAGCATGCCAGCAGCTCAAGGAGCCCTTGCGTTCATGCAGTGCCATAAGGAATACACTTCCAGCAGCTCTTACCCCAATGCAGTGCTCTCAGGCTCCCTTCTCCTCCCCTGATTGCCATGCAGGTCTCATCCTCACACTAGAGCTGAAACTTTCCAACCCAAGCAGACCAGCATAGCACTATTTGCCTATAGTCTATTATGCATGTACACACTCAGAGGTGCAGCAAGATCAGTGAATTTAACAATATCAGTGATGCAGCATGATGATCTTGACCTTTTAATACTCTGTGAAAGGACTCTTCTCCATAGAATTAGAGAAAAATCATACATTCAACTACATCTGACCTTTACTGGTCAGATTATGTAGTTTACTAGTCCTTATATAGTTTGCTTATTTTTAATGGGATTTAATAATACTTGCTTTATTTATGCAAACCTTTCAGCTTTCTGTGGACAGAGACAATTGCTGACAACACTAAAAGTAAAACAAAAAGGTATCAGTCTGTAAAAGAACAGAAGCACATGGGACACACCTAACCTAGAGCTGGTTTTTTTTTTTTTTTTTGGCAAGTGGGCCTCTGACTTGCAATTATTTTTGACAAAAAAGACCTCTAACATTGTCATTGTAAGTAGTTTCCCTTCAACTTCGAAGCAACGTGCATGTTCAATGGAGGAAATAGTTTCCATCTCTGCCTCAAACAGGGGCACATGCCGGAGAACAGTGGTGAGAGTAACAACCGCCTTGACCCAGAGCTTTCCTCCTCCAGCACATCCCCAAGAGAAATTAAATCAAGACAGCACAAGGCCAGACAGGGATGATTTGCTATTGCAATTTCCACAGGAGTGCAAGTTTCTTGCTATATGTGATGAAGTTTCGCCTTTGAATGAAAAACGGGACAACCGAAAAAGACCAGATCCTTTTCCACCGACCCGCCCCGGTGCCTCTGGCAGCCCAAGGGCGCGGGGCCGCACCCAGGATGCGGGAGCAGAGACGGACCCGCTCAGCCCTCACGCTGGTCGCACCCGCGGCTTCTCTATTCCCCTTTCCCCACAGACCTGGCCGAGACCGACACTTCCACGCCGCGCTCCGCGGGGCCAGGAGTAGGGACGGGGAAGAGTGAGAGGTTCCAGCGTCCGGGGCGCGCTCCCGAGCACCTGGGAGCCCGCGCCGGGTCGGGCAGGCAGGGACGCGCGATGCCTCCCGCGCGGGGCGGAGCGGGGCAGCCCGGCCCGCAGGGGCCCCTCGCTGCCGGCCGGGAGGGGGCCGGCGCGGTGCTGCCACTGCAGCGGTCCGGGGCTGCGATGTGCTCCGTGCATACCCACCCCCCCCGCTGGGGGGGGCCCGGGGCGGGGGGGGGGGGGGGGGGAGGGGGGGTACCCCCCCCCCATCGCGAGCAGCGCAGCCCCGGCCGGGCCCCTGCACCGCCCAGGTGTTGTGTCCGCCAGGTGAGCGGGGCACTGGGGAAGGCACGGCCCTAGGGGGGCTCGGGGTGCGCCCCACCACGCCGCACGCCTCGCCCGCCCCGCTCCGCCGTGCCTCTGCCGCCTACAGAAGTTTCCCACAGAAATGCGTATCGTCCTAAAAAAATTAAAACTGCAATCGGCCTCCCACCCTCCGTGCCCCGGCAGAGCTGCGGCGGGAGCAGCCGAGGCTGTGTGTGTCCCCGCAGAGCCCCCGCCGCTCTCCCCGCTCTGCGGGGCGCACCGCTCGCTGCCCGCCCCGGCTCCCCCAGCCAGCCTGGCCGCACGCACACGCCGCCCCCCCCAGCTTAAAAATGGCTCCTAAGAATGATGCAAATATATATAGACATATATATATATATATGTCTATATATATACACACACAAATATATAAAAATAAACACGCATATATTATAAGAGGGGGGAGATGCAATCTACCCCCGCCCCCCCGGGCATACCCTCAGCTCCCCGCTGCGGGGAGGGCACCGCAGGCAGCGGGGCCGGAGCGGCGCGGAGCTTCCTCGGCCGCGGAGCGGAGCGGCGGGGGCGGCGGGCGCGGGGCTGCTCCCGGCGCGGCGGCGGCCACGCGTCAGCAGCGGCAGCGCAGCCCGGCTCTGCCCAGAGCGAGCCTCCGCCGCTCCCCAGCAAATCAGGGCTGCCGAGGCTCCTCCGGAGAGAGGGAGGGAAAAAGGGGAAGGAAAAAAAAAAAAAAAAAGAACTGTACGCAGGGGAGAGCGGCAAAAGCTGGATGCCAGCAGGTTTGTGGAGGCAGCCTTCCTGCCTGCCTTACTCCCTGAGCCACCGAAGGCTGCTCCCCGGGCACTGCATAGTGCCACCCCGCCAGCACAGGGATCCCCACCTGTGTCTGGAGGGATTCGGCCAGTTTTTGGCTCAGCTAAATTAATCCATGTATTTAGAGAGATGAGTATAGCTTCAGCAGTTTCAGGCAAACCCCTGCGATTGAGAAGCTCCCTGTCAGCTTAAAAGCAGCAAGCTGTGAGCTGGCAAGGTCTGGCTTTGAATTACGTGTGGGGGTTTTGATGGGGGGCATGTTACCAGCCTTTTCAATTTTAATTTTCAGTGACAAACTACATGTTCTTAAAATATGAACCGTATTTCAGTCAAAAAGATTGCCAAAATGTAAAAAAAAAAAAAAAATTAAAGTCCTGTTGCACATCAGATCCTGATCCAAAAGGGATAATGTGAAACTGAAGATGACTTTGAAGTTTGTACTCCAGTACAGACCACAACATGCCACATGTCAGAAAGCATAAAAAATTTGTAGTGCATACAAAAGCATTTCGGGAGGGGATTAATCCTACTTGTACCATTCCAGTGTGGTAAATGCATAGCTCCTCTTGGAGCACAAAACCGACTTCTCCCCTCTAAACACATAGGAGTGGCTGTTGGGTTTGAGACTGCTGCATCACCATGCCCAGAGGCACTGCTCATTTGCTTCTCTGGGGGACCAGAAGCAGCTGAATATGCTCTTTTGTGTAGGAGGAATTGACCACAGGAAGGGCAGTGATGGCTTGGCTGCAGAGGGACAGATCAACACAGTCTGATGTTGCACCTTGAATCCTGGTACAGCAAGTAATAAGAAATGAGGCTTGTTATTCTCTCTTTAGATAGGGCACTTAAAAAGCTCCAAAACTTCCGAGATCCAAATCATACTCAGGGCTCTGACATGAATCAAGGGGAGAGGGAGGGACAGGGAATAGCTCTTTTAATTAGCAGCATCTCTGGGGGATTTAAGAAGAGGAGGTTTTGACAGTAGGCAGAAGCACACCATTTCTCAGATCTGCAAAACTGTGATGTTCTGTATTTCACATGGAATCGTAGCCAGACACACACCACCCTCTTCACCTGCTATGCAAGAGTGCTGTTGAGCAGATCTGGCACACCATAATGTGCCTGAGAAGGAAAGAAAGTTCAAAAGGAAAATGCAGGCCATCAGCTAAGAGAGGGCATACCTTTGGTCACGCAGTTGAAATAACAAGACTTGTATACTCTTTTCCACCAGGAGCTCTGGAAGCCATCACAAATCACAAGGGAATGGACTTGACAGCTAAGGCACACATTAGAGTTAACAAGATTTGAATTGAAAAAGAAAAAAAAAAAAGAGGAAAGTAAGAAAAGGACTGACTTGCTCTGAATCAAATTGAGTCTCAAAAGCAAACTAGGAGACTCAAGAAATATTTGTGAAAAAAACCAGCAAGAATTTACCAGCTCAACCTTTGGCAGCTCTTGCACTGCCCATTACAGAGGATGGTGTTGACATCACTTTTATGCAGAAACATCACAGGAATATCAGTGCTCCCCAGCCATCTATGTCATCCTTGAGCAGTACTGCAGGCAGATTTACCCCACAGTTACACTATTCTCTGTGATCCCTTTTGTGGATATTCTGCATACATAATGGCATCTTTCATCTGAGGCTCTAGAAGGCTTCCAGCACATTGATTTAACCTCAAAGCATCAAGTGGTATTAAGAGGCTGCTCCTACAAACAAGAAATCTTTGCAACAGATTAAAGGCAGCTGGCACCTCTGGGCTACCAATAGGGGCCAAAGTTTCAGTGCTGTCAACACTCACAGTATTTTTCTTTTTTAATTTTCAAATGTTAATTTCTAATTCCAAAGTGGGTTTGTTGCCCAATGTGTTATGACTTTTGTCAGAAGGAAGCTCCAAGGAAGTTTAGGTTTCCATGAATCAGCATTTTAATTTTTTTAAAATGTTTTTTCAGTAATTTATAGTGAGCCTGAATCCATATTCTTCTTACACAGGTGGAAAATGTGAATAATCCCCCTGCACTTCACTGGAATTAAAGCAGTGTCCATTTACACAAAAGGAAGACACCAGATGACAAATCGAGGTAGCACGAGAAGAGACCAATCTCCTGCTTTGCTATAAGACAATAATTTTATTTTTTGCTATTTTTTTTCTTTCTGGAAGTGGTACTTCAGACTTAGATGTCAGGAGCAAATAGTTCCATTTGAGTTCCATTCATCTTAACTCCCAACACATCAGGCTTGGTGCAGCCCAAGGCATCCCTTCTCACCTCCACATAAGGCCCAGCAGGCAGCAAATGGCACAGCCCTTGCTGCCTGCCATAGAGGAACCTTTAACTCCTACATTCTGCTTATTTAAAACCAGCACCAGCTTGGGTGGGATGCAGGATGCCACACACTGGCAGTCGCTCTGAACGCACAGCCCTTGAACCCCCCACACCCTGCTGCTCTAGACATGAGCTCCCTGCGTGCCACTACCCACACACCATCTCCTCTCCATTTCAGTGCCTGCAGAACACCTCTCCAGCCTGCTCCTGTCACACCATCCCCTTTCCTCTTCTCATAACCAGTTTGGCCCATTCTCCCCCCCTCTCTATTAGCACCATACCTATTTGCCAGGGATTTCCCAACCATCTATTCCTCCTCAGCCCTTACAAGAGGTATCTCTTCATCCTCCCTCCAAAGCAGTTTCCTTCTCCTCGTACCATATGCCTTCCCTGTATTTTCTCCATTTTTTGTATTGAGATGGCAGAACCCAACTATATGAGCAAGAGTCAGTGTCACGCAGGAGAAAGACACATAGCTGGTGAAAGGGGTAAAACAGGTTGAAAGTTCTGTCTTCCATTATCTTGTCTATCCATCCACCCCTCTTGCTGTTTCAGTTTCTCACCTTCGGTGAACACTTACAACTTGCTTGGGAAAGCCCTTCAAAGAGAGGAAGAAAAAGCCACGGAAGAATAATAGCAAACACAGCCTCTGACATGAAGCAGGTAAATTAGAGGTGGGGAAAGAAAAGGTGCCAACACACACACCCCTTCCCCATGGGGTTCCACTCAGAGGAAAACAGTTGTAAGGAAAAGAGGCCTGTGCAAAGCATTTGGCCACTACAAGGACTTTTTTTTATAAGGGAGAGGAATGGGGAGACACATGGTCTCTGCCAGGAAAAGATGAATAGGCAACCCTGGAAGAACAGGGACAAGGATTATTGCCCAGCTCTGGGAACTGATGCCTAAAACATTCTTGTGATTCCCTAATTGATTGGACATGGCATTCAAAATAGCACATAACAGAAAAGCAAAACACAAAAATGCTATCAAACTCAGCAAAAAGCTGTCTTAAGTCCAGCCAACGATGAATTAGCTGGGCATAGCACTTTGAAAAATGGCAAGCACTATAAAAGTACTAGCATTAATACAGCATTATTAAGGAGATACTTCTTAGCAGACAGGAGCTTGGCACTATCTGTCTAGACGGGCAGATGGGTTTGGAGTCTAACTGATTTTTTTTTCTTTTTTTTTTTATTATTACCGTATTCACTTCCATTTATTAAAAGCAAACCATTCTGTCCATGACTCACGCAGCTTAACTTTCTGCATGGCAATGAAACAAAATTCTCATAATTAAGAATGATCATTGTGAAGAGATGAAGGTAAGATTTAGAAATCAAACCAAACTTTCCATTTTTGCCTTCACTCACTACAAACATAATGCCCACTAATTGCCTTCAAATATGTCAGTAGTAAACCTTTAGATGAGCTATCCTTAAGCAGAACTCAGTGACACAGCAGGTTAGATTCATTCTTGACACTGGTTTACTGACCTCAGAGAAGAGATTTATTTGGTCTGTTGCCTGTAACTCTCACTCTGCAAGTCACTGCCAAATCCACCCCATTTTAAGACTACTGAAGGAACAACAAGTAAATTTGGCCCCAGTGCTGTGCAACTGAAATCCTGCCCATTGAAGATTTACTGCAATTAATTCAGCACTGCCCTTTGCCACTTTCATATCTGTGGCTACTTTCTGACTGAAAGCATTAACAGGATTATCAAAGATTACCTCCTGCTGCAGTTCTCCAGCCCCCATTATGAACCAAAGGTAGCCGCATTTTATGGATGCATGATGCTTTGAGATGTACCTGAGTCTGTGACCAAAACATACAAGAGTTATCTTTCAGAGAGAATAATAAACTGAAGCTTTGAATCACAGTTAAGGTTTTACTTTTTAATTTATTTTGTTTATTCATAGTCATTAATAAGGTTTAACCATAGTTTGATTCAATATACACTGACTACAGGAAATCAACAACACAATATGCCGTTTATTTTCATAAATTTATTTTCATTTCATTAGTGTTTCTGAACAGCCCAGCAATAAGAGAGGCAAGGACAACTTTCATTTTCCAGTAGCAACTCTAGGACCACAAACTTCCCAGATGGGAACCATCTCTATGGAGATCAACACAGACTATTTTCCTTTACTAGGTTGCTTCCTTCATTCTTTTCCATACCATTAAACCTAGTCTTGCACTTTTGTTATAAAACTATTTTTAGCTCTTCTATGCCTTTTCATCTAATTCAGAAAAGGATTTAAGCTGAAGTTTACCTAAGTATAAGCTAGAGTCTTACTGAGGCAAAGAAGAATCAATACTCATATATATGGACTACTGTCAGAAATTGAAATGCCATCCTGAATCATAACCACCTTCTCCAAATCCCATGAGGAAGATGCCTCTTCCTCATGACATCTATAATAAAATGGCTTGCAGTGGCCAGGTTAATAGGCATAGCCCCCAACTGCTTTCATATAATTTGTCTTTGATAGCTGCAAGATTTACCAGAGAGGGAAGACACTTTAAGGAATGTTTGCATAGCACCCAACACAGTTCAACTCTCATCTTAATGAAAGTTAATAGCAATTAAGGGAAGCCGTAGTAGGTTATTGTTTAAAATACAATGAATGTTTATTTTTATCATCATACTAAAATGTTATTGGGAAAAGATAAGAAGGCCTGCTCAAAACAGAACACATTCATCCTGTATCTGTGTTGTCTCATATGCTATGATGTCCCAGGTTGCTTTCTTCAATGGTTGAAGGATTCCTTTAGGCTCAAGGATTCCTTACAATTGAAACATTTCTGACCTGGCATGTCTAAACTAGAAGCTTAGGTTTGCTATCTTTCCTGTCAAGCTGTCCCTCTCCAGTTTTATTCTCTCAGAGTGACAAAAGAGTAGAAGAACCCAGATTGGACAACAATAAGTAAACTCTCAGAAAGGGGAAGGGCTGGTGTTTTTAATCTATCAAATAGACTTTTTGAAGAAAACAACAACAAAGCAAAACCTCAATTTATGCACTGTAATTTCTCTGTCTCTAGTTAGAAAAGTGCAAAGTTGATCCCAGTATTCTGCCACATCTTGCCCTTCTGTCTTTCCTTACACAAAACTTTACAGCAGAAGTGGCTGCTCTTCATAAAACAAGGACCTGGGGCTGTGCCTATTGGCTCCAAGCCCACTAAGCCAGATGTCACCCTTGCTCCTCACAGCCTGTCCCTGGCCCAGCTTGCCACATTCTCCCAGTTAGACATCTGTAATACCAACAGGAGAAACCTCTTTATCAATCCCACAATTTCTCAGTTGCTCCTTCCCACCTCCATCTCCTGCCCCTTTCACTAAGCCACTGCAAATATTTATTAAGTCTGTGGGAAGAAGCAGGCAAACCATTTCAAGTTAGAACTGAAAATAGAGGAGAAACAATAAATCTGATCAATTCCTCACTATGATTCCCTGTGAGATCACATCAGTACAAGACTGAGGAGTGGGTGGTGTGGTGTGACATGAGCTGTGAGAATGGCAGCAATATCACACCATTGCCTCTGTCAGGGGCTATGCCAGCTTGTGCTGGCATCAGATGATAATGTTGGGCATCAACCTTTATTTATAGGAGCAACTGATCAAAATTATACCCCTATCCTTCAGCCCCAACCTGAGTGTGGCTCACGGCACCAGCCTGGCACCAGCAAACAGCCTCTGCATGTAGCCAGGAGCTACTCCACCCGACGTTCATAGCTGCTCAGACGCTTTCAAAATGCCATAAAACATGATCTGATCCAGATTACAGTTTAAGTCTCACATTCAACTCAGCTGGGATAATGCCAGTTAAAATGAAGGTAGTGAAGACACATTCATCCCTTCCTTCTGCTTCAACAGCTTACTCCCTCTACAATTCACTCTCACTATCAGTACTCACGGGGAAAAATCAAAAGTTACTTACTTATCCAGGTTTTCTGTGTTTTTTCCTTGGCAAATATAGTGGCATACCTTAAAGATAGATGCCTTGTGTGCACCCAGCAAATTGTGTATCAGGACAGAAAGTAGCAGAGGGTCACACTCTGCTGTCTTCTTTCTAACTGAAATGTGGCCAATTGTTAACTGAACACAGACCTGCAAAACAACCCTGTGGTATCTGCCTTGGGATCTCTGAAGGGTAAATCCTCTTAATAGCATGAAAATGACACTGGTACAGTTGAGAGGTGGGGAAAGGCAACACCATAACAAATCATCAACCTCAACTCACAGCTTTAAAAGAAGCAAATTTCACTCATCCAAGTGACAAATGGTATGTGTCTTGTCCCCTAGGCACTGAAAAATAGCCAGAAAGGCATCTCAGCCTCTCACCTGTTGAAAAGATTTTTACACTTTTCGAATAACAAACATCATGAACAGCCTCTCACAGTGCAAATGTTTAATTTATCACACATCCCTTGAAACAATCATTTTAGGACTAGGTTTACTTGGTCACCACCAGGCGCTGCTCCCAGTCAGCCTGTGTGTAAACATCTGTCCAGCTGCTCCCAGAGAAATGCATGCACAGCCCAAAGTTGCCAAGCAACATCCTCGATGCCTTAAGCATCAGGTCAGCTCGCCTGCTTTAAAAAAAGTTGCTTGGAAAAATAGGCTGATAGGAATGTACAAGCTTACATAAGGATCCTGCATTTAGAAGTAGAGATGTTGTGCTGCTTTCCTAGAAAATTAATTTTTGGGTGCACAATTTGGTTTTGGTAGAAAAGTAAATGTAGTAATTCCTGTCATCACATTCAAGAAAAAAGAAAGAAAAAAAAAAGCAAACAAATTGTGTGCTAAGTTTCTAAGGTTTCTAAACTAAAATCTGAACAAATAGTCAGGTTGAAAAATATACACAGTGGCGTTGATACAAAGCATTTAATTTACACAGTATGAAGTGCACAGTTGTTGCAAGAAAATTCTATAATTCAATTAGTTTGGAATAAAATGTCCCAATCTCCTCCAATTCTGACTTTGTTATTAATTCCATTCCTGGAGGTTTAGGCCATTTTACTGCTCTTCATACAGCAGCTAATCTATAGTCTAAGAGTTATTTTTATAAAAGAAAATAACAGAAGAACAGCAGAAGAAAGAAGCTACAAAGAAACACAAGCAAGCCAGATAAATGAACTCATAAAACAGCCTTCAGAGAGTTCAGATGACTTCAATGAGTTTCTCTCCTATCTTCCTTTCACATTCTGGGGAGAAAAATTGGAAAGATGAAAATGAAATATGGGAAAGGTTGTGTTCATAAGGTTTTATTACTGCTCCTAGTCCTCTCCACTCCATGGGTACCCCAGCAAGTGCTCTGAGTACCCCTCTGGATCTTTCTGCAAGGCAGGAAGGAGCATATACCCTGGCCGTGTGTGAGCTGACAGGCAGCACTGCTGATTGTCTATCACAACAAACGCTGTGATTAATCTAACAGGGTACCTGCCTGCTAGGGCCACACAGGGCCCAGCTCACGCCAAAACAAAACCTGTCCCCTAGAGAGAGAGGCGAGCTTTGCTCCTCTAGACTGTCCATCCTGGACCATCATGGCTACACCACCAGCACTGCTCGTCTTTATTTGTCCTACCACTACACAGGATGGATTTGAATGCTTAGCATCAAAGATGCAGTGGCAATCTTGTGGTGCAGAGTCTCCCATGTCTCTCCCTGCGCCAGCCACCCTCTGCTTTGCATTAGGCAACACAAAGTCTTGCTTTATTTTCCTTTGTGGGGGATTCTGCCATGCTTTGAAGGAACCTGAAAGTGATTATACAGAGGAATGATGAAACATGAGCTCTTGTTCTCATGTTCCACTCAGACAAAAAGGCAGGAGATAGAGTGGCTCTTTCTTGAAGAACTCAGCCTTGAGTATCCACCACAATTGTGGTGATGCATTTCTTGGGGTGCAAGAGTGCCAAACCCCTTCAGAGAGCAAGACCATTTTTGTATAGTACTCTGAAATTACACTTCAAAGAAATTGTTCCCATGTGATCAGTGAATTCCTTACTGGTAGGTTTTCAGTTTCCATTCCCCTATTTTTAATGAGCAGCAAATAATAATGACAATAATACTAATAATTTTAAACCGTAACTTTTAGCGAACAGTTCTTGGAATAACATGACAAAAGGTCTAGCTTTTGAGAGAAATAAATTTTCTATACTCCACAACACCCATGAAATCAAATACTCTGACATATGTCCACTAGGATGATTAAAGTAAGGACTTCTGAAGTCAAACTCACCAATGATGAATTTACAAAATAAAGCAAAGCAAAGTTTTGTTTTTCTGTAATTGACTGTGATCTTGAAATGTATGTGAATTACAAGGTCTGTTGCAAAAGCTGCATCATCAATGTGGATATTTTACTCACCCTCTTCAAAACCTCTTTAAAGCTAAAACTATGTTTCCTATTATTTATCAGTTTCATTTCAGCTAATCAAATAAAATTTTCACTTTGCAACTTTCCAGACATCCCATTATGTGATGTGTCTAAAGTTTGTATCGAATTCATCAGTCAATGAACATAGCAAAGCAATGTTCACCAGGCAATTACAGCATCTGAAAAACTTGCCATAAAACAGCAGTTACACTGCATCATGTACATGCAAACTGAGCTATTATGGTAAGATAATGTAGCATGTTACATCTTAATTTCTTATCTTTGAAGTCCTTAATACCCCTAACTTCTCTACCATGAGTACAGCAACTGCTCTTAACCACTTCTTGTCACCTCTTTCAGCTCCTGAAACCTATAAAACATTTGCCCTGTATAAGGAAAAATTCAGTTATTTTTGCTTAATTACAAGTGAAAAAGAAAAACAGAGACATTTTTTAAATGCCTGTAGCATTATGAAGTTAAATAATATTTTGGGTACAATTTACTTAGCTCACAGAAAGCAGTTATAGCTACACTTAGGCATTCACAAATATTTGAGAGCTTCCCAGATGGGGAACAACCATGCACAGAGATGTCACATTTGAAGCAGAGTGAGAGAGAGAAACAACAGCTGCTTGTAACCATTCAGCACGTGCTGACTTGGCACAAGCCCAAAGAGCACCTCCAACTTCTGGAGACCTGTAGTGGGAACTCACTTCCACAACCCCTGCACTCAAGCTTAAGGGGGCTGGAGAGGTGGAGAATACAGTTGGTGTCCTGGGTAGCTGAGCAAATACATGCCTGGGCATGACTCCAGAGGATACCAGGATCACATTGCAGGAAGACTACACCTTAATTACCGGGATGTGATCAGCCTGGTTTGTTATGAAGGGCCAACAGTCAATCTGACCTGAGAAATCCAGGTTCTGTGGAATAGATGAGATGAAAATACTAACAAGTGGAGCAGACTAAAACTAGCCTGAAATTTTTACCAGAGAAAGTATTTTGAAAGCATTACAATGTAGCAATAATGTAATTTTCAACTGTATTGTATATTCTCTTTCACAAATTTCCAATGTTCCTATATTTGTTTTATACTAGGTTCTCTTTATACACATATATTTTGGGAAATAAAAATATACCAGGTCTCTGATAATTTCAGTTCTCTCTTCTTCCCCCACCTACATCTCTACATCTCCACTTTGCTTAAATCTTATGTTCCAAAGAGTAGTAACTCATGGAAGGGAAGCTGAGTGTTGTAACAGCTACTCAAATGAGAAAATTAAACATGGGAAGGAAAGGTGGTATGAACCATGCTGAGTCATGTGACATTTCTTAAAACCCAACAAAGATAAGTTTTAAAATTCTTTTCGTTAATAACATCATTCTATATCTCAGACTTCTTAGTGGACAGACAATATTTGGATCTGCTCTTATGCAGGCTTCTTATACTTCTATAGACTATAATTTTCCTTACTTTTTGTAGTCTTCATTGTACTCTGATAAGTTTACTTTCTAGCATAGAAGAAATTCAAACTAATCATGGCTATGAGAAAGAGGAAAAAAAATCAAGACATTTTGTCCAAGTGTTCACTATTACACTGAGAATGCATCACTCTATTCTAACACCTATTGTGTTCTCTAGTAAGTTATTTTATGAAGTGGCATCCTCAAGTTATTCTAAGCAATAGGAGGATATTAGGAAAAAATTTCTTTACTGAAAAAGATAACAAGCACTGGAACAGGCTGTCCAGTGAAGTTGTGGAATCTCCATCCCTGAAAGTGTTAAAAAAACTCCATGTAGATGAGGGACTTATGGACATGGTTTAGCGGTGGTTCGGGCAGAGATGATTATTGGTTATTGGTTGGACCCAACAGTCTTAGAGGTATTTTCCAATCTTAATGATTCTATGGTTTTCAAGACCAGAATCAGAGCAAGCAGTTTGCTTAAACAAACAGGTTTCAAATCTGCACTGACTTGAGCACATTGGTGAGAGGAAAGGAGGGGTCAGACAGAAGCAGCCCTGCTTCCTCCATACCATTTCCTAATGCACACTCTGCTCTCTGGCAGCAGCCAATAATTATATCAGATTTCACAAGAGGGCTTCTCTGCCTGAACAGTAAGGTTGTTTATAAAAGTAGGAATTACAGCAGCATTACAAACCACACAAATAAGCTGCCTCTCTGCCTGTTTGCACACGGGTTACCCATCAGTGATACTGACAGGCCATATCTCAACACGTTCTTTTCCAACCAAGCCACTGAGAAACAACAGAGACTTTTTAAACCTGTTTGAAAATTGTATCACTCACTCAACAAGAGCCTTAAACAGAACATCAGGAATACAGCACAGGTGGAAAAAACCCATAAAGTCTGTTCTATCCATACTGTTGGCCACAGTAGCTTTACATAAGCAAACATCACACTCCTCCCTGCAACAAAGAGGTCTAATCTCAACAGTTCAGTAGGTGAAGCCCTCACCATTGAAAAGGATGGGAAAACTCAACAGTTTAATGATGAAAGGGTGTCCCTGCCCTGTGCAGAGTGGCCAAGCCAAACAAAACCAACAGAAATATAGTGTCAGAGAGAAACAATGCATTGACTGCTCTGTTTTGCAAATTAGACATTTTTAATAGCTGTACAGTTTTGACTCAATTCCTTTATTTACATTTTATCCAAGCATAGCAATGCTGTGTTTGTGGAAAATTTTTTAAAATACCTTTTTTTCTAGATAAATGAAAAGAGTACATTCAAGAGAAACAGCTAAATTATGCTCAGCAATGAACTAATTATTACAAAATACACACTCATCCCAAAAGAATTCTAGCCTACTATTTAAGCCCATTTGATAATTCAATTCAAATGCAGACAATATTTGAAAATTACACAAACACACTTGCACATAAAAAGATGGCAACTGTGTTTAATATGGACAGTTAGTGCAATTACAATAATTTCTCATCCAAGTGATGTGTGCAGTTGATTCTGTGTGCATCTCTCTACAGCAGACCCACTAGACCCCCCCCCAGTCCTCCCACAGCACATGAAGGTCAGCTGCTTTTAATGCCGGAAATTTAGTGAAACAGCTTGGTTTGTTATTGCATTGGAACTGGTTTTAGTCAGGGCAGCTCGCAGCTAAATGGCAGGCAGAACAAGCAAATTCAATTAAAATAGCTCTGAGGCAAAAAGGAGATGAGTGTGTGTATTAGGAAACTATAAATGGGAATTTAAATGGGTGCTACAAGAGCATGACCAGCCCACATCACAACTCCATCTTTCCCTCTTTCATACCCCTGTTTTTCTCTAACAATGAAAAATATTTTTAAATAGGTTGCTCCATTTCACAACTTTATCTTATCTTGGCACGTGAGCAGACACAGAAGAGCTGGGTTTTCACCAATCCTACCACACCAATCCTTCCCTGTTGAGGAGAACTCTCAGAACACATGGTCTGGACTATCCCTCTTTCCCAAGCTGACTTTTTGTTCCTCACCAGAGAAAGAAGGCACACAGAGCATCCTTGCATGATGTCAGGCTGAGCACAGGCAGGGCATGAGCTGCCATCAACCTCTGAGTGAAGAGGAGGGGAGGAGTAGGGCACAGCCCCCACAGCTCCAGGGCTGCTCTGCCAGGAACTTCAGAAATTAGCCTGAAAGTTATTCAGGCCAGCAGAACCATTGGCAAGAGTCACAGATTCAAACAAATGACCACAGAATATTTTTTCCCCCTTGTTTTAAATCATTGCAAGACACTGCTCCATGTGTGGTCAACAGTAGTAGAATATTTCCTTGGGCTCACAGCTCAGGATGGGAGTAGTTTTGGGCCTACTGTCTAGAGCTTGTTTTAATCTAAAGGGTCCTGGAGAAGAACATCACCCATGAACTGTGCAGCCTTCCCAAGAGCTTTGTCTTCTATGCTAGGGCTCATCCATGCCTTGTTTTGCAATTACTTGATGCAATTCCTTCCCTTCACCATTGCTTGTGGCACCACTTTTATTTCCCAGATGCGGAAAATTATCTAAATAAGGGAGAATCAAACCCTTTTTAGTCTAACCAGATATCAGACAATCCTACATCATACAGAAGAGCAGCAGGAATAAAATTAACATTTTATATTCAACTATTCCTGTGTCTCTCAATATGTGTTTACATAACATCTACCCCAGATCCTAACAAAAATTTGTTTTCAATTTCAATGGGTCTCTGTTGCTATAATAGCTGTGATGTGCAGCTACATCCTTCTGCACCAGCACTGGATCCAGGACCCATCCAAATTACCAGTTCAGTTCTGTTTCTGTGACTCTGACACAAATTTAAAAAAAAAAAGTCATCAAAGCAATGTTCAAGTAATGCATGTTACACAAGTTCAACCTCAAAGTTTTACTCATCAGAGCTAACTAAAAACAGGCGTTTTCTGAACTGATGCAATTAAAACAAATCTGTGTGTGGTTATTGTTTTGCTGGGTATTTTTTCCTTTTTTCTTTTCTTAGCATCAAAGTAATGCATCTTCAAGCAAAAATATTTTATTTTCTCAAAACATGGCCAAATTTTCATTGTGGTTTACATGATATCCTTAATAATCAGAAAACTAATGAGCTTGGGATGAAGACAGGCCTCAGAGGACAATGAATAAAATCTTTTCTGTCCTTAGTAGCATCTACTACTAGGGCCACCTTCTTTTTAAGAAAGATAAAATATTTTTCTCCTGTATTTTCTTTCTTTTTTTCCTCACACCCAGTTTATTTCACAGTTTTAGTGATCCCTTTCAGTATGAAAACAACGATTTATTTTCCCACTAATACACATAAAGCCAATTAAATTTAATAATTCTTCTCTTGTAGCATTTCAGAACTCCAGGCAGTGAAAGGAACTAAAGCACACTATAACCTTTACACATCAATAACAGGTAGCCCTTGCTTTAGACAGCCAGGATTAAGACTAGAAACAGCACTAAAGTAAAATTATTTTGAAACTGAACCCCCTTTTCACAGTGAATCCCAGCACTTTCACATTTCTTACATGTAATTATGTTTATGTTGTGTCTAGAGCAAGTGAAACTTGGCAGGAGTGCAACACTCAGCAGACAGATATGGCAGCAGGAGAAAAGATAGCAACTCTAAAAATAAAGGCTTCAACAGTATCACAAGCAGGAGCCAAAATTCAGAAGAAATATTTATTCACTGTCAGTGAGGTTAAAGAACTGTTGGAAACCCATGCAGCAGAACAGTCCACTCAGCCTCTGAAAAATAAATTTACCTTTTCTTTATGTGAACTGGACAGGACAACCTGGACTTCTCCTTTTACATCAATAATGCTGAGTAATGCAAGCAGACCGAGAAGCTTCAGAGGAATCATTAGGGCCAATGCTTGCAACAAAAATATTGACAAATCTAATAGGAGCACAGTTTTATAGGTAAAACTATCTACCAGAATACATTTGCATTATACAAATCAATACTTAAAAATGGCAGAATTAAGTTGCCTTCTACTGATGCGCTATGTTCAACCTTCCTCTTTCATCTCTTTTTTTTTTTTTTTTTTTGGGCCAGGAGGGAACTGCTGCCTTATCCAGTGGAAAAGGTAAAGAGTATTTAAGGAACTGAGTCATGAGGATAGTGTTATCAATTTCCTCACTGGCTTTCCTGTGGTGCTTAACACTGATAAACGAGCACTGCAAGAATAGCCATCAATACTGATAATTGCCACCTTTCCAGCCACATTTTCTACACAGGGGACTGAGCCACACACATGAATGTCAAAAGCATCCATCAGTTTGGGATGCCCACCTGGTGCTACCCAGGCAAGATCATTTACACCACGTGGTATCTTCCAGCACAATCCCAATACTTTTCAGCTGCAGCTCATCATTTTTGTACTGAGATTCTCAAATCACATCTCAAACTTCAGAAGAGGGAAAATTCAGATAATTGACATAGACTCACTAGGGAACTTCAGTGTAGTGGGCAGGACTGAATGGATCAGCCCAGTCCAGCCTGCCACTTCATCACCGCCATGGCCTTGCCCTATTATCACAGCCCCTCTGCAAAATATAAACAGGAGGCTGGTCAGCTTCTGAGCACACCACTAAACAAGTCCTACCTAGGACTGAGCAAAGATATCACTCTCTAGTCCCCTCTCCTGACTTGTTTCTGTCCTGCTTCCTTCTATTCCCCACTTTCTGAACTTAATCACACTCTCTACTCTGAGGCTTCCCGTCATCCACACCTAGTCTTACTGAGTTGTACTCAAATCCTTATTGAACATAAACATTTTGTGCAGCACTTCACTCAGTAAGGCCTTGCCAAAAAGCCATGCAGCCTGCCAAGCTAATAGGCTTTGCCTGAAAGCACAAGAACAATAGAACTTTTGAGAAAGAACAGAAAAAAAAATCCTAATAGAGGTAAAACAATATATTATCCTTTCATTCCTGAAAAAAAGGTTAAGATCATTTTGGCTTGGTAAAAAGCCCAAATCCCTTCTCTTCCCCTCCAGGTGAGGCATACACTCCTTTTGGATAAAAGAGTTAGCTGAAGTATTTCAAATCAGGAGTAATTATGGGCTGAAAAACACTTTCCATGAGAAACACCTGACTAGCAGTGTGATAAAAATCAAAAGAGTTAAAAAAGCATAGGATTTTAATTGAATCATCAAATAATTATGATTGAAAGAGGTCTCAAAATCATTAAGTCCTATCTCCTTGCTGAAAGCAAGGTTAACTTCAAAGTTACATCAGACTGCTCAGGCATTTGTTCTGTCAAGGTCTGAATACCTTCAAGGATGAAGACTGAATACTCCCTGGGCAACATGTGCTGATATTTGATTATCTTTACCATGAAATTTGGTTTTTTACACCTAGAAGGACACCCTTCTGCTGCTGTACACTTCCAGGATGAGGCTGATCCACCTTTATAAACAATTCCATAAGATTCCCCTTTGATTAATTTCTTCTCTGGGATATATAAAGTCACATTTTCCATCTCTCTCGGTCCTTCATTTTATTCCTCAGCCTCCTTGCTATCTAGATAACCTTCACTTTGAAAATGAAAGCCATTCTTCCATGGGAACAAACTGGGTACAGGACTCCAGATATAACCTGCTTTTTGCTGACTGGTGAGGACTTCTCTTGGCATCCCAACTGTGCTCTTTTTTAACCATGGACATGGTTTAGTGGAAGACATGGCAGTGTTATTTTTATGGCTTGACTCAATACTCTAAGGGGTCTTTTCTAACCTAAATGATTTTATGATCTGTGATTCTGTTGTTGCCCTTCACTGCTGACTTGCGTTCAGCTTGTCCAACAAAAGGACTTGTAGGTCCTTTCCTCAGTCCTTTTACTGAGGTAGCCATCCCCCAAGCCAGTGCTTATTCCCTCCTGTGTGCAGTTACCTGCATTTTTTCTTTGCTGAGCTTCACAGGACTCCCTCTTGGTCCACTAGTGCAGTTTTTGTGGCTCTTTGTAACTCCTAAAAACCTCAGTCCTTTGCGTGGCACTGTAACTGTGAACAGGAATCACTGACACTCGCCAAGGGAAAAGTCACCTGGCAGGACTGCCCATCCAGACCTGGATCCTAGCTCACCTCTTAACAGCTCGTGTCCAAGCCTATGATTGAGACACTCCTGCTCGCTCTCAAAGGCAGCCCCATTAATGCAGAGCAAATTCTGCAAGTACATGAATTCTGAAATTCTGCAACTTCATGAAGCCTTCATTAGAGAAGGTCCTCCAAACCACCTCCCACAGAAGGAACAGGGTATGTTTCTTCCATCATCACTTCTGGAAATATTAACTATCCTCATCTGACGGCAGACAAAAAAATCAACACAACTAGGAAGTACTAAACCAGATGTGCAACAAGACAAAATGATGGATCTTTTGGGGAACAAGATGAAGGTTATAGAATTGACAGGTTTCTTTTTTCCCTCTCTGAGAAAAGCATGAAGCTGATGGATGACTTTTTTTAAGGAACATATTGTTAAAAACATTGGCAACATATTATCAACCTCTTGGGTATACTTAATCCACTAAAATATCTGTCTCTGAAAGAATCAAATTAATATTAGACACAAAAGTTGAAGAAAAAGCAAGAAGCTGGAGAAAGGAATAGATTTAGCTGATTCATCCCTCTGAGATTCTTGTTTAATTACACTTTGCCCACAATGGAGAACGAATTGTTTCTCAAGTGTAAAGTTCATGGAAGGTAAATCCAACCATGGCCACTGCAGCAATGTAGGTAGGATGCTGTGTTCCTACCATATTTAATTGACCCAGTAAGTGATGCGACTGGCTTCTCCCGAGATATAGTGTATGGCCCCACACCAACAGCTGCTGATGATCTCTGCTGGGGTGTAATAACCTCCCACACCAATGGCATTGATGTTTTGCTGCTTGTCTGACAAAATACTTTAACAGTGTCCCTGCAGTGGCCAGCTTTGCTTCCTTATCATCCTCTGCCCCTTCCCAAACTACTGAAGCTCCATGTGCTACATTCCTAGGGGGTTTTTGGTGTGATTTCATTTGGTATCTTGCTCTCTGCTAGAATGCTGTGAGGAGGGCTGCTACAACAGCAGATGAACTTCACTATTTGTACTTGACACATGTTTCTACTGTGGAACAAAAATAAAAGGAAAAGTTGCTGTTTACTAGCAGCTCAGCTCCACTTGTGGCTACTGGATTGGATGTCAGGGTCAAAAACTAGATGTGAAAAGCACAGACCTGATGGTCTCTGTAGGGAGCCAGTTTCTCATCTGTCCCAAACTGGCACAGCTCCACACTGGAAGTCTGGCTCCCAGTGTAAATGGGCTATAAACATGGTCTTTGCTTTATCTATGAGGCTTGGGGTATCTTAAATTTGACAGTCACAGAATAAATCCTTACTCTGAAGTTTAAAGGCAAATTATTGAACTGACTTGGTAAATTACACTTTACTGGCTGTAGGAACATTACAGTTTCAGCCTTTGTTATTTGAGCCTTCAATCTGATTTTGTCAAGACTGTTTCACTGCACAATTTTCTAAAGCAAATTATTCTGAAAGGTTGTGCAAGTGGCATAAAGAGCGGCAATAGAGTAATGACTTTCTAAGCAACAGCCAGGGGTGGTGAGAATTAATTTTTTTAAAATAGCATAACCAAAATTTTCTAAGGCTTCTCAGATCAAGAGTCCTCAATGACTTCATATTCTCAACCCAACAGTGTAAACCACAAGGAGCATGGCAATGTCAGAGCTTTGCACTCCTGTTTGTGCGGAGCCTCAGTGAGCTGTGATTTGATATGCATCACAGCAAAAGAATTGCTAGTTGCCAGCAGAAAAGGAAAAGAACTGGAAAACAAAGTTTGAATTACTTTTGTAATTCGTCAGCTAGGTATTAAGGAAAAGAAGAATGACTGATTCAAAGCCTGTAAGGAATTACTAGGTTTAAATTTACCTCTAGAGAGAATGAAATCACATCTGGAGCTTATTAACTTTTTTCCACAGAAGCAGAGCATATTCACTTGTGAAATCTTAAACAGCATGAAATGATAGACATGTAAAATAAAATTAAAAAAAACCAAACAAACAGATTCCAATAAAAAATTTTGAAAATAACAGCTTTAGGCATCATAAAGACTGTGGTCCTACAAAAGTGATTAAAAAATTTAATGTAATCTATCCACTTCCTAATATTATTCTGCATATTCTCTTATAAGATCGGGTTTTGTTTTCTGCTGTACTTGGGAAGAGCAGCCCCATGACAGTTTTAAGCTGTAGGTACTCAAACTGATTGATGAACCTCAAGACCATGCTCTGAGCACAGCCTTGGCTTGGGAAGTTTTCAGGAACAAGAAATGCAGACACTGAATTAACACGTGGTATTTTGGATCACATTGCTTATTACCAACGACTAAAAAGATTTGCATTCGCTATTGGGTGGCTTCAGAGATTAATTCAAAGAAGGAGGCTCAGGTTTCAAAAGCACTTGTTTAGGGAACCTTACCCAAGAGCTCTATGGCAGCACAATCATATGTGACATCAGAGAAGGTACTGAAGCCCCATCCCTGTGAAGACCACTAAGAGAACATGCCACACAAAATCCCTTCAGCACCCCGAATCCTTCCTGCTTCAGACTGCTGGCATTGCTGTGCTTGGGCACTACTGGAGCACAGTGCCAAAGACAGGGGCTGTACCCAGATGCTGGCTCTCATTAGTTACAAATATCCTACAGAACCTGAGACAAGGCTTCCCATTGCTGGACCTGCAATGCAAGTGAATGAAATCTGTGCTGAGGTGAAGCACACTCTTAAAAAAAGCCAAACCAAATCTCAAAAATATACCAAGGGCTTATTTGTCCTGGTTGATCTGCATTTATTCCTCCCATTGCTACTACTAGCAGCAGAATGAGGCATTTAGGTAGAATAAAAAATAACAATAAAAATTAAAACCAAGTCTGAAAACCTTTGCTGTCACTTCTTTGGGAGGGAGTGGAGCAGTGGGAACCCCTAAGCCTTAATTTCCCACTCTAGTTTGAAACTGGTACAAAATGCAGCGAAATGTCTGCAAGTACTAGCCAGCACACGAGGCTCCCACCTACTTCAGGATGCCCTGGAACAACCCACAGCTGGATTTGACCTCAGCTTGCTTTCACCTCATCAAACAAGGACCTCTTCCATTTTTACAAATGTGTGTTTCTCACAAGTATCGTAGCTGAACACCAGAGGAATGTTTTGGTGACAGCAGACAAAGAGGCATGAGATGAAGCCATGGAAATCATGGAAAATCCAGAGTATTTAAGGAAGCTAACATTTGTGATTTACAGAGACATTACTGTTGGATTTGAAGCACAGGAGGTTTGTACAGCCACAGCCCAGGCACCAGCTCTCTGCACAGACCCCAAAACTGCTATGCCCCATTCTAAAGCAGCTTCTGAATAAACAGAGCAAAGCATCCACAGCATGCAGCCCCAAGGGCTGCCATGTCCTCACAGATGTTTCATCTGTTCCTGATATTTCATCTATTTCTGGTGGTTCCTGCCACCAGAGAATATCACTGATTCACAGCAGGGAGGCCCCACTGAGCACCCAAAACTCTCCCTTCAGGTCATTAGCACTAAGTGAGAGGAGGAAAAGAGTAATTTTAAAGTAGCATAGCATAGAAATTTAATCCAAGCCTCCTGAGCAGGGTTCAATTCTCCAGGAGGCCGGAGAATTATTTCACCTTGCTAAAATCATCTTTGTTCTCCTGAGTGCTTCCTAACCCACTAAGTGTGTAAAATATCCTGGTCTTACAAACACCACAGAGTTCTCTATCAAAAACAAAACCACAGCTCACACCTTCCTCCCCCCTACCAAAAAAAACCCCCAAAAAAAATAAATTTGTTGATTGATTTGTAAAATCAAACCAACCTACTAAATACAACCTACTAAAAAGCTCTGCCATTACTGAAAACAGAGATAACCCAACCCTACTAACCAGTGGCACCCACGTTATGAAAAACTCAAAGCTCTCTGAATTTTTTCACTATAAGGATAAAGGTTATAAGCTCAAGGTGATCCCTTTAGACATTTTATTCACATTCCTCTTAGTGTGTTTAGTAAAAATGCCACGTGTATAGGGCAAAAACTCAGTACAGAGAATTCTACATGCAAGACACAAATAAACCAGATCTTTATCTAGGTCATTATAGTGTTATATAGAGGGTAAAAACATTTGCATATAAGGAAACTGTATTTTTACAAAGTACTTGCAGGAACTTGAAGTAACCAGCTGGCCAGCAGCAGGACTGTTTCAAACTTACTTTAGGTTTTCAGCAATATTCACATTCCTGCATTCTAAATTTGAGAGACACATAAGCTTGAGAAACAAAAATTATTCACCTCTTAAAACAAACCATAGAAAAAGACTTGTACCCAATTCGCAGTGGTGCTTTTAAAGTACATTCCTCACATCTCACAATCAGTTTTATCTTATACTCTCAATTCCCTTTCCAAAATTCTCAATACCAGGGATGGAACATGTATCAATATCACAGAAAATACCACTGTAACACACTTTCTTTGGAGAAAAAGTAAATTTAAGCAAGTATATTTAATTTATTCCCAAAGGATCATGAATGCCAGGCACAAAAACTGCTCACCAGAGCTGCCACAGGGGTAGGGGTTTTTGAGGATTTTCACCAAACCTGCAGGAATACGAGAGCCTTTCCTGTAGCCAGCTGGCTGTCAAAAAGCAATGGGTTCCTTACTCAGCCAAAGTACAGGAAAAACCAATTTTGAGGTGATTTGTTTGATTTTAAATCCTGATTGTCACTCAAAACAATCTCCCTTAACATCATCCTGGTACCAGTGTAAGAGACGTCATTAGGATTTGTGTTTCCATTAGACAAAAAATGGCAATCAAACCCTCCAGTTTTGCCTGTGCAAAGAGCGGCTGCACTTTGCCAGGACACATTCTGAACCCAAGCTTGAACCAGAGCCTCTACCCACCCTGAATGACAGAACAAAGTTTCATAACAGAAGTAGGAAGTAGAGAAAAGTCTCCATTTGGGCTGACCCACGGATACTTTTCCTCCTCTTGAACACAGTAATATATCCAAGTATATACAGAGAACAGTATTGGAGAATATGACATGTTTTATTAGTTCTTAACATTTTACTATCTCTCCATGCCAAGATAACCACAGACCGTATTTCATCAAATGCATAATGAGCCAAATTATTCTCTACTACTGTAAATCAGTGAAGGTCCATTGATCTCATTACAGGAGAGCAATTTACACTTGCAAAGAGGGTGGGGGAATACTTCTAAATGAGGAAAGAGCACAAACCCCTCGATCATGGGAAACCTAATTCAGGAACAAAATCCACACCGAAAAAAAAGCCTTTTTTTTTTTTTTTTTCCAGCTGAACAGCTATGTTTATACCAAATATTCACACTCAAGAGTTAAATAGTTTTAGAACAACTTACTGAGCTGCAGAGATTTTGAGGACTTTCTGCAGTGTTTGTAGAGTTGAATAAAAGCAGTTTCCTTCCCCTGCAAAGCCACCAATGCCTGGGACTCACTTGGCATTCCTAAAGCATTCCACCCTCCATCCCTTAGCGATGATAGCCAGGGCCACTGATCACCAGCCACCCTATTCACCCTCTCCTCTGCAGCCACCATGGGTGACACTGCCAAATGCAATGCAGAAACCTGAGCAGCACCTCTGCTAATGCAATTGCCAAAGTGTCTGGTGAACACTGAGCACATGTTTTATAAATTTGGGGCAGGGGGTCGGATTCATGAGCAAATAAGACACACTGATCTCTGCCATGCATTGTCTTTCAAAAACTTCTGGAAAATAGAAATAAGGAACACTAAAAATCAAAATATCAGTGGACTTTTACTCTATGAACTGATGATTTGTTTACATTTCCTCTTAGTATCTGATAATATATGTCTTGATACAATGTAGGCTAGGTGGGAAAACACATTTCAACATAGACTTCCAGAAACTGCTTGTAAGTGAACAAATTGATATATTAGAAAATGACTTATTTTTGCATTGTGCATTAATAGTTTTCAAACATACGAATCTAAAGGTATTATTTCTTAAATAGCATAATGAAAAACTATTCCTATTAAACTTGATTATTTCGTATACACAGATTTGCATGTAAACTTCCAAACCAGATTGATAGAAGTTACTTAACCCTAGTACGCAGCATGAAGTTGAAGGACAAAAGAACAAACCAAAATGGCTTCAACAAGTATAATGCAGTTTATCTGGCAGAAGTAACATCTCACATATATATTAAAAAAAAAAAAAGAAGCTTATACAGCTGCTTTTGGTTCCATATTCAGCTCAGAAAAAGGCAGGGAAGATGCTGAAGGAAGACAACTAGGGGGAATCTCTTCCAGTGGTCCTCTCAGACAGTTGTCATTAAGAAAAAAAAAAAAATTCTCTGCTGGGCAAGAGGTCACAGACATCACCCAGGATCCTATGGATCTCTAGGGATGGGACACTTCTAAAACCAACAGTACATTTTGGAGAGTTTCTTGATTTGGGGGTTTGTTTTTAATGATTTGTGCTGGAATAGTGTTTTCCATCAACTGCTGTTGCTCTGACCAATGTATTGCATCAAATTGTTACTTTCTGAGACTCACAAAATAAGACAGGATATCTCTCAGCTCCATACCAGGTAGAACGTACCCCAAAGGGAGAGAAATTTACCTCTCACAAAGCTCTAGCAAAAATAAATAATAATAATAAAATAATAGTTATCATCATCACTGGACTCAAAGAACACCATCCCAGCTGGAGAAGGAATATGGAAGAAGCTGCAAAGTCTGTGCAGAAAAAGTCTCTCTCTGCCATATAGAAGAAAGGATAATAGATATCTCCATATAAAAGCCCAATCTCCTGCTGGTGGAAGTAAGGATGTTTGAATTTGATTAATAACTGCAAAATGCTTTTCTCTCCTTTACAAGAGCCTGTTAATAGTATATTACTTTCATTATCAGGAGGAGGCATATCACTGTAGGAAGGAACAGCAGTTGCATCCCTCCCAAACACTGCTTCAAGGCAGTTCCTGCAACTGAGGCATAGGACTGGAGCCAGAGCTGGTTCCTGGGACACAGCAGGGCAGGCAGGAGAAGCCCATGGACACCCAGCAGGCCTGTAATTAGGAATCACTGCTTTTCTCTTAGTGTTACCACACAAGGGAGTCTTAAGATAGATAAAATCTCACAAGAGCCGTTTACGAATTTGAGGTACTAGTCTGAAAATTTGACAGCTAATAAAAGTCCTTTTCTGGCTACATTTTGTACAGGAACCAGGGGCAAAGGAGAACCTAAAGGAAGGCAGCAGGCAAGAAAAACTGTTTAGTATGTAAAAAGAAGACTAAAACATAGATGATGAGAGGGTTACTCTGTATTTTATCAATTGTCAATCTGGAAGAAACTACAAGTGAAAGCTGAAGTACTGCAGGGAAAGGGAGAAAAGGAGCTGGACCATGAACAGGAGATGGTGATGGCAGGAAAGAGTTGAGAGAAGGATGCTCTCCTGCTGGACTGGCAGAGCTCCAAGCTAAAACCATGATACCAGAGGAGGAGAGAATTAATTTGTCCTGAAGAGTCAAAGTGGTTGGGCACTATCTGCCACACACTGATGGACATTTGTGTTATTCCACTCAGTGGTGACATTAAAACCTGGGCTATCTCCAGGCTTCCATTTAACCATGGTTAGAAAGAAAATATCCAGAAGGACCGTAGGAAGCACATCCTGGGGCATTGCAAGGGAAGGATGTTTTCACCAGCAGTAGTGATATACATTCATTCACTCCACAAGTAGATCTTTATGTTGCTGGCCAAAACACAATTCCTAGTTCAAAACATAGTACCTCATGATGGATAAAAGATGTGTTTATCTAACATGCTGTATGTC
This sequence comes from Chloebia gouldiae, assembly GCA_003676055.1. Classification (NCBI taxonomy): domain Eukaryota; kingdom Metazoa; phylum Chordata; class Aves; order Passeriformes; family Passeridae; genus Chloebia; species Chloebia gouldiae. The sequence continues at coordinate 20,744,949 of QUSF01000001.1, read as the reverse complement.
CAAAATGAAAATAAAAATAGTTAAGCTACTGGAATTGTGTATTCCTATTCAAAAGTTCAAAAGATTTGATATAATAAAAAAAAAATTACAGAATAAATGTGATGAGCCAAAAAAGTACTGATTTATTTGTGCCTGACATAAGAAAAAAATCTAACTGCATTAAAGTGAAATAATTAAAGTTTCTTCCAGTAAATATGAACATCTGGAAAACACACATCAGTAACTAAAATGTTAATTTTATTGCAATGATTTTTCTTCTCCCTGTGAGACACCATATACACATCTAAGGTTGGCATCAATCATCAATTACAGGCAGGGTACATTCTGTAGAGGTTAAAAAAAAAAAAGCTCTCTTTGGTGACCACTCTAGGTAGCAACAGCAAGCCAAATGGCTCCACTTCTGGGACACTTCCAAATCAGTTCTCAGCCTATAACCATAAGAAAATGCAAGGCTTTTAGAGGGAAACTCATTTTTCAAAACTTTAAAGCAGTTCAAAAGATTTGTCCTGGTAAGTGATCCAAACAGAAACAAGCTTTCCAATGCTGCTCCTGGGGTCCTGGGCCTTGTGTTCCCATTCTGATTGCAGTGAGAAAGTTCCAGTGAGTCTGCAGAATTTTGCTTCAGGCTTTATGAGAGCCACAAAAACCAGAGCAGGAGGGAAATGAAAAGAGCTGGTAAATGCGAACACAGCATTTAAATTAGGAAAAGTGGGATACAAGGGACGAATGGGAAACCATCCAGCCACTTGTGAGTCTGCACAAAGAGAGTCACCAGCCTTGGCAGCACAGCATTCCATGCAGCTGGCCAGGGCCAGCAAAGGTGTGGTACAATGGATGAGGTTGGTAGTGAGGTGGCATCCAAGTGACACAGGGCTGAGATGATGGACAGAGCCCTGCCAGAGCCAGAACTTGGTGAGGGGCACCTGGGCTTCCCTTAGCATGACAGGAGGGCATGGAAGGACAGCAAGAGCTGGACACCTTGGGGAGGCACCAAGCACATCAGCAAGTGGAGGTCAGTAGCACTAAATCATGAAGCAAGGGGAGATCCAAAGGGTATCTGTATACAGTGGGGAGGAAAAAGCACATCTGAGTGTTGTTACAAAACAACAGGTCAGGCAAAACAATAGTAAGACTTCAAGGGGAAATCCCAACAAGGAGTTACAGGTGTGCTTTGGGAGGAGGGACTGCTTTTGTCAAAAAAAAGGTTCCCAATTTCTGTCTCATTATTTCCTTTTTCTAATGGTAGAATAGGTGGTTTAAAATTTTTCTTTCCTATTTCAAGCAATAAGAATTTATCAACAGCAATATTTTTCCAAGACAGCTTGGGACATAGGGAATCATAGAATGATTTGAGTTGGAAGGGACCTTAAAGATCATCCCTGCCTGCCATGGGAAGGGGACACCTTTCAATAGACCAGGTTGCTCAAGGCCCATCTGGCCTTGAACACTTCCAGGGATGGGCCATTGATGACTTCTCTGGGCAACATCTTCCAGTGCTTCAACATTTTCATTTCTTCCTAATAATCCAACAATTATAAAGTCACTTAACCATGTAAGAGAGCCTTTTGACATTGATAACACTCACACACTCTGTCTTAAGCAAATGTGGAGTATGTACATGAACATTGCCTAATTTATTGTCTTGATGGCCTCCGCATCTTCTGCTTCACTTTCAGACTGCACCTCTTAAATGCACACACCCTTCTCGCCAGCAGGTTTCAAGCAACAGGGCTTTTCCCACTTATATTTTTTTAAGCTGGAAATGTTGCAGCAAGCCATTTTAATAATATACAGAGTAGTACCAGTGTAACATCAGCAACACTAAAGTTTAAATTCCTACTGCAACGTATGTATGAAGTTATAAAACAGGCTGATCTGAAAAGTAGTGCAGCCATAGATTTTTCAAGGCACATTTCCTTTATAAAAAAGTTAAAGGACTATTTTCTATCAACAATAAAATGAGTCTTTTTTATCCCACTTCCCTCCAGAAAAAAGAAATAGCAGTGTATTTCATATTGGGTGTCAAAGTTCTCATTTCCAAATATCCCAAAGTGATGGTTTCTTTTCTATTAAAAAATAAACACATTGACATACAGCAGGTAAAATAATCCCAACCAGGAAAGTTACCACTTCTCTGCAGTCTAGAACTGATTAGCTCCTGTGAGCTCTATAAATACACTTTGGTGACAATACCGCCTGAAATATCTCACTTGGTGGCATCATCATTTATCAATACTGATTTTTTCTGCTCTGATTGAGCTATTTTGATATAACAACAGAATTGTTCTTGAAATATTCAAACTCTGATTATTACACTTTTCTGAGAAGCATACTTTTTTATTATTATTTCTCCTAGGACTGATAACATTTACATTTTCCTTTGGAAGAAAAAGATTTGTCTTCATAGATTCTCTTTGTATTTTGCTTTATTTTATCTTTTTCAACACTGAGCACAGCAAGGAAGAGATATTTGCATGCTAATGAAAGTCAAAGCATGAAAGCCATTAAATCAAACAAAAAGTAAAATCACCCCTGGAATTAATGAAAATACTTTTCTTCTTTCACAACATTAATTCAACACTTTCTTTTACACACCAGTTGACTAGTTGTCAACCCTTCCCTTAACCAAAATTATCAAGAAAAACAAACTTTCATTAATTCAACATTGTATTATGCATTCTTAAAAATAAAACAAAACAAACAAAAAAAAACCCCAAAAAAGTTATAATTTTTTTTGTATGCAAGAACATGTATGTTTTAATTGACAAATTTAGATCACATACCATTTTTCTAGGACCAAAAGCTTTTAGGTATGTGTCCACCCTTATAACTTCAGAGCAAAGCAGAAATTTGAGAAGGATAAAACCATTACAAATGTTATTGCATATTCCAGTTCAATCTAGTTTTATATTGCTATTTACACAGCAATCAGCTTCCAGATAACTCAAATTAACCTCATGCCTATTTTTTAATGGAGAATAGCTGCAAACCTGCTTGGGCTTCAAGCAAAAGGGCCTTAGTGCAAGGGCAGGCAGTCTGGCATAGCAAACTAATAAAACCTGGATTACTTGTAACCTGCAAACTGCACTGCTGACAGAGCAGCAACTTTTGGCCATTGCATTACAAAGTCTCATTTTAGTAGAAACACTGCTTGGGTTTTGTAACCAAATAAACCTCAAATGATTTTAATGGTGTGTATTCGGGTTTAATAATGATACTTAAAACTATATATTAAGTTGTGTAACTTCTACCTTCAGACCAGGTAATTTCATTACTTTCCCCTATAAAAAGTGGCTTTAATAACTAAGCTTTTAAATTGTTTTCCCCATAATAAATAAATGACGTTAAAAGGCACTTGTCAGCACTGAAGATCTGGATCCAGTCCCAGAGTAGACATTAAGGACATAGATTAGATCAAGCCAACAAAACACTTAAAGCAAAGGTTTTCTCTATTAGCTGTAGCAATTTTTAAATGAGATACCGTAACATGATTTTAACGCGAAGTGAAAGAGATCAGACAAAGAAGAAATGACGTCAGCAATAACAGGCAAATTTGTACCAGTTTCATGTCTACAAATTAGAGCAAGCTTTCTTTCAGGAATGATTTATGTCTCTCTCAGCATAGAAGAAACCAAAAGCAAGACACTTCACAACATCCACCTCGGAAGAACAGAGCTACAATACAATGATGTTTGCTATTATTTCTTATGGGCACATTAAGAAGGAGGATGATAGCATCTCTTTCCCAGATAAAAAGAAAATTTAATGATAAAAGCAATGGTTTTTGTCATGAAACCAATCCTCTCAATCTCAGGACATTAAAGTTGCCTTCCCTATTTCTCTTCCTTCAGTTCAAGAGAATGTCCTTTTAGCAGCATATTTCTGGCTCATAAATTTCCAATGTCACATGCTACCATGGCACAGACCCAAGAGGTTGTGCAGCTACCAAAGACATCAATCTCCAGCAGAGCAAGAAAGGAGTTCAAGTCAGGTAACCAAAAGCAATGCAAAACTGTAGGTGCTAGCTGGGTGCAGGTCCCAGGCCAGCAGGCTCAAGTTTGTGTGGGGAAAAGGGACAAAAGTGCAAGAGAGGTGAACATACATCCACTGTGACACAGGTGCTGTGCCCATCATGCTGAGGAACATCAACAGCCAGGATCTGATCTGAAATGCTTATTGCAGCATGGTTTATGTTGGAAAAGACCTTCAAGACCATCGAGTCCAAATGTTAACTACCACTGCCAAATCCACTGCTTAAACCATCCTTAAGTGACACATCTACACACCTTAAAAATACCTCTGGTCTAAATTAAGATTTCTTAGCACTCTTAGTCTAATTAATTGATGTATTAGTGCATTCTCTCTCTCTCAAAATACACTACCCAACATATCAGTTACCTGATGCCAGCTGTCTGACCTTATTATTTACTTCCATGGTGCATTGCATATTTGTTACCTCTACCGTAAAAAAGAACAGGTAGATGACAAATTATTTTATTCCATAATTTTACTTGGAGATACCAAGTCTAAAATAGTTAAGTCGTCTTAATGGTCAAACACTTTCGCCTCCTCCTCCTCCCAACCCTTTTATTTATAGCTTTCTTTTTCTTTCAGGTTAAATAGGTTAAGAATAATTACATCATCTTCATGACCTGCACTACTTCAAACCATGAATTATTTCTGCTCTTTTCCATTCAATCTCTGTGTTAGCATTTCACTTCTCTAACAGTGCAACACGAATGATCAGAAAGCTCCAAATCCATTTTTCATGTACCAGAACACCTTTCCAACCTCTTTGCTTTCCTTTTCGATTCCTGTCACAAACTCTGTAACAGCTCTCCAAGTACAGCAAAGCATCTCTCTCCTACATTACCCTCAGATTTCTCATTTTGGAGTGCAGAGCGACTATCTGGCATTTGCTTTGTTCCTTTAGTCTCTTCTATGCTCAGCAGAGGGACCTGGTGGGTGCAGCAACACACAGGACTCACAAGATTCCCCTGGTGCCACCACCACATTGCCTGCTGCCAACCCTCATGGCTAAATCCAGCCTTTCTGAGCTTTTTCCCTCCTCCACAGAATTTTACCACATACTGTCCTGGACCCAGCCAGGAAATACTGGTGCAGTTGTGCCATGAGGCCATGTTGGGGGAAAAGAACAACTACTCTGGGACCTTCTCTCCCCTGCCAGCAGCAAACCATCTCCCTTGGTGGTCATGAGACACCACCACTGTGATCCCAGCAGTGTTGGACACGACAAGCAGAGGTTCACAGCTCACGTCTTGAAGATTAAAAGCAACAACATGAGTGAAGACTCCCATCCTGTTACCTGGCAGGTGACAACGAAAGCCACCTGTAGGACCTTTGTGGTCAATTCTAGCCTCAGCTCAAAGTGCAGTGTTGGTTACCATGCAAAGGGCATTTCTGCGTGGTGCAGTGTTTGAGTTGATGGCAGACCAAAAAAAATAAATACTGCTTTGCCTGTTTAGTCTGCAGTCTTACAAATATATTTTAAAGGTACAGCAGCAGTTTAGATTTGGCCCAGGTTTCATTATACTTAAAGTGACAAAAGGATTTAAGGAGAACACAGGTATTTCTGACTTTTGTTTGGAAATTGAAATATAATCACAGCTTCTACACAGGTAACTAATAAACACAAAATCCACGAAATATGTAGTGATCTACAGGATTACCACAAGACCCAGAAGCCTCAAGTGACACAAGCATGTTTGCTTTCATTGTCCTTCACTTCTAGAAAAAGCAACAAGTGAAATTAAGTAACATGGAAAATGAATTTAACAATATGGTATTTTATATTTTTTAAAAATTCAACAGATAAAGAAATGTTGTGTTTTTTCTTTTCCTACAGAAGACAGTATTTAATAGTATAAGAAATCCAGATGTCTACTCCAATCTATTCCAATGCCATCACCTCTTGTGAGGTTGAGAGACCAAGTTTACACCTGTAGGGGAAGTAAGCAACAAAAAAACAAACTATGGGCTGTCAAGAAAGTGTGTGTATATACATCCTTTAGTCCCCTGCACAACTTCTGGGTATCTTCCTCAGCCAAACGAAACCAGCACAGCCCAGCACTGGGAGGCTCCAGGGCTTGGCAGTGGTGCCCCATGCCCAGGGGGTTTCATCACCCACATCCCACCACCATGGCTGTCCCCTTCAGCTCCTAATCCTTTCCCCAGCACTGCAGACACACGGGCAGCCCTGCACCCCACCACATCTCCCCATTTTCACATGGCCAAGGTACCATCTCGCCACTCGCTCCCTCCTGGCACCAGATGTTTCCCATTAACTTTGTCCGCACTCAGCTCACAAGTGTCAACTGGAAAGCCCAGACCCCAAATATTTTACAGATGAAACAACAACAGGCTCTTTGCCAATGACTCAGGCCTGGATCCCAGCCCCTGCTCCACACTTCTCAGGCAACTGGTGGAAAATAAGCCAAGAGCTGTCTGGGGATTTGCATGGGGGATCTCCTCCACCTCGCAAGGGCAGGCAGCGTGTGAGCAACACGAGGGCAACACTCACAATGTGACCGTGCCTTTGAGTAAGGGCAGAGGTTGGCAACACTCCCACGCAGGCAGGGAGGGAGGGGCTGCTGGCTCAGGCATGCAGTCACACTCAGCCCAGCCATGGTGCCCACCTGCATCTTTCCCATCAGTGTCAAAGTGCTGCAAAGTGCCAGACTGCTCATGGTAAAAGCTTGTTTAAGTGGCCCCAAATGTCCCTTTAAGGAGAGGGGAAAATCACAACTGGACAAAACCCTGCTGTACAAAAAATTAAACAGTCCTCAGACAGCCCATGTTTTCCTCTCTACAGGTTTGGGTTGTGCCCTCTTGATTAAAATTCTGAGTTCCTGCTTCTTCAGTATGGAGTGTAGTAAGTAAATCTGCATTCAGTCTTAAGTATTTAAAAACTTTCTCAAGTTGTTCCAGTATAAAAAAAAAATCTTATTGGTATTTCCTGTCTCTGTTTCATAGCATTTATTAAGAGGGCACTGGAGACATGATAGATTAACTATCAAATACTATTATTCTATTTTAGTTAAAAATAGTTCACAATGCAATATACTTTTTAATAAAAAAATAAGTAGCATTTGAGAGAGGGTTAAATATTACAAAAAAAAAATACTGAGAAAATGATAAAAATAAAGGTTGGAATTCCACATGCTTCTTTATAGAAGCATTGAATATTGAAAGATATTCTGTTGACTGGATATTAATACTCAATACACATTTCAAAATTTATTACGTCACAAAAAAACCCCATAATTAATTTTCTAATTTTTATTTTACAGATGACCAGGCTAGTTTCCAACACGCCACATCAAACACTGTGAGAAGAACTAACCACAAAATATTCCAGGATCACATCATTGTCATGCTGGTTTAATTTCTTTTTATCCATGTGCTATTTCATAAAATATTTTTTTTAGCTTCATGTGCACATGTAGAACAGATGCAGTGTTTCAGGTTCCATTCCAATACTGGCTGTACTGGAAAAAGTCTCATTCTAGATAATCATCAGCGAAAGCAATGTCTATCACAATTCCTCCTCTGTGTCCTTTCTCCACACAGCAAGGGCATTTAAGAAAAGGAACTAGAGTCTAATCTTTAATTTAAACACTAGATGGAGCCCACTTCCCAAGACTGAAAAATGAAAGCTCTCCTTGCAGCAAACTTTTACAGCCGACTGCGATATCTGGTCATGCATAAACATGACAGGATTCAAACAGCTGCAGTAACTGTCTTTAATGCAAAAATATATACTGTCCAGCAACTCCATCTCTGCATAAAGAGACAGTCGTCAATACTAGGCAACTGCATAGGAATTTTTATTCCTGTACAGATATAATAGTTTGGTGTAAAAGACCCACAATATTTGAAATAAATTAAGTGCACATGAATTCTTGTAATATTATATGACAAAATAATGCTGGGTTGAAATAACTATGGCTGGATCTCACATCTCTTTATTTTGACAATAAACTGTACTGATTCCAACTTTATGAAAATTTTGCACATGTAAATTAAAATTAAACAGGAAGAATCCTTTTTCAGTTGGTTCGAATTAGCTCTAACAAGAAGGCTCATTTGTGACAGTTGATAAAATGCCTCCTCTCTCAAATGAAGCATACCACACATTCAATGAGAGATAAGCGAGCTTTGGTGTTAAAAATAGGACTCAACAACACCAAACCCCAGCACAACTATTCTGGTGAGAAAGAAAAAGAAGAAAAAGGAGCCAAGTTGCCAAGATCCAAACTGAGCAGCCTCATGGATACTGGGTAAACCCATTTATCTCAGGCTCCACCACAAACAACTGCCAGTTCTGCAGTATTTTGGCCCCACTCTGAACTGGCCTCACAATGCAAAGGGCAGGCAGAAATTGCAGGCAGACAACCCTTGGCCCTTCCTTAGCTTATTGAAGGACACGCTTGCAGGAGCAGCTGGAAGCCAAGCAGACAATAAAGTTGTGCAAAGCCACAGACCCAATTCCCAGCAATGCAATTCTGCTGACAGCGGAGCTATCACTGATTGCTTTAGCCTTTGCTCAGTCCAGGCCACTGCCTTCACCTCATTCTTTTCCTAACAAACCTATGGTAATAGCTTCATCGAGGTTAAGATAAGCACAAAGGCAGTTATCTTTACCACTGAAAGCTACCTTTTGCTCACAATGATCCATCCTGTTCAAACAAAATGAACCACAGTAACCCAGCTTGCCTTAGGGCATTTTATGAACTGGCTGGGAGGAGAGACAAAGGGCAGTTATGACCTACCACCAACACAGATCCTAATGGCTGTTTCCAGAAGGGAAAATACAGTATCTGTGATGGTCAGTGAAAGTTTTCTTTTTCCCCGAAGGGCCCTACTCACTCCTTATTTCTGTGAAAAGCCTACATAGAACATTTCCTTGGTCCCGTATCCTTGTGGATTAAAGGTGGTCTTTGAGTCTTGCAGCTTACTGCTGGGATGTTCTAAAAGCAAGCAAAGCTCTTCAAACATGAGACCTGCTGCTAGGAGATCGTGGCTTGTACTCACCATCACGCTGACAAGTGACCGCTCGACCCCACGACAAGCACGCATGGGACGATGATCACATCTGTTTGTCAGAGCTGGGGCTTGTGAGCAAACATACTGCAGCCATAAAAGCAATGGCTTTGAGCAGCCTGCTCAAACATTGATGCTTCAGTCTGTGAATATCCTGGTTCAGTCCTATTACGTTTGCCTTCCAGCATATCTAAACTGGGTATGTATCTGCTCTCAGATGGAAAGATTGATGTGTGTCTTGGTTTTGTTTATTTATTTTTTTAACAGTGGGTAAGCACTTAATAGCAAGAACCTAACATTTCCTTTACAAGTAAATCTGAAAATAATTAGCAATTGTTTCACTCTTCACCTAAAACCATCTGGAAGAACACACCCATATATTTCCACAAGCTTCTGGTTCAATAAAACAGGGACTTTATTAGAAGGAAGAGTATGTCACCAACCACACAAATTAAATGTCAGCAAAAGGAGGAGACACTCGAAGTAGCAGCCACAGTTGCAGGTTTGACTAAATAACAATGTTTAACTACTTCCTTATCAAAATCTTTCTATACAACTATAATTTAGGAACCTTTGCCACTGTAATTTTCCCTGCTTCATTTTCCTTATGGCTATGCATTTATGTGTCAGACTAAATACTTGTTCATCAGCACTATTATCCATTCAACAGCTGAAAATAACCAGCTATGGGAAAAACACAGAGAAGAACAAATACAAAGGCTTTGCATATGTATAAAAGAAATTAAAAGAAAAGGCAAATTACTCAGTGTAGTATCTGATGCTGTAGGGAAAGTGGACACAAAGCCACCACAGTCACACAAGTGTAACTCTGGAAACACTGTGCAGATACACGGAGCACATTGGTTACAAACAACGTAAAGTTAAGCCTAAAATCTAAAGCTTTCAGTTTCTCACAGCAATATTCCTGATGGCTTTCAGTCTCAGAACATGAAAGGGATGAAACTCTGGCCTTGCTGGGAGCTCACCTACTGACTGTATCCCATCACAGCTGGGGCATGACTGGCAAGAATGACAGTTTACCAAGTATGTGGGTGGAAGCAGACAGAAAAGTGGTTTAAGAAGTGCAAAAATCAGCAAAAACTTTTAAAATCCCATTTGGATTTACTAACTGTTGCTTTCCACATTCACCTGTATTGTCTCCAAACACAGCGGAGGAAAGTCAATCTGTAAGTTAAACTAATGCCCTTCCAGGAGAAAGAAAAATTAGAAATTTTCTGTTTTCTTTCAAATGTTTGCCAGACTAACTCCAATGTTGCAATCCATCTTTCTGAAAACACAGAAGAAAGCACACTTGGAGGGTTGTGTAAACCATTAGCAGTGCTTTGGTCCTCCAAAGATGCTGCAGTCATCTCTGAGATGTCCTCACTCCTCTTTATAGGTTCACCTATTTCACCCTGCAAGGTTGTATCAGTACTTTGACCACTTTCCTCCCCCCTACAGAAGCACTGTTTGGCTTCACATAACCACCCATAAGCACCTATATCACTCTGGGGAGCTGGATCATGTTCAGTCTGATCAACCCACAGATTTTCATCCACCTCCTATTTGTACTCCCACACAATTTTTGAAAGAATGCAAATAGCCATATATCAATATCTAAAAACAAAAACAAAACAACAAACAACTGACTAAACAAAAAATCCCTGAAAGACTGGAAATCTTCTGCATGAAGAATTTACTTCTTCTGAAATCTCTTCTCACAAGGTAAGTGGTATGTCAACCAATAAAAACAAAAGTCAATTGATTATTTCCAAAATTTTAGAGATTAGTTATACAGCTGCCATTGGCATAAGACAAAGAGCATAGGGCTTTTTCAGAAGCAGCAAGCATCAAGTTTTAATTGCTTTGCTCAATTAAAAACCAAAAGCAACAAACCTTCACAGACAGCCCCAGACAGCACTCCAGATGCTACATCCCTTTTCATCTTATAGCAGACCCCACCAACTTGCTGCCATCACAACACTGTCCATGACCTTGCCACTTAACTCTTCCTGTTTTACTCTTTTTCCCAGCATATAGATCCCTCTAAACTCAAGTGTTTTTTAATGGATCACAAATTAATTCAGGCTAGGAGGAGGCTCATGAGGTCCAGGTTTCTGCTTCAAGTAGGGCCAGCTGTGAGATCCAGCTCAGGGCTGTGTTCAGTCAGGTCCTGAAAACTCCCAATTGGAGACTGCACAGCCTCCCCAGGCAACCTGTGTCCTTATCCAGCTGTCTGTCCTCAGAGTAAAGACACTTTGCCCTTGTAACTGGTGTGAACTTCTCTCATTTCAGGTGGTATCCACTGTCTCTTGGCCTTCCACCACTGAGAAGAGCTTGCAATGATGTCACTCTTTCAGTGAAAAGAAAGCACTCCTTATACTTTTAGCTCTGCTATTTATCTGTTTATGCAAAGTACACTTTGCTCTGTGATTTAGATTGCTGTTTCAGATTTTAACTTTGCTAACAGCATTTGCCAAAAATTCAAATATAACCAAATCAGAGTGAAAGTGAAAAACAAATCTAAGAATAAAACTTGGGTGGAAAGCTCACCCATGTGATCACATCAAACTTTCCCTGATGTGCCATGGTGATGGCAGCACTTCAGCACTCAGTACTGCATTTCCAGACATCGAAGAAGCATCTCTTTATATAGGTGCAATATGAGAGCCAATTATTCATGCAGATTACAACATAGGCCAAAAAAGCAAGATACATGCTGGAGCAAAGCTATGAGGAATGCAGTCTGCTAGTTTTCAGACTCAAAGAGTTTTGAGCAGTGTGTCCATCACAGTAAATATGCATTGCTCCCTGGCCACAGAAACGATTGCTCTCTCAGGCTCCTCAAGGCTCCTTAGCACATCAAAGGACACCAATCCAAAGCAGCAGTCGCCTTACAGACCTTACTGCTCCTCAGTCACCAAATTACCGTGTACAGTCATGCAGAAGGCTTCTTAACTGCACTCTTAAGACATGCAGCTGAAGAGTTAAAGACATAACCAGAACTAAGAGTGAAGGTAAATGCAACAGTGCAACAAATGTTCATCCTGCCTAAAAGGTCACGTGATATGTGGTTTAATGCCATTATCCTTCAGGACTCTGGAAATCGCCCTGAGACAAGAGCTTCCCAGCATAAGCTATGGATCAATAAAAAGGATTAAGCAACAATACTTCAGAAATGCTTGGAAGTAAACTGTCAGGCTTTATCTCAAATTTTCTCTAAATCAGTCCCTGATAAGAAATTCTTAGGTTTGATGTCCATCTTTTAGTCTTAGGCTCTTTGCAACAGTGCAAGAATGAAGGTGACGCAGACTGTGCACACTCAAGAGACTGGAAAAGGAGGAGAGGGAGAGAGAGCCAATGTCAACCTTCCCCCCTCCCCGCAGAAGGGGTGTGTATCAGCTAAACTCAGCCACAATCTGTCAGCAAGTAGCCAGTGCCAGCCCTACGCTCACTCCCACACCTTACCCAGGACAGGGCCATCACCACACCAGAACACTCGCCTCATTCTGGGATAGGACACGCAGCCAACACCACTCCCAAATCACACTAGTCCTGTCCCTCAAAACTTAAGGCTGTGCATAAGCGAGGTTGTCACCACACAAGTGAGCGGTGAAGCAAGTTGTTTCCCCTAATTAAGCCTATTAGTAGTAACAAGTCACTTCTGCTGGGTCTAAATAGCTCAGAGATAAATCCCAAGGCTGCTAAGCTGCCAACCTCCCCTCAGTGCTCAGAGGCAGCTTCTTTACTCCTACAGACAACACTGGGTAAATACTACCACCTCCAACCATGCTCCTGCAGCAGATCTCCAGGCTGATACATTCAAAGCAAATGTTTTGCCTGAAGCTGTCCAGCCACCTTTATTGAAAGCCCAAAGGACCAAAACCTCCTCCTCAGAGAGCAACAGCAGATACCCCCAGAAGAATATTCTGCAGGTCTGGCATCTGCAAACAAGGAAAGAGTGTGACCCTGACAGAGCTCTGCGCTTTTTTTGATTTTAAAAAAAGAAACCTCACCAGAGACTACATGGGATGGAAGACCTTTTTGTAGAAAATTCTTTTACAATATTTAATACAAACACATTATCAACACATCAACCCTTAAAAGTTCACACCACAGGCAACACCAGTATTAGGAACAGTAAGGACAATGACACAGTGCTTTTCTAAAAAGCCATCCAATGAATCTCCTGTCTGAACTGTTTGCAGAAACAACTGAATAAGTCAGAAAAGAAAAATTAAAATGTTCTAAGCTGTTGCTTCACAGCATGTCTTACAGAAAAGTAATTTAAAAGTTATTACAAAGACAATAACACTCAATCCCATAACATGACACTATTTCAAATTAATCCAAAGCATGTTAATTCCTTCATCTGTGCCAGTGATAAAACAGAATAAGGAAAAAAAAAGTTACTTCAAAAATAATTTGAAATTTAGTAAGCTTTGCCTGTTGCATTGACAAAGCCAACACTGCAAAAACAGCCTTAGTTTTCATCAAGCACAGCTTCCAATACATAACATTCTTCCTCTTTCTCCCAAGCAAGCAGAAGTAAGTGAAACTCATTTTGCACACTCACCATAATTATCCATATTCCAGGAGGCAGCCGTTCATCCGGTTTGTGAAGTCCATGGTTTCAGCAAGTCATAGCCATCAGCAGGAAAATGAAGAGAAAAAGAAGAAAAAAAACAACACCTCTTGAGATTCAATGAACAACACAACACTATTGCTTTCTGTTAAGTCTGCATGACAAGACAGTTTCAGGTAACTCATTAAATGGACTGAACATAAACAACCCTCCACTCTCCAATTTACTGTAGAAAGAAATAAAAGATCCCCCCAATATCAATGTTAATAAAAGAACAATAATTACAGTCTAATAAAGATCTGTCAAGCCTGACCTCAGAAGGAATATTTTGTGAGGGGGGAAAATGTCTTTTTAAGAAAAAAAATTCTACTGTACTTCCCCCATCAGGCAGTAACAGGTGTGCAATATCACAAATAGAAAAAGGTATATTATTTTCTCTTATACTGCTGACATTTCAAAATCCTTGATGAGGAGATGTAACATTGGCAAGGAAGTAAGGCAAAGCTACCACAGCAACTGCTCAGTTTCAGAATCCTCAGTCATGGATGGGGAATTGGTAATTTAGTCTTTGCAATTAAGGGAACCTGCAGCCTACCCCACAGCTGAGTATCTATGCACTATTACACATCTGCAAACCATCAAGAACACCCAAGCTGAAACAACTTTTTTTTTTTCAATTTGGACTTTGAACAGTGTCTGAGTGACCAAACTCAGTGTGTGTCACTTCTCTCCTACTAATAAAAACTCAAGAAAGAATTTTACAGCTTTCCCAGGCTCAGCATTGATTTCTTTTGGCAACTGTTCCAAAACACTCGACCAATTTAGCATTCGGGGGTTTTTTTTTGCTTTTCTGTTTGGTTGGAGTTTTTTTCATTATTATTCCTTTGGAGATGAAATTCTTCAAAGAGATGGCTACAAAATGCCAATTGCTATGGGTTAACCTAAACAAACTGCATGTGTGTATGTAAGGGCAGACAAAGACATGCTCTTCTTTTGACTAGAGAAATCAATTGCATGTGCAAGTTCAGAAAGTGCACAAGGTCCTGAGCAGGCTAGGAGACTGCTAAAGCCTGAGGTGGAAGGAAAGGAAGCAGTGAAGGAAATGCTGTCATCATCTCCCAGCAGCTCCGTAACCATCAGATTGATCACCAGGCCAAGGCTGACAAGATGTCAAAAGGCCATTGCGAAGTCCCTTCCAACAGATTGGGACACATCTTCTCAGTTCACATGTTTCAATCATACAAATTCTCTAAACCATCTGTTCTCAGGAACATCCTCACAACTCAATGCTCTTTTGCTGGGTCCCAGTAAAGGGACTTTCACCTCCATAAATCTCAAAGCAACTGAGGAGGGCAGGGATGTGGTTTCTATTTGATCTCTGCAGAAACTATGCCATATGAAGGCAAATTTATATCTTAGTGTCAAAAAAGAAAACTAAACCAGCACAAGCAACTAATTGGCAGCTCCCCCCTACTTCGATGGATAATGGCTGATGAGTTACCTCCTCCTCAGCCTTCACGGCCCATTAATGAGACAGCACAAAACACTGCAGAAAAAGGAAAATGATTGCTCACATATTTACCACTTTGCTAGCAAACAACTTTTTTTGTTGTTGTTGTTGTTGCTGTTTTTGTAGGAGTGCTTTTACAGTAGGAGCCGTTCCAGTGCCTTCATGTGAAGAATATTGGAGAGGAAAGGGAAAAGAGATTGCAAAAGATTTGCCTTCATTTCTGATTTCTCTTGTCAGTCTTGTGTACTCCAGTCCTTCCCCAGAGCTGCAACCATGCACCATTACTGTCAGTGTGACTGTAGTTACAGATTGTCCTCAAGATATCACCTGTCTTTTACCTCTGCAAGGGAAGCTGCGATTACTGGGAGAACATTTTTACTGGAGCAGGCACGACTCCAGGGTACTCCCAAGGACTGTAAAGGTCATTGAGTCACCTGACTGGACACGGGACTTCATATTAAGGAAAGTGAGATTTTGATGGTGGCATGGAGCAAGCTTAAAATTAACAAATTTATCAGGATATGAGAGGTCACATGAAAACAGATGTTGAGTAGGTGGGAATGGCGGGAAACATGGTGTGCAAAAACACGAGGAAGGAACAAAACAAAAATGTATGGATGACTCAGAGCTGGCAGAATTCATGCAGGAGAGCTGCTGAACTGGTTTATTTAGAATGGGGAGGGGACAGGAGAGCAGCATGCCCATTGGCAATACTGCAGATACACTTCTGAGAGAAAACAAGAGGTGGTTGTTGAAGTTTGACACGTTATAAGGGACAGAGTTCCATGATCAGCTCAGAAGGTTTGAGGGGAGAAAAAAGGTCACAATATGCCATAATGGGAGGGATGAATGAATGAGATGTAAATTGCCTTGAGAATTGCAGCAGCATCCACTGCCTACACCACATGCCAGTTGCTTGGCTCAGGGGGAGGAGAGATACATAAGAGCAAGACCACAGGGACATTCTGCATTTCCCGTGTTCCTCTTCACATACTATTTTTGCATGACACTGGTTATGAAACTGAAAACGTTGCTTCAGCTTCAGGCAGCAATTTTAGGGTCAATTGCTTCTTCACCAGACACTGAAATCACAATTTGTCAAGTATCAAATTAACTGTGAACATTTTAGGGGACAGTGAACTTTAGTTATGCATTATTATTGGGTCCCCTTCCTCAAAAATCTATCTTGTAATCCCTCTTGATATGGCAGGTGCCTTTTTTTTTGCTAGAATCACACTTGAAGATGAACTCTGCAATTACACTACTTGCGTTTTGGTCCATCAACTCATTCCTGACTGTTATGCACTCTTGAAAGTACAGATCTCGAGTCATGGAATACGCTTTCAAAACCATGTGAAGCGTTTTATCAATTTATCACAAGAGCACATCAATATAGGTTTTCCATCTGAAAGCATTTAGAAGCTTCCTGAAAACTTTTATAGTTCAGATTGGACCCACTCCTAATCCACAGACAGGGTAAAAGACTCATCTGGCACCAGTACACCACGAAATAAGTAAGCAATAAAGCCTTAATGAGGTTAGCTGTCCAAAAAAGCCCCAATACCCAGAGCTGCACACCTTTCCCTAACACTGTCAGTACAACACAGAACAACTACAAGCCTTGGTGCTGCAACTGATATCACTCAGTATTCATCTGTATCAAACTGGTGTTTAAGCATCATTCCAGGCAATGCCCCAGCAGGCTAGGAGAGATGGAAGCTAGTGGAAATTGGAAAGTCATTGCTGGGAATGATGTCAGATTTGGATTTATTGTGTCACCTTCAGTAGCAATCTGTGTCAGAATCAAACTTTTCTATTTTACTCTTCTATGCAAATGTTAGAGAGTGAATATGAAAAATGTATTCTTTAAAATGGAGAAAAAAAAAAAGTCTATCAATGTTCTGCAAGTCCTGTAAGTCTGCAGTTAATTTAAATGAGGAGTGATATTTTATATCCAGGTGGAATGATCATAAATCTTTTGGACATATGTGAGTTAAGATGAAGAAAAATATGAAATCAGCAATGCTGTGAGGATTTTACATTTAAGTGATACATGACAAAGTTGAGTTTGGTTTGTTAGGCCTCCATTTCAGTTCTACCTCCCCAGCCTGATATCTGACCATTGAGGTGCTTGTGAAAGCTTACCACACCATGAGCTACACAGCTGAAAATTCCCACTCACCTTCAGTAACACAAAGGCAGCATTACACGTCAGCAGTATCAAAATTTCCCCTTTACCCCTGAAATTCAACGCCCAAGTTGCTGTTTGAGTGTCACCAAACACAAGCTAAGTCCTCAGAAGGTGAGGAACTTAGGTTTGTCTTAGTAAGGTTTCATAGCTTCACCCAAGAACATGTCTGTGGAAAAGCTGTACACCTGCATGCAAATAAATACATGCATAAACATCGTGTACGTACATAAACACAAATGCATCCTGCATATGTATAAACGGTGTATAATTGACATAAAGCGGCTCAGCACCCAGCAGGTGGCACTCACACCCTGAGCTCCCGAGGCCGGAGCGCGGCGGGAGGCTGGGACTCCGCGCTGCTCTACGGGAGGCACCATCTCCCCGAGAGGCGAAATCACCATGGGCACGCACCCGCCACCCTTTTGCAAGGACTGATGTGTAAAGTCCAGCATCTGGGCCAAAATCCCATTTAGCCAGGCACCCCCTCCATTAATTCCCCCAATAGCTGCAAGGCTCCCCCTTGACTGCTGCAGATTTTCAAGTGCTCTTGCAGCCTTTTCAGAGGAGCAGTATTTTGGGGACTGAAAGGGTCCTGGAATATTTTCCATATAGAAGCATCACATTATGATATCAAAAACAATACAACTAAATGTAAAGCTTCCTTCAAACTTCATCACTTCTTTTCTCCATTTGACACACCCAGCTAGCTTTCAATTAATCCCACTAATAATTTAGGCTTTTGAAGATCTTATGAATGAGCAAATCAGAACTGGAAGAGGAAATACTGTTTTTCTTTGATTAAAATTAAAGACTTGTTTTCACCCTAGACTTAAGTATCACTATCATATGTACATTCTTAATACACCTCCTTCTAAAGCTGAGTGGTGCTTCAACTTCAGCTGAGTGGGTTTGTTTTTAAAAAAATATTACCCTTTCCAATTCAATATTCCACCCATCTCCCGTCCCCCTTTAAAAAAAAATAATAAAATCAGTTTAGAAGCATCAATTTGAAAACATCAGCTCTTTGTGGAGCAGTGCTGTACCCTGTTAAGAGAATGCTTCGTGTCAGATTGAAAGATACCTTTCCAAGGTCATTTCATGTTCCAATGGGTTTGTTATGAAGTTGTGGAATGGCAGATAAGGTTGCATGAGATAGTAAAGTGCCTTCCTAAGCTAGTTCTGTGCAGTAATGTGCAACCAATATTTGAGCAAGGGACTTCAGGAAACTTCATATGCTGAAATAAATGCTGCTGCAGGAAGGACAGAAGTAGTGGCAAGACAGTGAATCTGTTTCCCAATTAAAAAAAAAAAACCAAAAAAACAAGAAAAGGCCATTTGCTTGACAAGTTTGCATAAACTGCACACGCTTATGGCACTTGGCAAAGGTTGGGTGCTTCTAGGAACTTTAGGGGGTATCTCTTCAGTAAGTTAAAATACCCAACCCTGTGTAACAATGAGGATTTGATGCTAAAAACGGCTCAATTTAGAATCAATAGTAATGCCTTCAAATTACAAGAACAAGAATACAAGAGTATTAAGTACCAGGACTGATAATTTGCAAGGTTAAAAAAGGGAGGGGAAAGAAAAAAAGGTGCATATCTAAGTAAGAACAGTTCTTTGAAAGTCTTGTAGTTACAAGTGTGAGGAATGATGATCCAGTATTTTTAGACTGCTTCTAACAGATCCCAAAAATGGAGGAAACCATATAACAGCATCCTCTTAGCAAGCTTTTAATACTGCCTGAGCCTATCCCAAACTCTGAAAGAAGGTAAGCCTCTGGCAGCACACTGAATTGTGTGCCACCATTTCAGCCATCATACTAGGGACTAAATCCTTCCCTGGAAGTAAGGGAAGAACAAACATGCAAACTCCAGAGAGAAGAAGGGGAAAAGATCCTCCTCATAAATGTTTAGCTATATCTTAACGTGGTTTAAAGCTTGATGAATGATCGCCTGTTTGGAATACAAAACCACAAGTATCTGGCATCGAAACAGCCCTAACAAAAGGGTAAGGGAGCCTGAGGTAGTGTTTTTTCAAGTCCCAAATGAGTATTTTGGGGATCCAACAGCCTGACAGGAAAAAGATTAGAAAAATGGCCACCCAGCACTGAACTATGCACAAAATGCAGAGTTTCGGTGCTTCCAGTTCTGCATTGCACCCTGCGCTCCCAGCCCCCCGCATTCCCACAGGCTCGCAAACGCCCCCGACTCCCCCACGCCGCTGTCCACTGCCGGGGAGAGGGGAGGCGGGGGGGAGGGGGGGACTATGGTCCCTCGGCGCTATCTGCAACCACCCCGGGGCTCCATTACTACTACTTTTCATTTTCCTGCTAGTATCACTTTTCTAATGAATTGCTGTTACTACAGAAATGTAAATGTCACCAGCTGAGTAGTTCGGGTTTTTTTTTTTTTTTAAACATCCGAAAAGGTAGGGAAAAGGGGGGAGGGGTGGTGGGGAACACCTCATTAATATCCACTATTAGATATTTTCAATGCTGAAGCAGCACGCACCCCGCCGCCCGCAAAATCTTGCGGTTTCATCACGACTGGCCCCAAGCCCCAAAAAGGGGTTTCAGTGCCTCATCAGCATCGACTGGGCTTACCAGCGGATGCTCCCCCAGCCACGCTCCGGCTTGCGCAGCGCGGCCCCTCCGCGCCCCCGCATCCCACCCCCGCCGCGCGTAACTTTGCGGACACCGCCGCGTCCCAGCGCCCAAGCTGATCTTCCGCGGGAGATGCTGCGCTCCGCGGAGCGCAGAAAGGCGGGAAGGGCGGCTGGGGGACAGGGTCCGGCAGGAGCCACATCCCGCCTGCGGCACTCCCGCACCGCACCGCCTGGCGCCGCGCATCCCGCTACGCACCGCGGGCAGCAAGTCCGCCCCGCCACCGAAGCGGGGGCAAACCTGCCCGGTGACCCCCGAAACGACTCACGGCGGGGACGAGGGGGGCACGGGACTGCCAAAAGGAGAAACGCGGAGAAGGGAATGGAAACAGGCGAAGAGACACCCCCGCGCCGCAGCCCCGCCGCCCCAGCCCTCCCTCCCCGCGCAGCGGCGCGGAGCGATGCGCAGCGGCAGCGCGCCCCGCGGGGGCAGCGCACGCCCCTCGGCCCTCCCCGCTGACCTCAAGCCAAGGACAGCTCGGCGGTCCCGCTGCGCATCGCGACCCGCGGGCCCCGCTGATCGCAGCCAGGCCAGGGCGGCAGCGGGGGCGGCCGGGGAAGCGAGGGGAGCGAGGGCTCCTCACCTGAGCCCCTGAGCCTGTCCCGGGAGGTGCTCTCCGCCGCCGCTGCGGGAGGGACGCGGCTCCTGCCTCTCTCCTCCAAGAAGGCTGGCCCGGACAGCCCCGGCCCGGCGAAGTTACGCACCGTCGCGGAGCCGGGCTCCCACCTGCAGCGCCCGTCAGACTCCGGCAGCCGGCACAGCACGGCTCGGCTCGGCTCGGCACCGCACGGCTCGTACCGCCCCCCTCCTCCCCATTGGAGACGCCGCCGCCCCGCCTCCGCCGCCCGGAGCGCCCGCGGGGGCGGCGGCGGGCAGCGCGCTGCGGGACCCTCCTGCCCGCGGAGCTGGCGGCCGGGACAGGTGAGGAATCGTGCGAGGCACCGGCTCCTCTTGCCACCCCACCACGCTCCCTGGTTTGGCCTGTGGTTTTTATTTTTTCTTTTCTGGGGGAAGAAGGAAAGTACTGAAAGCGTGTCCGTGAGGTTACTTTATGCCGATTGTTTCGTGCTGTTAGGCTTACGGCGGAGCTCGTTGCCGCAGCAGGCGCTGAGAGGCTTTGATGCAGGCGCTGCCGCCCGGTCCGAACCTTCTGAACATGGTTACTAATGCCCCGAGCAGGCAGCGGCAGCTCAGGCAGATTGTCAAAGGGTGAGTAGTCCGTGACAGAGCCAGGGAAATCACAAACTTCTGTGCAACTGCTAGAGGATACGGCCGGTTGGGCTTCCCGAGGGCTTCCCAAGCGATCCTGCCCTCAAAAAAACTTGAACACCTCATACTTTGTCTGGTTTTCTATTTTAATTATAGGTAGCCCCTTCACAAGTGCACTCTACACGCATAAAAGGACAGCATTTGAGAGCTGTGGGACAGAAACAAGAATGCAGCTGCACTGATGGCAGTTTGAAAAAGCAGTTTCCAAAAAGTGGAAATTCCCCCTTAGATTTGGGAGGAACCACCCTGAAATTCTGGGGAAGTGAAGTTGCAGTTCCTGGGAACAGAGCTGTCTCAAGATGGGAAATGTTCAGCCACATTTGGAGGTGATGGGAATACCCATACAGTAGTGAGAATTTCCTGGACCAAAGCATACAGAAGAAGAGCCAGAACTATTCTCAGCTGACTTGTCTTTGGCAAAATGGTAGTGAGATGTCCCTCCAGACAAGCAGAAGACTGTTCCCAGACCAGGAGCTTTGGGTGTCACGCCTAAGTCATTAACACCAAGATTATGCCTGACCCTGCCAAGGTCTGTAAATCACGCCGAAGCTGATTTATCCCCCGTGGGAGGCAGCCAGAATTGCTGCATTTAGAAAGCCTGCTGGCTACGCAGTGCCCAGCAAATCCCTCTGCTTGGCAGCAGGGAAGGCCGTCTCCCTTCCCAGAGGAGGCAAGTGACAGGGCAGGGAGGGCTGTGTCCCAAAGGCCACAGTGCAAGGCAGCGGTAGGAAGGGCTGTGGCATCCCTTGGCTTCCAGCCAGCAGCCTCGGCTGGCACCTCATCCTGAAGTTTGCCCACAGTGCAAATAATTGCTGAGATCCATCATATGTAGTCTTAAGAGTTCAAAGGATAACCGTGGGGGAGATATCCTTGGGAGGCAGGGCACGGTGTGCCAGCCACCAGAGGCAAAGGTTGAAGTTCCAATGGGGAAAGTTTTGTTCAGCACATGAGATAATTTTCTCTGATAAGTTATGCTTAGGTCGGCTCAGAGAGAACATCCTGCTATTGCAGGGAGTTGTATGACAAGCAAATTTCCTGGGTGCCTGCATTTGTGGCTTTTTTTTTTTTTTTTTTTTTTTTTTTTTACTGTGGATCTATGTACAGCTATTGACTTTTACAGCTTTGCAAATTGATATGCAAGAGATGCACAGGATGAGGTGAGTGAGTTGGGACACGACCCTGGCCAATGCATCAGCAGGAATCCAGTGATGTCAGCGGAGACACGGCTCCAGCTGGGAGTGGTGAGGCCAGGGTGCCCAGCAGGAACAGGGCTGTGAGGCAAGTAGTGAAGCTGTGAGCAGGAAAGTGGCATTGCCATTCCCCACACGTTTCCACTGGCTATTGTGGAATGGATTGACAGTGCACCACACCCTGTAAGGGGTTTCTTATCTCTGCTAAAGTCAAGGTGGGCTCCAGGAAGGAGTCACGTGTGTAGAACAAGTGCTACAGAGTGCTAGGTTTGGGAAGACTCCTGTGGGAAGCAGTTGCTTTGCCAGGGTGGCAGCAGGTACCTGGGGCTTTAGGGGAGCTGGGTTCAGGTAACTCATAACAATCACCCAGCCCTGGGACAAAATGGCTGAAGTGTTTTTTTTTCTTCTGCTGATGTGGGAAAAAGCCACGCCAGTCCCTGTTGGAGAGGCATTAATTAAAGGAACTAATGGCGAGTTCCTAAAATATCTATTGGAGTGATCAGGATGTCTGCTGAGAGAAATCTGACTTGCTGGGCTTCAAGTTGTGCCAAGCCATTGTGTTCATCAGGAAATGAGGGTGTTCTGGGGCAGGTAAAACAGAAATAAATCATGCTGACCCTCCGCTGGTGCTTTCTACTCCTATTTCCAAAGCCACGTTTCAGGAGGTGGCTTACATACATTTGTTACATCGTTACTTAATAGGATGTAACAGATCTAAGGCTTTTTTTTTTTCTTATATTCTGGTTAGTGCTTTTAGTACACTGTATGGGAGTCTCTCCTTACTAAAATTACTATCCTAGGCACCCCTTTCTGAAACTCCCCTGCCAAGTATTCCCTGCAAAGTCTGCATTGGAAGAATGTTGATCTGATTTACAGTAACCTGACATGAAAACTTGTGGTAATAGGTGATAAAAAGTTGAATCCTTGTGACAGAGAGGACGTTCATCTCTGGCCATGATATGAATACGGGATACCCCAGGGGTCTGACTCAGG
Source organism: Chloebia gouldiae (assembly GCA_003676055.1). Lineage (NCBI taxonomy): Eukaryota > Metazoa > Chordata > Aves > Passeriformes > Passeridae > Chloebia > Chloebia gouldiae. Next base: position 20,721,486 of record QUSF01000001.1, on the reverse strand, counting down.
AGAGCACAGAGCCTGTGAGCACAGGGTGATGAATGAAGGGAAGAATTTGCAGCATCACTCTAAAAAGCCATTTGTACCAGAGAGCATCATTATTTCCACACATTTCAGCAGTTCCTATTGTGGGCTGGCCTCATATATCCAAACTTTTATGCGGCCTCTGTATTATTTGTGTGGCAGCAGTGTGTATTTTCTTTAGATGAACCCAATTAATAATGTTTCATCTGCCACTGCTTATTAACACACTTCCAGGAGATCAAGTGGTGGGAGAGGGACTGGCAGCAACTAAACTTCATACTCTGAAGGAGGAGTCCAACATTTCCCTGAGATCTATGCTCTGAGGGTGACGCTGGAGGTGCAGATTTGCAATTAAGTTTAGGTTCACATAAAAGTGGTGATGAATACTATAGCAAAATACTATGCAGATGGTGTTTTCTTTGCAGAACAGCCTTCCTGAAAAGTCTGCATCCCCACCATCACTGGCACATCAGCTGGCAGCACTGGCTATTGGCACCCTCTGGCCCCAGGGGCATCCTGCAGACCTCTGCCATGACACCAATCCTCACTGCTGTGCCATGGCAACATGTTCCTGAAAAGTATCCTGGTGTAACAGCTCACCTGCTTACAGCAAAATCCAAGAGCGTTTGTTTAAATGCTCTGTTTCCAGTAAAGGAAACTCTACACCTCAGAAGCAGCTTTGTCCCTGCCTGGTTATTTTAAATTGAGGTTTGTCAGAGGGACCAGGGCAGTGTTTGTTATAATTTGCCAGTCCCTAAGAATTGCTTTCAAACTGGAGACCATTATTACCTGAGATTAGAGCTGTGCCCAGTTTTATTTTTATACCATCATCAGTGCACATGATGTTTAAAGACAAAAAGACAGGAAGAGGCAGCATCTCTTCCCCAGCTAACATATACGGTTTGGTGACTGAAAGAGATTTATTGAAATCAATGTGCACTTTACCATCGATTTCTTTGTGCAGTGAGGCCTCCTTTAAGCTTGTCAGTTTTTCCTTGTAAAACTGAAATGAGACTATCCTGATGTATCAACAGTGAGTAGTTTGAAGTGATACTTCTCTTTTTCTCTCTCTTTCTCTCTCTTTCTCTCTCTTTCTCTCTCTTTCTCTCTCTTTCTCTCTCTCTCTCTCTCTCTTTCTCTCTCTTTCTCTCTCTTTCTCTCTCTTTCTCTCTCTTTCTCTCTCTTTCTCTCTCTTTCTCTCTCTTTCTTCTCTCTCTCTCTCTCTCTCTCTCTCTCTCTCTCTCTCTCTCCAGGCTTCTGAGACACCACAAAATGACTTTTATTTAAAAATGTATTTATCACATTTACTGAAGGTGTCCAAACTGCCTAAGAAAATAAAAACTGCATAAAAAATTCAATTTAGCATTGGCAGGGGACTTGACCAAATGATCTAACTGGTCGTTTATTGCTAGCTATGACTATAATTGCATGTGTACATTATGCTGTTTTAAATTTTAAATTCAACCCACACCATATTTTCATTCTGAAAGTGAAAGGAATTTACTTTAGCATCATTCTTTGCTCATGTCAGGAGAGCAATTTTTCACTGCTGATAAGAAAATGTCATTTTTTGTTTTAAAATTGCAAATTAAAAAGCCATTTCTATGTCTCTTGAACTTTTATTTATTGATTGTCTCATTATTTAGTGAATAATTTCAATTAATTTTATAATAATAACAATCTGTAGTGCATATGTATTGACTTGTACAGAAAAGACTTTAAATAAACTATTGTGAATTATGATCTTGCCATAATGTAATGAAATGCTGCTTTTTCAGGCTCCATAAATTGACCCCTAAAAAGAATAACAAGAAATACATTATTTGTATTTTTTAAGTGGACTGACAGGCTTCTGCAATGAGGTGACCTGCTCAGTGGATGAAGGGAGAGCAGTGGACATTGTTTATCTTTTCAAAGCAAGAAAGGCATTTGACATTATTTTCTGTAAGACCCTGATAAATAAGCTGCCAATATATATGTTAGGTAAAAGGACAGTGAGGTGGACTGAAAACTGTCTGGATGACAGGTTCAGAGTGTTGTAAATGGCATTAGGTCTAGCTGAGGACAAGTCCCTAGCACTCAAGGGCTCAATTTTGGGGGTCACTATCTTGTAACCTCTTCATTAATGATTGGGATGATGGGGCAGAATACAGCTTTGAAGATGAGACAAAATTAGGAGGAGTGGCAGATACCAGAAATTGTGTGGCCATCCAGAGGGACCTTAACAGGCTGGAGAAATGGGCAGGTAAGGATCCCATATACTTCAATAAAAAGAAATTGCAAAGTGTAACTAGAGAGGATCAACATCAAGCACCTGGACAGGCTGGGGGTTGATCAGCTGGATCAACCAGGAGGTTCTGATGGGCCTGGAGGTTCTGTTGTAGGAGCAGCTGATCACCAGGCAGCAGTGTGGTCTTCATTGCAGCAACTGGCCCTTGCTGCAAAGATGGTTAGTGGCACCTTGGGCTGCATGACGAGGTGTGTAGCCAAGAGATCAGAGGTGGTGATCCTCTCCCGCTGCTGAGCACTGGTGAGGCCACAGCTGGAGTGCTGGGTCCAGCTCTGCTCTGCCCAGTACAGGAAAGATACAGACATACTGCAGAGGTCCAGCTAATGGCCCTAAAGGTCATTAATGCATCTGAGTTTCTGAGGTAGGATGAGAGGCTCAGGGAGCAGGGACTGCTCAGTCTGGAGAAGAGAAAGAGCATCTGACATATGTATGTCACTACCTGATAGGAAGGAACAAAGATGAGACAGACAAGGTCTCTTCGGTGATTCTCAGTGCCAGGACAAAAGGCAGTTGGCACAAATGAAATCACACAAAATTCCATCTGAACACAAAAACCCCCACACTTTTTACAGCAATGGCAGTCAAACACTGGCACAGGTTGCCCAGAGAGGTTGTGGAGTCTCCCTCCTTGAAAATATTTAAAAGCCATCTGGACAGGACCTTGGGCAATCTGCTGTAGGTGTCCCTGCTTGAGCAGGGGGGTTGGACAAGGTGACCTCCAGAGGTCCTTTCCAAGCTCAGCCACTCTGTGATTCTGTGAGTAATTCAGATACCGTACAGAGCACATTCTTCCTACTTCTCAATGAGAAAACAACAAACGACTCCACTGCAATTCCATTTTCTGACTTTGATGAACGGAAATATGTTACGCATCATTAACAACATGCCAGCATATTAAAACCATATTATGCTTGTAAAATAAAGAGCAGTTTTTCATCCATTGCCATCAAATTTATTTCTGAGTTAATCTGAAAAATTAAATAAATCCACATGGATCTCCCAGTTAGCGCTGCCAAGTATGTACATTCTTTAGTTTGAAATGAAAATACTTCTGTTCAAAGTTTGAGATGGAACACATACACTCTAGTGTTTCAAATTAAAACAAATTAGATGATTTTCAATTGGAAAGCTATGTCAAAGCAAAGGAGATGGCAGTATTGCAGATTAGCCATTCTTCCTTATAATGGCTCATCAGTCCAGGCCAAAAGTGCAGTAAAACCAGAGAAACATCTGTCCATGGTCTGGTTGACGTGAATATGCAGGAGGCATACTGTGTTTTTGGACAGAACTGGTGGCTGCCTGCAAGTGTGAAGTCTGGACAATCCCAGACCACACTGAAGTGGAAGAGCATGCTGATCATCTTCCTTTTAGATGAAATGAAAGAAGAATTAAAGTCTCATTTATTTAGTCATAATTGAAACAAGACAAGCTACCGCCCAAGGTGCAACACAATACAGGAAGGCTGGATCAGAAGCTCAGCCATGTGGCTAGAAGGATTTCACTGGAAATTGGTTGCAAAACCAGGAAATGGGGCACTGATTTGGTTGAAGCTTTGCATTAGCTTGTGGGTGGAAAGAAGCACAAACCAAGCAGGCAACCAGACACACAGAGTATGTGTGTGGCTCCAGAAAGGTAGCCAAGAACAAATGACTTTTTTTCTTTCCAACCCTGAAAGGCCCAGAAAAAGATCTCACAAACAGGAAGACAAATTCTAACTCTCTTGTCCTTCTGTGTTTCAGTGGAAAAAATATTTCTATTTTAACAAACAGATCTTCTGCAACTTGTAAAAACAATGTCAACTTGAAGCAGCCCTAGAACTCTGTGAACTTTGGCTTCCTGCAAGGAGCAGCCTTATCTAACTGCAACACCATATAACCCACAGCACTTAAATCAGTCTTCCATAAAGCAGGCTAGAGTCCCATCCTGCTGTCAATTAGAACTCCTCTCACAAAATAGACTGAAAAAGATGTGTATTGCAGCCTTGGAGCAATACAGCTTCTCCCACAAAGTTATGAAACCTTTCTTCCTTTAGGGATAAACAGTAAAGCAACATCTAATTTGTATGAATAACCCTTTCAGCTGCTTAAATACTTCCAGTCTGACGAATTTTTAAGCTGTTCTGATTTCTCTGAATGTGTTAATATTCCACACCTATTATTTTAGTGCAAACAGTGGATCATGCCATGCTACTATATTTCATATTTCCTACTGTGCTTTTTTGAAGATTTGTGATTGGTATCTTTTTCAAAATGGTAAAATATTAGCCAACTGTCCTGTAGATGGTTCTCCAGGTAAAGTTTTATATCTGATGGTCTGTGGCACAGAAAAATATTCACTTGCTGACAAAGCTGTTCAGTCTACTTATGGTTCTTGTTGAATTGAGAATCTGCAGAAATGTGTAATGGTGCATGGACTACGGTTTTTTCCATGCCAGCTCAGCCTCTAAATGCGATGCCATTTGTGTACAGAGCTATCCAGATGTGTGTCACAGCTTGATTTCCTGAGGCTGTCCAGGGAAATGCTTCAAGAGAAGCACTGCTCTCTACCCCAGTGAAATGAAAAATCCCTTCAGGATGCTATACAGTACCAGATCAGCAAAGCTTCATTACATTTGCTTTTAATGTGTCCCTTTTCATCTTGTTGAAAATCCATCTTTTCTTCTGAACATGTTCATGAAGCTCACATAAAATGCTTTTTGTCATGTCTGACTAAACCTTTTTTAATTTGACAGTGGAAATTATGCTTCTGTACTCTTAGATTGCTGTTTGTAATTTGGGCTTTTTCACTGATACAACAAAAATAGCTCCAATCTGAAGGTGAAAATTCTAGCCTGCATTTCTGTGCCAACACTCAGAGAAGTCTAGCAATGCAGGGGGATACAAACATATGCCTTAATCCTCTGAATGAACAGGTGCCTCATAGTTAAAGACAGATGTATACTTATTTGGAATATTTTTTATCATATCCACTATAGGTCACTAACTCTTACCGTCCCGCTGCAGTGCTAAGGACCCAAAGCACAGCATGGCAGCTCCCCATTTTTGTCTTCTCATGCACCTGGTTTGTGCCAAGGCTTGAGCTGGGAAGGGTACACAGCTCTTTGAAGTGGGAGGTAAGCTTTGACATGTAGGGAGAGGGAAGGAGAAGCAGAAGGATTCGAATCCTCAGATGTTTGGGATGAGCCTACAGATCGAAATCATACAAATATTTACAAGCTGCAGATTCCCTGGGGTTTGTTTGTTTGCTTTCTCTCTTGCTTTTCTTTCCTTCTTTTTTGTTTTTCTTGACAATATGCAGTAGCAGGGGCTTATCATTTCCCTTTGCTATACCTGGGGATCAGAGCTAGTTCCAAGGTAGGTGCTGTGATCTGTGGGGCTTGCCCTGCTCTGCTGAGCCTGTGCTCTCTCTCTCAGCTCCTGGCCACATCTCCCACTGGGTGGCCCTCAGCCAGATGGGCACTGCATCTGCTGACATAGGTGGGCTAGGATGGATGTGAAGAGCCAGGTCCAGCTGTAGGTAAGGCTGGGCTTGTTTTGATGTGAGCTGCCAAGAAGCCTAAGAAGACATTAAGCAGAGCATGCTTGTGTAGCTGCCTTTTCACTATTTTCTTTTAAAGCTTTGGCTTTTATAGTTGAAAAAACAAAGATGACAAGTGAACTGAAAACATTCTGAGGATCAGAAAGTTTGTAAAGGTGCTTCCTGACAGCCTTTATATAATGACTACGTCATTTCTCAATGTCACTTACAGTTACTGTGACAGTTACTATTAAAACAATTTAGACTATTGTATGTGATTTAGCAGCATGGATCTTGGATTGATTTCAAAAGAATCATTGCGCATACTTAAGACTCATAATCTGCAGGGAATGTTACATGGAAAAATAAAAAATGCTTGAAACAGGACTGTCTAATGAACTTACATGTGTTTTCATACCATACTGTTATCCCTCACTAGACCACAGATTTCAAATTCTGGAGAGGAAGGGTTAAACTTCCTGACAGCTGCAAAAGTTATTACAAGACAAGTGGTACATATATCATTAAAAAAATCCAGAAAATCAGTTCAGGCTTCCACAGTAGAGACTGAAAGAGAGAAGATGGTAATTCCTTAGTGAGATAAGGGGTGAGTATAAACATGAAATCTGTTTTTAATCTCATTTTCAATTTCAGCTAAAAGGATCAAAACTAATTATTAAAATAGGACCTCAAATAGACTTCTTACTTATTACAGTAAAAAAAAAGAAGATTAACATTCATGAGGGCCCTACTTAAAAAACAAAAGACTTCAAATGAGCTGAAAGATGAAATAGATCCTGCAAACAATAGGTAATGCATTCAGAAATACAAAATAGCATCAATTAGACTCAATAACTACAAATATGTTGACATATTTATCTGCTTTTATAAAATTTATTAACTCCACACACTGAAATCAAATGCATAGAACTGCAAAAGCAACAGAATGTATATGCCTAAGTTCAGTAATTCTTTAACACCTGTAGCATCATTCTTAATGATATGAATGGATGAAAATAGCTTTTCATAACTGAGTGTTGCTAGAAAGACAATGTTTTCAAGTGTTTTTCAAGTGCTGCTAGAAAGACAAGGAAGCTGTAAGCAAAGGATACAGCTTGTCCACTTTGGAGTCTTGGCCCAAAAGAAGACAGCAATTAGCTTTAATTATGACTTCTAGCACAGATAATAATGTGGAGACTAGGCATAAAAAATTTCTAATTACACAGCCAAACCCTACCTGTAAATAGTGTGGGGTTTATGGGTGAATCTGAATAGTGGTCATCACTCCAGTGGTGGTCTTGTGGTCATCACTCCAATGAGACAGTTTAAAAGAGCATATAAAGATCAGAAGTCTAGTATTCTGGGATATTAGGAATGTAGGAAGGGTCATATGTTTTCTGACTTCTGAGTGTTACTGGTATGCAGACTAGAGAATATAAAAAATCCTTAAAGAATAAAAATGAATATACATATCCATATATGTATTATTTTAGTAAAAGTCATTACATTTTTTATGATTTATTTATTCAGTCCCACTACACTAAGCCTTACACATGTAATCTAGCAGGCTATCTTGCTTGCAGCGATTAAGGTTGATTTTCTCAGCCTGTTATTCACAAATGAATTTTTATTCTAAAAATCTTTCTAAACTGCTTGCAACCACACCTGCCATTCCATGCCATATATGCCATATGCTGAGTCATAGGTAGTGTAAAGGGGTGTGAGGGACTGATTTTGGTGGAGGGTCCATAATCTACCCTGGCAGGGAGCAGAGCCTGGCACCTGTGCAGGAAGCTAGAAAGCCACTGAAAAGTGTGATCAGCAGTTTGGAAGGAAGATCAATCATGTGGTTTATGTGTCACCACTTCGATAAGCCTGTGACTGCCACCTCAGAGGATGTATTGTGCCTTCAAAGTTAATAGTAGAATTAAACTTGTCAGTTTGTATTTACTCCATGACCTTTTATCTTGATAATAGAAACATGCACATTTTTATGTTGTTTATGAATCTTTTTCAATATGTTTTACATTCTTTTGATAACATTATGGGCAATTTTAATCCTCAAGCACCTTGCTCAGTAAAGCTTCTAAAGGAATGAAATTACTTTTATATACAACCATTAAGTGCTCTCCTCTATTAGAACATTATGGACTAGATTTCATGCCTACAATAAAGCTAATAAAGCAGGTTATTGGAACAGGATTTGAGATTTTAATTCAGATTTATAATAAACAGAAGGAAAACAGCTAATATGTACTGACTGCCAAAGGTTACTGTGATATAAGATAAAGACTGAGAGTTCAAGCAAGTGAGAGACTTTTCAACACAATGAAGATGAATTTGTGATGCTATGGACTGTTGCAGCCTAAACAGGATAGTTTTACAAAGTCTTACACAGAAACTTTCTATTTATATTGCATTAAAGCATTCTACATCAATGTCAGAGATTTGTAAGAATTGCATGATTTTTCTGTCCATTATCCTTTTTAAAGTAAGTCACTACACAGAGAGAAAATCCTATGGAATAACTTACCATGAAGTAAGACGGATGTTGCAGTAAAAGTAAGTAGAAGTTCAACTCTTCAATAAATTGTGTTGCAGAAATGTTTTCTTTTTTTTTTTCTGAAAAATGAAAGTGGTTGTGAATGAAATGCAAAATGAAAAAAAAAAAATCAATGACATTCCTTGGCAAAATCATTCAATTTATTAACAGGGGAGAAACATCTTAGAATTAAAGATTTGACAGCATAGACTCAATATGCTTAACCTCAGAATTCTATAATTAAAACCTTTATAGATTTATAACTTCAGTCCCACAAACATATGTCTAGAAAATATTATCAAAAGACATACAATAAACTAGGATAATTTATTATCCATTTTTATCTGTCCCTCAGTTTAACTGTATTTTGGTCTAGAAAACATTACCATTTCAGAATTAAGAGAGTGCCTCAGAATTGCAGATATAATCTGTTTTATCTTGCTTCTAGGCAGAAAACCATCAGCAATTTCTCCTAAAGTATTTCAAATTTTATTCCAGTTGCTGACTGGTTGATGTGGCTGATGCAGACACCGATGGCTGAGTTCACACTTGAGAGAGGTGAATATTGTGCTGTCAGACTCAAATGCAATTTCCCTCACTCTAATCCAGACCCAAACTAGGTCCCAGTAAATAATTAATCCCGTGGAAACTCTAAAACCTCCAGAATGTGAAACATGGGTTTGGATGTTTCCAGTTTCCTTTGAGCAATAATCCCCCAGGATTTAAGAGTAGCAGGAAGTGCTTGGCACAACCAAATGCATCCTTCAGGCTGCAGATCATCTCCGTATGGGTGTAACAGGAGGGGCCATTTCTCAATTTCCACATTGGTATTTAGGACAGAGAGATAAGGAAGGTTTCCAAACACAGTGCGTGCTCCCAGTAAAATAGAAAACTTTATCTTCTCTTCTTATTAAGCAAACTGCACATCTGAGTAACTTTTACCAGTATGAAGATGACTCTTGTGGTTGGTTCCTATCTTTTCTTTTTTTTTTTTTCTGAATAGAAATAGGGCTATTCTCATTAGTCTTGATTAATTCAACCGTGTAAAAATGATAAGAAAATAGCATTTGTTAAGAAAGAAAAGTGAATTATAAAATAAAATAAAGAACATACAGCTGAATCTTTTTTACTAGCAGTTTAGGCTAATACTGTGAGGTACCTAAGAGATTTCTGTTCCTTGCCTATTACAAATGCTACTGTTCATTTTTTAAAAATAGCTTTCTTTGAAGAATTTGCAGTACTTATTTAAGAACTATGTTTTCATAAAAAATTCCACCAGTGAACTTTGGTACTGCTGGTAAACACAAACATGAGGTTTTTGGGAAAAAATTTTTCTTCAAAGACCAACAAATAGCCATTGTAATCCCTCATCTCTCCAGACATTATATACTTTTCCTTTTACCAATGTTGACCTCATCCTGTTCTGCACTGCAGTTACCTGGGGTAGCTTTAGAGCTGCCTACAATCATCTCTGTGTGTCTCCAGCTTTCAGGCTGGCAGAGGTTAATATGACTCAGCTACTTCCTGGCCAGCATTTTTTGCTCCTTGCAAAATAAATAATGCAGAAACCATATTAGTGCCTCTAATTTCTACATTTAAGTAATTTTTTTCTAGTATGTGTTTTGTATTACATATTTTGTTTATATATTTATTCAATTGGAAAGAAAGTTGAGGAAAAAAAGAAGTTCCTTTTATAGTAGCTGAATAAAGTAGAATTACAATAGCATACATGGGTAAAATAAAAAGTACATTCATTTTTTATTTTGATTAGTAGACCATTTGCAGGAAGAAATAATTTATTAGAGCAAAAGATATATAATGTAAAAGATACTTTCTTGGTTATAATTTTATCCTATTTTCAGGGAAAATAGTTTTCAAAGTGGAAACCTCATCATGTTGCTTTATGCAAACTATCTGAGCCAAAGGAAAGGATTTTTCAAAGAGTCTCCAAATACTTTTTCACTTTAGCAAAGACCTCTACCATTGATTTGATACTCTCTTTATGGATGAAAACCTTATTCAAGAATGAGAAATGTTTCCACTGAAATCACTTATCAAATAACAAGCCATTAGTGTGTTTTCTTTCTGGAAGGGATGATGCCAAGTAAATTACTTTCATTATAGGTCAAATATCACCAGTACTAAGAGCCTTGGACATAATTTTTAAATGCTTTGATGGATCTGTATCAATGCACTTTCTACCACTGAGGACTTCTGAGATCTCAACTCATCAAAATGCATTTATTCAGCTCAGCTTGCCCATCCAGCTGCAGTTCAGGCCTCTTCTTCATAGAACTTCACTGAACAGTCAGAGGACATGGGAACAAAGAGAAAGGCTTTGTTTGTTTATAGTTTTCCTTTGTGAGAACCCCCAGGAGCAGGAAAGAAAATAGTTCACAGTCTGGTAAGATCAGAACAGCAAAAGTATTTGCAGTATGGCACACAATAAAGCATTGCCTGCTTGGAAATACTACGCTTCCAGCCAGCACCATCCTGAGACTCACAGATGAGCTCCAGATCCTGCCACAGACATGTTCCGGCAGCTGATTCCTCACCTCTGGAGACTATTTTTCCCTAGAGAGGCTTAAGATCTGACCCACTACTGAATGTCTGGTTATTTTTCTATTTTTTTCCTCTATGAATGGCTAGCTTTTGAAATAGTACTTGAAAATTTGGGATGGTTTTCATTCCCACTGACAATGCTCGTATCCAACTAAACTTTTATTTATTTTACAAGTCTGTCTTCTTTAATCTTGTCATGGAGCAGACCACTAATTCTCTCCTTCTGGATGGCTGCAATAAGACCACACACTCTCTGCTCTGAGCATCAGCAGACTGGAAAGAGATGAAAAGATGTAACAAGAACAAAATACTCTTAGAAATCCAATGCTGTTTCCATCTGAATTGTTCTCTTATGGTTCCTCACCAAGTTCTTCACAAGAGATCTTTGGTCTCTGTGGACTGGCTATGAAACTTTTTTTTTTTCTCATTGGTGTATCATTCCAAAAATGATGGCAGAGCTGCATCCAAAGAGCTATCAATTAGCTCTTGGAAGTGGCCCAAAACAAGCAGTAGCCCACACTACACTTTTTGGTTGAGACACCAAGTTTAGAAGACAAGTTATTAAGTTGATCAGCTTAAGTGAGTAGAGGACCTCTTTGGAGTACCAAATGAGGGGATTTTTGAAGTTATATGCCAATTATATGGGAGATAAAGTCCCTATGCTAATGTGTTCATTGATTAGTTGTTTCCAAAATCACAATTAGCATCTATTTGTAGTCTACAGTGGGTACCAGTGAAAACTGTGCCTTCCCTTTTTTGAGCAAATTGTTGAGTTGAAAAACCTTGGAACAACTACACAGACTGCAGTGGCCTACATTTTAAAGGGAATTGCAATTTGAATCTCACCTAGAGATTATTGTGAGAGAACTCTCGTGTTTCCTGGTTTGAAACTATGAAGTATTGAGTTTTATTTTGACAGCAGTGATATTATCTAAAGGACAGAGAGCATGTGATTAGTACAGGTGCTTTGACAAAAGAAGCTCTCTTTTTTCTTCCTGTCCAAGATGACATCATGTTGGACAGGAGACATTTTTTGTAACCCATGTCTCACATGAACATCAGGAAAGAAGGCTATAGTTCAGAGACCTGGTTGTTCATTTTGCTCCATTTGCACAGTTCCTGTGGCAGTTATTTATACATCTATTGATACAAGAGACACTAAAGAATCAGTGTAAAGTGTCATCAACTGCTGCCATCTCTGCAATCCAGTGTAATTCACACTAAATGTGTTTTACCATCAGGAATTCAGATACAGTCTTTCTTGTCAAACCTGCAACTCTAGCTCATAGTCTTACCTCAAACCCATGATCTCAAGAGATTAATTCTATAATATATTTTGTTATTTAAGGACATTGCCATGACCCAGAGAAGCAATGGAAACCACTCAGAGAAGTGATGTCTCGCAATGTAAGATATCTACGGTGATCAGTGGAGGACCCATGAGGATGGGTGCTCTGTTCACAGGTTCTTCAGGTTGCAGTTCTTACTTTGGACACACTCCTTTGCCAGCAGCCAAAGTTTGGTGTCTGTGCCTTTCCTCAAGAAGCCTTGGCTGCTGGTTCTGGATCTGTCTCTCCTACTGAACAATGTTATATTTGGAATCAGACCTGCCTGGGACAGACGTGTCATGGCTTGTGTCATGGGCAGAAACATTCACCTGCTGGCTACAGACATGTTCAGGAGTTGTGTAAGAACTCAGCCTGCTCCATTCACAGGCCTGGCTTTGGCACACAGGCTGCCATGCATGGGCACCCTTTGGGCATGGCAGCAGATAGAAAGGCCTGAACTGTGCACTTCCAACCACAGGGTTTTTGAGGGAATCCAACTCTTCATCAGCTCATAGTCATACTATGGCAGTTTTACATCAATCCATCTCTTCATATTTTTTCATAAATAGAACGTGCATTTCATAAAATAATTTTTGTCTACACACTGCACATACAAACTCTAGGTCATTACAGGCGTGCTAGAGGCCTGCCAGTCTGTCAGTCTGACTTGGGTACTGTGGAAGCTCATGGAGAAGATCATCTTGAATGCCATGACACATGCAGATCAGCCAGCAGAGACTTGTGAAACACAGGTCCTGATTGCCTAATCCAGTCTCCTTCTATGAAAAGACGACCTGCTTAATGGATGAGGGGAAGGCTGTGGATAGTGTCTACCTAGAGTTTTGTAAGCTATTGATACTGTTTTCTGCAACATTCTTGCAGAGCAACCGACTTGCCGTGATGAAGATGGGTGCTCACACCTTCACCAGCTTCACTGCCCTTCTATCAAGACCAAATGCTGGGTCCTGCACTCCCTGCAGAACTAGAGGCTGGGTCAGCATGGCTGGAAAGCTGCCTGGGGGAAAAGATCCTTTGGTGGTCAAGAAGGCCAGTGGCATCCTGGCCAGTATCAGCAATAGTGCAGTCACCAGGACCAGGGCAGTGATTGTCCCCCCTGTACTCGGCACTGGTGAGGCTACACTTAGAATCCTGTGTCAGTTCTGGGCCCCTCAGTTCAGGAAGGACATTGAGGTGCTGGAATGTGTCCAGAGAAGGGCAGTGGAGCTGGTGAAGGGTTTGGAGCACAAGTCCCGTGAGGAGCAGCTGAGGGAGCTGGGGTTGTTTAGCCTGGAGAAAAGGAGCCTCATGAGAGACCTCATTTTTCTCCACAACTAACGGAAAGGAAGTTGTAATGTGGTGGTGGTCAGCCTCTTCTCCAAAGCACCAATCAAAAGGAAAAGAAAAAATGGCCTCAAGTTGTGCCAAGGGAGGTGTAGTAAAACTTCTTCATGAAAAGGGTTGTCAAGCATTGGAACAAGCTGCCCAGGGAAGTGGTGGCAACCTCCCTGGTGGTATTTAAAAGGCATGTGGATGTGGTGCTTGGGAATGTGGTTTAGTGGTGGGCTTGGTAATGCTTTATTAACAGTTGGACTCAATGATCTTGAAGGTCTTTTCCAACCTTAATGATTCTATGATTCTGCCATACTGAGTCTGAAATTTCAATTTTTATTTCAAACAACCAGTTGATTTAAGTGTTTCAAACAAAGGTTCTTATCTTCAACAGGAAAAAAAATAGGTGAACAGTGAAATAAATCACGAGTTTATTTGCAACTTTTTAACAGCCATTTGCTCAATATGGCCTCTGGCACAGCATATGCAACAACCAGTGAAAAGTGCTTGTACTGAGGAACCAGCAGCAACTGCTCTTCTGACAAATATTTACCTTACGTGTTGCCTCATCTTTCTAGCCAACATCTTTGTTACCAGCTCCTCAACAAACTGGAATGAAACTGTCTGAAATGCCATCAGATCCAGATGAATGCAATCATGAACATCTTACTGGGTCAAACTGAGTATAAAAAAGATTACTAAAACCAGTATTATATTCAATTAAATTAGTATTGCTACATGCAATGGATTTCTTGCTGTCTCCGTTTCAACAGCAAATTTTATTTACCTTCTCCCCAGCTTTTCAAGATGAATCCCAGGCTGTCAGATTGACAGTGCTAAATTACTTTGTAGTAAAATTGTAGGGAGGAATCTGGAGGTTTTGGTGGCTGGGCAGAGGACAGGTGGTACATCTGGCACATGGTGAAAAATATGGGAGGTAGTTTGGGAATGTAATAAGTGCATATTAGCTGGATGTTTCTGTTAGAGTATTCAGTAGCAAAACATTTAATGATGCTGACATTTAAATTGTGATAATTAGATTTCCTAGTTAGCACCACATTGAGAAGAATGGGAACAGTTTATATACTGCTCAGAGCTGTTATTTCAGACTGTCTACAAACTTGGATTGGCAAGAATGACCTGGTTCACATTCTATTTATAAATGAGTTTTATTTTGGCGTTAATGAAAGCTTAGCTTTTGGATCACAGTCCTCTTCTATTATGTGTCTCTGTGAGGATGGGAATCACAAAAGGCTTGCTTCCAGCCAAGTTTGGATCTCCTCTAGTGAGATAGCCACACAAGGCATTACCTCTGCAAATACTGATCTGCAAATATGGCCAGGACACCTCCCTTTGAAGGGAAGGGAGGTTATCTAGGTGTCTTAGAAGGTACACTGGGTATTTGAATAGAGAACATTTTCTTTGCAAAAGGGTTGTGGGAGAAGCAGAGTAAATTCTTGCCATTACTTGGCAAATCCAAGAGATTTGTCCTCTTGCTGGCAGAGGGGATTTGTCCCCTTGCTACACCAGGCAGAATGGAGAGCTACCTCCACTATGACACAGACTGACAGTTTCCATCTGACAGCCACTTTTGCTGCCTTGCACACTAACAGTGGGGCAGCAACCCATGTAGAAAATACCTTCTACCAGCTGACTTTTCCCCCCTCCAGAGTTTTCACAACAGAACAGCTTTGGTGGATGGGATGAGGAAAGAATCCACTTTTCTCTTCATTTTAAGAAATATTATGATCATTCTCTTCTTTTTCTCCTGTAGGCAGGGAACTGGTCTCACCATTAAACGTTCTTTTGACTTACTTGACAAATGAATTATTTCAGTTTAGATGTCCTTGTCACAGCTTTGGGGGAGGCATCTTGTCTTCTGAAATGCTGCCTGCAGCCAGTTTACTCCACAGCCAGATATGGAGTGGTCAAGTCAAAACCCTGTAAGCAGGAAGCTCATCACCTTGCTGTGGGGTCTCCTGCCAGCTGGAAGAGCAGAAATCCCTGCCTGGGACTAAAAACAAGAAGGAATGTTAAAGGTAGTGCATCTGAGGAGGTGTCAAGGCTGAGGGAGGATCCATTTGTGGGAAAAGAGGGCTAGAGTAGGACTGGAGAGGCAGAACAAGTGCATATGGGATAAGTATTGGGACACTGGAGTGTGTGGTAGAGATGGATGGATAAAAGACCAAATTATGTGGGTAAGAGCAAAGTAAAGAGAGATCATGGAGGCAGACGTTCTGTAGCTGCTGGGGCATTCTGCCCTCTAGGAAGCAAGGTAGAGATCCCAGGAGCACATCCATCCTTTCTGCTGTTAGATATCTAAGAAATCTAATAACAATGTGTGAATCTCACCTTCCCTCATTTCCAAACGGCTTGCTTGCAGTCTAGCAAGCCACTATTCCACAAGTAAAAGTGATCAGGAAGCCAAGATTTATGCTGTACTTGTGAGTATAAACAATACTACTGCTAAAGTTCAAATTATACATGCCTGTTCTTTGAAGAAATCATTAAGCCCTTCAGAACAATTCCAAATGAGCCTTTTTATTAAGGAAAAAAAAAAGAAAAAGAAGAAAAGGACTTCAGAGCAAAGCGCTCAAAATTTAAGAAAACCATACTGAGTTAACAGACAGAACACTCTCCATGTGTGTACTCCCTGTGAGTGTTTAATTAGGTGGTCATGTTATATTTCATCCACATGACCTTTACCTGATCCCACACACTGAGGCCAATTGAGTCTTCAAATTTTTTGCTGCTCTTGTAAAGCACATTTCTGTAGCAGACATTTTATTTTGCTCCACAGTAATTAAATGTATTTATAGAGCAGTAGTAGGTTAACAGGGGAACTATCTGAGGAAAAGCAGAAGAGAGGAATAACTTGATGAGCAACTAATCACTCATAAAATTCTTGTAGTGACAGTTCCTGCAGGGATTTCTGAATTTGTGAACTATCTCATCTTCACTGCGTTTTGTGGTTTGGTTTTTTTTTTTTTTTTTTTTTTTAAGTGAGCAACCTGGTCATTATTTACTTTTTCTGGTATATACCTATATAAGGGGTATAATTCCATAGCAAACTTCCCCTTGAAGGAAGCACTAAGATGGCCTTTGGACCTGTACTACAGCTCATTTTCATGCAATTTTCAGGATGTGAAGATTGCATAACTTTGGACCTGCTATCAGATCTGGCCAGTGGTGAGTATGGGAGCTGAGACAGACTCCCCCAGCCCACATTCACACTCACACCCACAGTTGCTCAATCAGTCACATGAGCACTCGAGCCCCATTTGTCCAGGCCAAAGGGACTCATGCCCCATATGGCAGCTTGCAGAAGATTTTTTCCAGAGTATACAGCATTAGATTTGCTCAGAAAGGTTTGAATCCCACATTTGTGAAGCTTTTTCCTGGGTTCCTGGGCAAGGAATGCCTGGCCACATAAAAAGCACTGGTGCTGCCGAGCCAAGTTTGCAAGTCAGAGAGGCCCCAAAATGCAGCCTGTGAATCCCTGCTGGGTGAGGATCACCAGTTGCACAGCCTTTAAAACCAAGTGCACTGTTTCAGCAGAAAGAATACCTCTGACCTTACACATTCCCTCGAGCTTGGAGTGTCTGCAAACAGGCAATTTGGTCACAGTGTGGAAGCTTATCATCAGGCAACTAATTCAGCTTTCCTCCACTGGGATAATAAATTCTATTTACTTACCTGTTATCAGCAACAATAGTTGTTTAGAAAGAATGAAACAGAACATGATTGATTAGTTCTTTCTCCAGCTCCTTGTGGATCCGAGGTTATTTTTTTCATCCATCACGCCACATTAAAACAAGCATGATTTCTTTCAAGGTAGCAGCGTGGCTATCATGGTAACGGAGTGAATTATTCGGTGACGTGTTCAGCAAGAGTAGCTGTTTTTCTCCCATCTTCACTGCAACATGCATATAAGATTTCTAAGGCTACCGTATGCTTACAGCTTTTTCTCCCATACTTTATTTAGTCAGGAAAACCTGTTGGTTTCTGTAGAAATTTCAGTGTCCAGAAATAAACTGCAATCCTCTGAACTAAAAGAGGAGTTCAGATATAGCTGTTTGCTAGAAGAAAATAATTAAAGGAGAGCTATTCTATTTATTTATTTACTTCTTTATCCTTTATCTATATGGGGAAACAGTGAATTTTCTCTTCTGCTATTAATGAAAAGCCTCTTACCAGGGCTTAGGTTCTCTCTTCTCCCCTAGGCATTCTCTTCATGGAGCTGCAGCTGGTCAAAATAGAGCCAGCAGAGCTGCAGCCATGCCCTTGCTTATTTGCTTGCAATTAACGTCTGCCGTTAGTTCTACAATAGACAATATGACTTCTCACTTGCAACAGGTGGTGGAGCAAATGCAATCCAGACAGGCACTCACCAGGCACAGCAGCTGTGGCTTTATCTCCCCTGGGACATGCCATGAAAAAGTCAATACACGTACAAGGCGTGTTTTTTTCCTAAAATCCGTGGGCTTGGATAGGGGCAGCCTCCACATCCCTTGCTTTGCCCCCACCCCTTGTCCTCCACCTGTAATGTTTAGACTCTACCATGAGTCTCTAAGCCAAGGCTCCCTCTTCCACTCAGCATGGACCAGCACATCAGTGCTGAAGATGAAGGTAAACTCTCCTTCAGCAAGGTGGAAAAACTGTTGTTTTATTTTTTTCCCCGCAAGTCTTAAGGGATGGGACTATGCTCTGTGGGCCATTACTTTTGGCAATCAGATTCTGAAGGGGTAGCACCAGACCCATCACCCTCCAAGTCTTCTGTCTTTCTTTCCTGCCTTTGCTGTCCTAAAAGCTTGTTGTTCATTCACCTGTCTCATGGATGAAAAAAAATTGGGGAGATAAGGGAGGAAGGCAGGCATGCAGATGATCACAGGACAGATAGCCTAAGTGGTGCAATTATATTCTCCCTTTCCAGAAACACCAAATATATGCTGTCTTTTTCTGTCTGGCGCTCATGAAAGACTCATCTTGCCATTCCTGATCATGAACAGGCATTGTGGAAGAATACTGACATTTAAACTTTCATAACATGTCCATATTGTCTGAGATTTCATGTGGAGAAAGAAGACCTATGGGGGTAGTTCTTACCTTGGTGATGGAGGATTATTGCTCTGTGTGGAGGAAAGGTGAGTGTATTACACAAGAGCCCCATTAAAAAAAAAAAAAAACCAAAATGAAGAAAGAAAAAGACTATGAATGAGCTAGACTAAAGCATTCTGAGACCTCAGCTCAGTTTTCAGCTGAACTAACAGTAAAAACATTTTTAAGAGATTTAATTTTAATAAAGTGAGAGGAGTGACAAGAGTCTGAGGGGAAAATTAAAGAAATGTAACTGAAGAGGAAACCTGCTGCTGCACTGGCTTCATCACACCTTGCACTAATCCATTCCCCTCTGCACTGATGAGGAGGGAGAGGAAGAACCCAGTTTTGCAGCCAAAGCTGACCCACCACATTTTAAGACCAGGGGATCAGCACTCATGCACACCAAGACCAAAGCACTACCCAAAGCCATATAATGAATGTTGGATAACAAGCATGGAACTGTCCAGGTTGTTCCTTCAACACAAGGTGTCAGAGCAAGCAGGCAGTCACATGGACATGGGCTGCCAACTTCAGCCCCTTCAGGGTGAATCCAGAGCACCGAGCTGGAGTGTGGAGGAAGCCATGCACTCCCTGGCAGGAAACCAGGTGCTCCTACTTTAGCATCTGGGCTCCCCCGGGGTTTTCCTTGGGGATTGCCATGGCAAGCAACAGCAAGACTGCATTGGGTTTTCAAGATTGAGCCCTTAGTCCATCCTACTTAATGAAATCAGATCCTTGCAGCAAGAACAGTCCCCAAACCCAGGGAGATTTCCATGTCAAAGGGATTCCAGGGTATTACTCTGACATACTAAAATAATTGGCTGTAATGGGAATGCTGAAGGAGATGATGCCAAAGTGGCTGTCACAAATGCTGAATAAATATTGTAGGAAAAATTGGCTTCACATAATCAAAATTATAGGCATTTCTGTTTGAAGGTGTAAACATACATTTTCCAAATGAAGCTTTTATCATGGTCTTTAAAAAAAATCCTTTCCTTTATACCTATAAAAATATCAGAAAGTACTTGACTTGATGTGAAATACTTTTAAATGCTGTCCCAACATCATAATTTCTGAGCAGTTTGCACTGAATATGTAATATCTTGGTACTCTGAGAAACAGAAGACCAGAAATACTGGAATGATAGTGATCCTGCTCTAAGGAAAAATTAGTCCTTTAGTAAAAATCTTCTTTTTTCCTTGTTATTCGTAGTAACATTTCTATTTCCAAGTTCTCATGCTGAGAAATGTGAATGAAATCAACTCTGGTTTTGTTGCTTTTTCTGTAAAGAGATGTGACCCGGGATGTCTGGTACAAATAGTGTTTCACATGTTTCTGAATCTGTGAAATTCAGAAATGTCCAGACATATCCTGATGATTAAAAGAAGATACAAAAATAAGGCTATGTCTACAAAATAACAAGCTTTCCCAAATTACCCTCACAGATTTTAAATATTCATTTTGGAAAAAATGCATTAGCAGTACCTTTGTTAAGTCAATTGACAGTATAAGCCAGACTCAATCCATACACAAACAGATATTAAATATTAATATTTCTTTTACTATTAAGTAGCAAAGACCCTCCACCTATATCTGCATTTGGCTCCCAGATACTAAAGTAATTGTGCATATTAAAAGATTAAGCCTTTTGGAAGCTGCAATCATGTTCTGCAATTTATTCTATACTGTTATATTTTTAATGAGGTCATTTACTGGAGGGTTTTGGGACAAAATCCAGAGTATTTACAGATTGGCATGGGTTGCCAAGAACAATTGTAGATAAAAATAAAGTCTATGACTTTTTCATACAGGAAAAACTGAAGTCTGTAAACTCATTTTTAATTAAAAGGTCCTTGTTCTGAGAGGTGTGTGATATATTCCAAATCTAATTAATGATTACTTTTTATTTTTACTAGATTTATCCATTCTTGAACAGTTCTCAAATATTATTCTGTGCTGTTAAATACAATGGACTTGATTCTCATGAACAATAAGTTTCTGTCGCCTTCTGACAGCTCAAGAATCCCTGAAAGTGAGCAAAACTGGCAAGAGAATTCTGTAATTCTTTCTCATGCTCCCATAATTTCAGAACAAATCCATTATAAGTGAGAATAAAGGTAGTTTTGCTTCTTAAAAGAGAACAGCTATATTTTTTGCACTGGAACCTTTTATGTCTTCAGCAAAGCTTTGGCTTTTTCATTGGTTTAGCTGAGCAGATAAACACTCTCCACAAAGAGGAGCACTTGAAGGTTATGTTTACTATTCTAGCTTAGTTAGCATCTGTCAGCAGACAAAGTATCCTAAAACATTGCTAAGTCCTCCAAGAGATGAGCTGTATCTTCCATTATTTTATTTCTGTGCTAGTAATAATGGTCTGAAATATGAAGGTCACTGACTCCAAAATTTCACACTTTAGTGTGACTATTTGTGTTATGCCTGTTCAAGTCTATATCCACAACCCCATAAATGAGGGTCACTCTTGAGACAAAAGTAGACCCTCTTAAGTACTTATATCTGACTCTCCAGATTTTCATTTAATTTATATAAAGTGAAATTAATCTCGGGCTTTAAGGTTAATGGTGGAATCTTGAGTGGAATAATTTTAGTCCAGACACTGTCAGTGACATCCCTATTACAACAAAGGAGTTCAAAGCTTTTTATTTTTGAGTATCTGTCTGTACATCCCAAGATTTTCTTGAAGGGGAGCTTGAGTTCAGCTAGCAGGTTTAAAGTGACATCTAATTTGATGCTGATAATGTGTGTCTCCATCTATGCACAAGTTTGGATGCTAATCAGTTATTTCAGTGCCTAAAAATTCCTCTCAAATTGATTAACATGTTTCCAAACTTATTTTATGCCTTGCGTATTAACCACATATGCTCTATTGTGGCCTGCTAAAATCTTCAGTAAGAAAAACAAAACTGAAGGATAAAGAGAACTGTGAAGAAAAGTAATGATGAGAGCTGTGTGCTATTCTGTTAGCACAGGGGGGGTTGATGAACCATCCGTAGCTGTTTAAGCAGGCAGTGTCGATAGAAGGATTGCCTCTGGTGCCTGTGTAGCATTGACTGGTAGAAAGTAAATCTTTGATACTGCTTGCAGTGCAATGCCTAAGGCACAGTGCTGTATCATAATGGGGAATTAGAACCAGACTATGAAAAGCCTTGTTGCCTGCAACTAATCTGCAGGATGACAGCATTTAAAAAAATGGATAAATGCTACCTGAGCAAAGGGGGTGGAAATTGCAATATCAGAGAAGACACAGCATATTTCCCCATAAGCAACAGAAGATATATCTCACAGTGCTCAATACATTGGCTGTTGTAATCACAGTACAGCATGTGATTGTTTTATGTGGTTGATTTGCTGTTATCTTTAATTAGCCACAATTCTGTCTTTTTGAACATTAAATGAGTTTGGTTTAAGAATTCTAATTGTAAAAGTCTCCCAAATTAACAGAATAGGAAAAAAGTTCATAATGAACTGAATTTTAGATTACAACAAGCTATTACAGGGAACAGAACAAACGTGTGCAGGAAAATGATTAAACTGCATAGAGTTCTCCATGCTGTATCACATTCCTCTGCCTTCCCCATTTTGGTTACTCTTCTAGGCTCTTTCCAGCCCAGAGATTTCCTCACCTGCATCACTTCAGCCACCCAATCAGGGGAAGGATATAAGCAGACTCAGAATTTAGATCATAATTTTCAAAGGCTAGAGTGACTGGAAGATTTTCTGCCACTTAATATAGAAATGGGTGTAATCTTCCAGAAGAAATTTCACTCTCCCACAGCCTTGTCTTGAATCTTCTGTCAAAGGAAATGGGCTTATATATTGCTAAAATATCTTGAGCAGCTTTTGACACTTCAAAGCATCAATGTGCTCTGCACAACGTGGACTAGCTAACACTTCCAAAGTGACTGTACACTGAGGTTCACACTGCTTTAGAGACAGACAAAATTCTTCCAAAACAGATGTCAAAACTGACACAGCAACCATTCTGCTGTGTACTCTGGCTGTCGCCTTTCTTAAACCTGCCACAGGGCAACTATCAGCATACTTTCTATTCAATACATGTATTTGCAGTTCTTTTATGATGCATTAGAAAACTACCTCTGCGAAGCCAAAAGGACATGTGAATGTAATTTCTTTTTCCACAAAGCATTTGTTATGTTCTTTGAAAGGTTAACCCACCTTACTAAACTGTACAAACATTATTTCACTTTTATTGACACTCCTTTCAGACCATGAAATGACTTGAGTTTTAATCTACGTTTTTTTTTTTTTAATACTGAATGGAACAGACTAATTTAATAAGCTTCACGCACAGAGGTATTTCAAAAACATGTTTTCCAAAGCTTATGAAGTTGCAAGGGGGAAAGGAAAATGGTGTGTCACAAAGAAGGTGTTATTGCTGAGGTAAATACAGTTCTCTTTACTGGACTGCTATTAGTTTGTTGGGTTTTTTTATTCCAAGATATGTGTAGGGACCATGACCATGGTACAGCTTTCATGAAGGAAAGGCTCCATGCTACTTGCATTACAAAGAGTAAGGTTATATGGTCTGATTATCTTTTCCTGGGGTGGGGGGAATTGCTATTAAAATAAAACTCTGAAAGGATGATTTCATTGTCAGCATAATATTCTTTACCCAAATACGATGCATTGCCCACTTCACTTCTCCTGGTGTGTGAAAGCAGGAGTGGCTGCCCTCTGGGCCACTAACAAATGTAGCATAAAAGGAAAGTGTAGGCATCAATTTGGTCAGGTCATTTTGCCATATAATTTACAGAACCCATTTTCCATACTGTGCCTAGGGGGAAATAAAAGGTCTCAACACTCCTGAACATATCTGTGGGCCTAACTGCAGAGGCTGATGAAACACCATTGCCATTGTGAACAGTGCTCCCAGCTGAATGAGCTGGCTGGTGGAGCAGGGCTGGGGATCAGGTGCACAGCAGCCTCTGTTTTCAGCAGCTACATGTCCCATGAGATGGTTCCCCCAAAGCTGTGTCCTCTCAGGGGAACAGGATGTCCATCCAATACAACCTCACAGTGGCCACTTTTGTGCAAAACCAGAGTGGTAGGGGAGGTTCTCCTTTCATGGGAGACCATGAAAGAGTAGTGGGGCATCACTCTTGATCTGGATGCTCCTATTAAATGCTCCAAACTCAGAAGAAAAATATTTCATAAGTGTGGGACATGGTCATCCTGCTGGTAGAAACTTGTCTCCCCTGTATTTTTCTGGGGAGGAGTTAACTCGGGGACCCAAATGCTCCTTCCAAATCCAGTAATATATTTGAAGATGTATTTGAGTAACACAGCTTTGCTCTGGGGAAGTACATTTGATTATCTGCAGAGTTTTGGGTTTCATGGTTCATGAAATTTGTTCACATAGCAAGATATTAAGGATCTCCTACAAATTATACAGTCTATATAGATTAGAAAAATGGCTCACAGCAGTAGCTAGTAGTTGCTACATACTTAAAAGGACAAAAGAAAACCCTCAAAAGTTCAGAGAGCTCTATGGTAAGCCTACAAGGAATTCAACCTCTTGAAGACCAGAATAATAACTTCAGTCTATATTTAAAAAAATTTCAAGTACAACTGAAGCAATGTGTATTTTGTTTTTTAAAAAACAATGCTAAAATCTGCAGCCCCTTTGTTTTTTCCTCCCACCCTTTGGACTGAGCATTTGGGCATTACTCACCTGCAAAGTGACAGCAGCAAGTGATCTTTTTGATAAGAAGAAATACTGTCCTAAAGTAGCTGCCTATCAAAGGTTTCTGTTAAAGTCTATGCCACAGTGATTGGCACTGGTGAGGCCACAGCAACAGCGTTGGATCCAGTTCTGGACTCCCCAGTATAAGAGAGAAATAAACATACTGGAGACTCCAGCAAAGTACCACAAAGTTGAAGGGACTGGAGCATCCCTCCTTTGAGGAAAGGCTGAGAGGGCTGGGGCTCCTCAGCCTAGAGAAGACTCAACTCGGAATAATCTCATCAATGTCTACAGACATCTGAGGGGATGGTGCCAGGAAGATGGAGCTGGGCTCTTTGCAGAGGCAATGGGCATAGTGTGAAATGCAGGAGGTTCCCTCTAAACAGCAGGGAACACTTTTCTACTGTGAGGGTGACCAAGCACTGACCCAGGTTGTCCAGGGGGGTTGTGAGTTTTCCAACCATTTGTGGCGTTTCAAAGACCATAGGGACATAGTGCTGGGCAACTGGCTCTGAGCATCCTTGCTTGAGCAGGAAGGTCAGACCACAAGTCTTCCAGGGGTCATACCCAAGATTTCTAGAATAGTCTTGGTTTTTTGGTCCTGCGCAAATTTTTACATATCGGTAAAATTTTGTATTAAATTTCAGTCAGTGACTACTGAAGTACCAGTTGTAAGAATCATACCCCAGACCAGCATTCAGTTTGGATATAAAACCAGGGAAATTTTTCTCTTTCAGTCATTATAACTCATATATAATATAATAACATATTATATTAGAATTTACTCATATTGTATAGAAAATTTAAAAAAAGAAAGAAAGGCAAAAGTCAATTCTTTAATTTCTATGCACTCTCTTCATTTGTGGTGTTTCATTAACATCCATAGCTTCATGTGTCATGACAGAAGATTAAATAAAACATATATTTAACAATATTGTATTTGTATTTTAGTTGAAAAATTCCTTGCCAATGTCTAGCCAAGGCAGTGCATACCATGCACAAGACCTGCCTTGATGCACAGTAGAAAACACCATTCTAGGAAAGAAATTGAGTTCTATGAGCAGTGCATGCATCAAACTGAATCCTGTGTTAAATATGAAGATAATAGTATTTTCTAACAACTACTTTACTGACTTTTTACATTTTTTTGAGATATTTCTGGAATTGTACACAAAGCTACAACTTTCCCACTTTGTCATAAAAAGGAAGGGTTTTTTTTGTTTGTTTGTTTTGTTTTGTTTGTTCATTTTGTTTTTGTTGTTTTTTAATGTAATGGCTCAAAGTTTCTTCTGCAACCTGGAACAGTATTTTAAATATTATTTCTTCCTGCAATGAATTAAGAATTCAATCTTAAATCTGCTGCACATATTTTCTTTTATCACATTGTCATCCTTTGTTTTCCTTGTCTGAAATCTCTCATACTCCCAAGTACAGACATAAAGCTGCATAGTTGTCTTTTCTTCCTTCATTGGTTTATATTTCTTTTGGATAGCTCAGGGTCCATGTTTGCCCAGGAGTATGTTCTCAGCAGTTTTTAAAAGCAGAGTTGTGTGTGAAATGTGAAAACCCGAACACGCTTGGACAACTTGGGCTCTCTCACCAAACATAAATGTTCATAGAAATAGGAAAAGTTCTATTTCTTAGCAAGGGGGACATCACAAAAAATATACAGAGAAATGCAGACAAATATGAGAGCATAATGTACTCAAACTTAAAAGCATAATGGTAACATTTGGTTAGAAACACATAATTTAGGAGATGTCTATCATATTGTTGCAGTGATTCCTGCTATCATCACAATTAGTTTGAGTATTTGCAGTGGTTGGACCAGCTAAGAGATGGAGAAGTGAAGCAGGCCCTATCAGGTAAAGAAAACAAAGGGGCAGAAAATAGAAGGTACCATATAAACTGATCTACAGAATTTCTTAAAAGTTTTGGATAAGTGAATATTTCAAAACGTTATTTATATTGAATTATGTGATAAAAATCAAGGTAGACTTGTATGACACTAAGACAGAAACCCTTTTTATATTCTGTTGTTCAGTAGCAAAAAATAATGGAATTTGTCTAAGATACCACATATATTTTACATAGAAATTGATTTTTTAAAGTAGTGATTAGAACAATTTGTTAAACCTGAATTTTGAAAGTATTATTTTTTAAAGTTAAGGGAGAAAGAAACATTTGTAATCTCTGTAAAAAGTATCTTTTATGATACACTATCTCATTTTCTACAAAGTCAAATGTTATAGTATTGTAAAAGCTCTGCACATCATATTAGTTCTACTTTTACAAAATCTGCTGATTTTCTTCTAAGGCTTCTTTCATTAGTTCATGGGACTCAAAGACTTTTTAAAAATAACAAATAAAAGATTTTAGTGGTTTAATGGACTGTCACTTGGAAGGAAAATTATCTAAATACAGGCAGTAGGTTTCACTGTAACCATTCCACTTTCAGCTCTTCCCATTACCCTAACCTTCTGTGCTGCAGTTAAAATAAATTAACAAGAATGTGAACATGGCTAAAGTGAGAATTTAACCTGGCACGATTCGTGGCTGTGTAAAGTAGGTTTTATTAAAAAGTCCTGTTAAGACAGACAGAAGTAATTTAGTTTCATCTTCCTCTGTTGTATTCATCTGGGGTCTGAACAGCAGCCATTCAATTTGCATAGGAGCTTATATTACCAATAAATAGAACAAAACATGGCATTAACTGCAGTGTGGAACTTGACTTCCTTGCCTCTAAAGGGAATGGGCATTTCTTCTCTACTTAAAATACATGGGAGTAAGATAGGAAATATTCCTCTTTTATTGTTGCAAGCAGTGGATGAGAACTAGAGAAGAAATTTTCTGTGTTTACCTTTTTCTTTTCAGAAAGCAAATCAGATGTGTGAAATTTAGCAAGAGAATGTTAAAGCTTCATTGTAAATTCAATATATTTTTAGAAATGTGCTATCTGCTTTAAATACTTTCTAATTTGGATCTGAGCAAACAAAATCTGCTGGCTGAGATAAATACCTATGTAGGATGGAGAAGATTTTGGCTGGGATATATGCAATCAAGCATATTAAGAACCTTTAATAAAGCATTGAAAATCTTTGCAGTGCTTTATCAACACATAATAAAATACAGTTTTAGGATTCAATTTTCCCTTAGGTTTCACAGATCAGAATAAAAAAAAAATATTCCTCTCTTGAAAAATGATGAATTTGGACATGGATACTACCCATTGTAATGGTCTTCCCCCACAAAATGCAGTGGGGTGTGGAACTCCCCAGCAAGGGCTGAACAGATAGGGCCCATATGGGCATCTCTGCTGCAGTCCTGCAGTAAACACTGCCCCAAAAACTGAGGAAGTGGTTCAAGTGCCTTGTCATGGATGTTCAGAGTTCACTGGATTTCCCATAGGGTGCCCTCCTGAGGCCTTTCCAACAGAGTATGGGATTCCTGTATGTCAGGACCATGTCAGGTCTGCCTGCCCGATGCAGATTATTTGGGTACCATCAGGCACCTGAAAGGACTCTGTCCATCTGAGCTTAGGCAGCTGACTCTCATCCCAAGCTCCCTCTACATTCATAGGACTGAGTACCTAAATTTCTTCAACTATCTATCTAGGCCTCAATATCTAAAATTTGGTGGTGGCACTGAATTCATTATGCCACACCACACCACAAACTGTAAGGACATTCTGACAGCTGGTTTTAAACCCACTGCAAAAAACTCACCATTTTAAAGCTGGTTTTGTTAAACTCCAAAGCTCTTTCCTTGACTTTGCTGTAATTATTGTAACTCATGTTAAAAGCTGTACATTTGGCTACAGAAAAAAAAACTTAAAGAATGATGAACACATTAATGAACACATTAATGAACACATTAGATACTGTGCTCTAACAGTGTGTTCTTCCTCTTGGGCTAAGTGTTTTTGGGAATCTTATCAGGTCACTGCAGGAGCACAGCTTCTATAAGACTTAAGGGCTGGTGTTACAGGTAGGGGAAAGAAAGAGTGGCAGCATTATGTACTCCCATTCATTCAGCCAAATCAATTTGCTGTGTCAAGGAGTAATAAGTGACCCTTCATTTTCCTTCTTCTCCCAGCAGAGCCCACTCTCCTGTGCAGTACCTCATTTTCTATATCACATCCCTGTTGGGTGGGGATCCCTGCTTGTCTGGTCTTAGGGTCATTCCAACTCTTCTGTAATTGCCTAGGGCAAAACAGCCTGTTTTGCCTAGGGCAAAACTTACCTGTTCCCAGCTACATACCACAGAGCTAGGAAAAGTGGAGACAGATTCCTTTAGACCTCTCTTCTGGTTCAATGAATCTTGCCCTGCTGTGAATCACCTGGTATGCTTCCCTCAGGCACCTAGCTTCCAAAGAGGTCAGAGTCCCGCTTTCACTCCTGTATTAATCCTTTCCTTGGGCTGGCTGGAAGCAGCTCTTTTCTCAGTGAGTGGCTTTAAATCATCTCCCTCAGTCCTTGGATTTCATTGCGGTCAGCATGTGTCTGGAATGAAGAATTGCAGCATCTCAGTTATAAGCACCCCAGGCTTTTATTAGCTATAGTCCTAACAGCCTAATTCCATGGTTTAATCATTAGATAGGTCTTCCTGCTAGAGATCAAACTTCAGTCTTAGGTCAAGTTAACACTGTTTAATAAATGTTCCCCCATACCAATGTACTGTCAGAAAATTAGTAATCACCCACCACACTGCTTGCCTTCTGCACCTCTTTAGTACATTGGTTTCAGAAAATATCATAGTCAAGAAATGTTTTTTCCATTACCTAAGATAAAATCACATAATAGAAGCTACAAGTCATCAGGAGGATGTAACAAATACCTGAATGAAATTTGTCCCTCTTGTGAATGAAACTCATCTCATTCATGTCAGAAGAAGTGTTGTGGTAGCAACACTATGAGCCTTGTAAAACATTTTACATAATTATGAGAGTCTTCCACTATGCTTTTGGGAGGGATACCAGAGCTCAGTGGTGGCAACATTTAATGCGTTCCTTTTCCTCTATGTGAGTTTGGAGCACATAGAGGTTCTGGTTTGGATAAAAGAGACACATAGAAATCAAGCATTCTTCTAATTTTCTGAAATGTCAAAATGACAAAAATAAATGTCAACATTTATCCCAATGTTAGGGATAAAGGAATATTACTGTAGGAAAATACAGATAGCAACACTTCAGCCACCCAATATACAAAGATCAGATTTTCAAAAGATATATGAAGTGACCCAGGAGGGTTGGGAAAACACTGTCCTTACAGAGTTCAGTCTTGGACTCTTGGCAGCCAATATTCCTCACAATAGGAGGGAGATTTGCCAAGGAATTTTGGATCAGGTCTTTTCACTTATTTAAGACTTTGAAATGTGTTTTGCAAGCCATGGAGGAAAAAATAGGAAGAAATTAAAACTATGACTCAGAACCATCCCTAGAAGGTGTAAATTAAAGGGTTAGAAGACATCTCACTTTTAAATGGTGTTCACATTCAATAGAGAAAAGCACCCCTTGATGTTGCACTGACTTTTTGATTTAGAGCTCAGTAATTAAAAGCAGCTATTTTAAAAATGGCTGTTTGTTAATCCCAGATGCTGTTACTTTGCATTTCATTTCAGGCAGCACTTTTATAAGTTTGCTCCAAAGCACCCCAAAAGGACTAGTTTTAAACCAAAAATCCTGTGAATATTTATCTTCTGGATTTAAGACGGGATGAATTTAAGAAGCTTAGGAAAATGCCAGCAAAAGTCCACCAGTGCTTTCTAGCATTGCAACTGATTCAATATAAATTGGAAATTAATTTCTTTCAGAAGAGAGGGCTTGCATTGGAAATAATACTCTCTCACTGCAGGTCCAAAGGAAGAGGGGGAAAAAGTGATTCTGATGTGTTGGATCCCTCATGGGCTGATCATCCCAGGGAAGGAAATCCCCTTCATCCCCTGGAGGAAGCAAATTCCTAGGCCTTAATTTTTTATCCAATTGGATCAATATGAATGGTCATTAAGGTTAGATTTTAGACTCGATGGTGGTTTTTTGTTACCCAATGCAGTTACAGCTTGGTATTTCAGATCATCTGTGGAAAAGCATCATGAAGAGAGCTAATACATATTAGCTGCCTTTAACTTTTAGCAACAGGATCTGTTCTGTGCAGCTGAAGTTGGGTATATGAGATTATGAGTGTCTGATTATGGGATTTTAAAAGAAGACTTGTTCCTTGTCTTCTGAGAATACTTTGTTTAGTCTTAATGCCACCTTTTTTTTCTTTACTCCACTTATTTCTAAGTTCAGTTTTCCTCTATTCTCATTCCTGTTGAATTGAGCTCTAATATTTTGAAGTTTTCCTATTCTAGAAAGAAGGTTGAAAATGAGAGTATGTCTTTATTTCTAGTAAAATACAAGTTACTAGGCACCTAGCTAATGTGTCTTGCTCAAAAGTTCACGGTTACACCCACCTCTAGGTCTGGAATCTGAAGAAAATTTACACCTTCTCCAAACCCACCATTAAAGGGCATTAAAGATCTGTTTTCACGGAATGTGGAGCACAGAATTGTTTCTGACCAAAGGTCAGAAGGACAGTAAGAAGTTTTCTTTCATGGAATAGGTCTGGAAACATACATGACTATATTTTCTTGGTCTCATAACTGTATTTGCAGGTTTTTTTGCTGAGTTTGGTATAGACTGCTGAGAAGTTATAGAATGTAAGACATCAAGAGATACATTGTCCTCTCTGTTTGTACCTAAACACTGTGACAAAGATGGCACAGGACAGTGCCCAAAGGCAGGTCCCTCAGCCCTTTTTGATTTCCCAGTGAAGAATCCAAACTTGCCAGTCTTGCAAATTTGAAGTTTTCCAAGGAGAAACCTCTGTGACCAGAGGATGCCAGGCTGGAATTTATGCGGTGTTACTCTGCAAGTATGTTTGCTAAAGGCAACATGAATGTAGAGGCATCATTACATTGGGTCTGAGAACTTCAGTAAGCAAGCAGGATTTCATCCAGAAAAATTCTTACAGTTTGAGTATATCCCTTCCTGTGACTCTATATTTTGTCAATCTTTGACAAATATCTTAACTCATTTTTCAATAAAAATGAGAAAAATATAAGTTCAGAAGCATGTCAACACCTTCTGTTTTATCATCAACTGTGATAAGGTTAACCTTGAATATTTTTGAATTTATTTAGTAAAGAAGAAAAATGACATCTGTTTTGTAACCTCACATCTTCCTACACTTTCTGACAGCATGCAGCATTTTCACTGAACTGTAAGGTTTGCTCATGAAAGCTGAGCTAATCAGAGGTGGCTATCCAAAGTTCAGTCAATAAATAGCTTGACTTTCTAGCTTGTAATAATAAAAAGGGATCAATAAGAGCTATGAAGATTATTTCTCCATTTCCTTTTGCTTCATGTTAAGCTAGGCATGAATGAGAGACTACTTCCCTTCTACCAATTTTTTGTCCTTAGCTGTTAAGCAGTATCTGTTCAGAGAATAGAAAGAAGTGTAATGTAAATACTACCATCTCTACATTTGCATTTAAGTAATACATTTCTCAAAAATACCTATTTATATCCTTTGTGTATTTAATATTAAATCAGAATGTTTGATTTTAAAAAAATGTAATTTCAGTCTTTAGGATGCATGTGATTTTTTTGCCACTCTTCTTGTAGAACTGGCTCAGTTATGAATATGTAGACCAAATCTCTGTCCTGAAAAATTAAGATCACTACTAAGAGCAAGCTTTTGTTTCAAAAACAAGTACATAATTTCTACCTTAACAGTATATAGCACAACTTCAGCAATGTTAGCCCACATGAAGCTTGTGAAACATTCATTATGTCAGATTACTTTCTGGAAAAGGCTTTAGTAAATGACAATACTGAAGTGTCCAGTTTGAAATGAATATCAATGTGGAGATTAAACATTGACCAATGTGAAGTGAAGAGTATTTCTAAGGCAAAACAGAAAAAGTAAAGATCAGTAAAAAGAAATAGTTACACACTTAATATAGATTGTATGGAGAAAAAAGGTAAGAGGATCCAGGAGAATAAATTCAGTTGTAAATGTTTACATAAAAAGCAGTTTTCTGCAAAACCAGTGGCTTACATGTTGGGATTTTTTAAGGGTTAGTGAAAGTGAGTGTACTTTGGATCTGTATCTCACCTGCAGTTAGGGCTATTTGTGGCCAGACATTTAACACAATTTTAAGCAGAAGACTTAAGACACAAGCCATAATCTAGAAGAACATATATAATACACATAAAGAGTTAAAAGTATTTTAATTGTCAGGATAGTTGAAATTCCAGGAAGGAGTCTAGGGAAATAAGCCAAAGTAATCTTGGAACAATTCTCTTTGAATATTCATTGAGGACAAAGAAGGTCTGAGAACAGGAAAAGTTCAGAATGCATCTCTGAAAAATAAATTTGTGGAACAAACCAGAAAGCTTAACTTTAAGACTAAGGAAGAACAAGTTAAAAGTGTCAAGAAATGCTGGGGCTTTTTTGGTGTTGGTTATTTACTCTCAGTGCTGAAGAGGTCTGTTATTGCTACTGAACATGATGTTAGCTACAAATTTGGTGTGATGGGTAATACAGCGCCACAATCCAATATTTCCGTTAATAAATTCCATCTCAGAGAAGGAACAAAAGCCAATTTGGGGCACTCTGAAAAGGGTACCTCAAACTCTACACCTTTGAAAACAAGAGATAACTGTCTGAAATTTGCAAAATTAATTTCAATGCATGAAACTGCAGGGGAGCGAGAGAGGAAATGAAAAAACCAGAGTATGAACCATGCAGCCAAATACCAACACTACAGAAGCTGTCCTAGCTCATATAGTTGATCCCTAACTACATACATGCCAATGTTGTGATGTTACTTTAACAAAAAGCAAACTAACTTTTTGTATCCTGTAACGTAAAAATCATACCTAAGTTATAAGAAGCAGGTTTGGCTTTTTTTAATATCATGTGTTGCCTAGGATCAGTAGTTAGGGCTCAGTGTCCAGTTCTGTAAGCTACCATGTGCAGATAGAATTCCAAGGAGAGAAAAGATACTCAGAGAAAACCAGTTTAAAACACGTGGTGTTGAAAGGATGAAGGGATTAGACATAGCTGAGAAAGACAAAAGAGAGACTATACTAACATGTAAAGGTTTTGCTATATAGATGTTCATCAGCAAATGTTCTGCATGCTTTTAGGTCTATGACAGGAAAGAATAAGCCCTGATATTTAGCATTTTCCAAGGATGAAGTCTGCTCAGACCTCCTGGGCAGCTTGCTCCAGAGTTTAACCACTGGGGTTTACAATGGCTGCAGCATATCATGTTCCCCTGTCACTAGGTACTGCTAAATCTATCCTCATCTCCACTGTAAACACCCTCATGGGTGCTTGTAGACAGCAATTTAATCTCTTTGCCCTTTCATTTTTAGGACTGAAAAATCCAGTTCTTTCTCCTCTCCTATTCTTTTGTTCCAGACATCTTTGTGACATTCTCCAGCACATCCATGTATTTCTTTGTACTGGGGAGACCGAAACTGGTCACAGCTTTTCAGATGAGGTCTCACAAGTGCCAAGAGGAAATGAAGAAGCACATACTCTCCCAATGCATGTGTGTAGATGGTTCCCACTGCCATAACAGCGTGAGGCTGGCTCACGTTGAGCTTGTCTGTCAGGACTTCCAGGTTCCATCCAGCAGAGCTGCTCCACAGCCAGTCAGCCCCAATGCACATGATGGATTATCCTAGATACATCCCGGATACAAGACTCCATTCTTGTTTTTATTGAGCATCATGAGGTTGCTGTCAGTCCACTGCTACAGCTTGCAGAAGGTCCTCCTTTCAGTCCTTCAGCTACCCCACCCCAAATTTTGTATCACCCACAAATTTGCTAAAAGCACACTTCATCCTTTCATCCAAGATAACTGATGCCTTTTTCTCAACCTGGAAAAGAAACTTGAGATAATTTTAGTAATGAGGTAATATAAAAGGGGATCCTTATTTGAAGGCCTCCAGAGGCAGTTATGGAAAGGTGTTCACAAAAGCCCACCCCCTGGGGGTGAGTACATTTTTATAGGTTTTAGGAAATTAGCATGATTGATAAAAGCCCCATTTAGGAGGCCCAGTGGTGATGCAATTCCCTCCCAGGTCTAGCCCCTTCTCTGGAGTCTCCCCTTCAGCACTGGTTGTACTTTGCTCATGACAATGTATCTCCAAGAGTTGTTCTTGGCCTTGGCTCCCAGAAAAAACCAAAACAGCACTGGAGCCTTGTACATCCTGGGGCTTGGAGCTCTGGAATTTGTTTTGTCTTTCTGCTTAGAGAAAGGCCATGGGAAAGTACTGGGAAAACTAGCTACTAATACAATAGGTGACAGAGTCACAAATACATGTGAAAGAATACAGAGAACACGTAAAAAAAGAAAGCAAAACCTAAATGGCATCATAACCAATGGAGAAACAGTGTGATACCTGAGAAATACTACTTGCACCTGCCTGCCCAGCCTTTCAATGACTCACTATTACTGTGTTAGTCAAGAAAGACCAGCCAATTTTTTGTCTACCTTACAGTGAATCCTCCCAGTTTGCCCAATTTGCCCAGTTTGCCTACAAGTTTACTATGGAAGAAGCTGTCAAAGTAAAAGCCCAAGTAAATGTATGCAACATCCACTGTTTTATCTTCATTGACAGAGCCCCACATTTTTCTGTAGAATGCAAACAGGTAAATCAGTTTCCATTTGCTCATGATAAATCTCTGTTAGTTTCCAAAATTTTCAGTTTCTCATGTACTTGGACAGGGTTTCTGTGAGGACTTGCTTTGTAATGTCCCTACTTACTGATGTGAGGCTGGCCATGCTGTAGTTGTTTCTTCATTGTTTTTGTTTGCTTTGTTTTTGTTTGATTTTTTTTTTTAATGAAAGTAAGATTCCTCTTTTCACAGTAATGAGAAAACTCTCCTGAACACTAAAAGCAATTTTGCATGGCATGGACCAGCTCCTTCAGCTCCATCCTTGAATTAAATTCTCCCTTATCACAGTGGGGACATGTATGTTAATTTCATCTCCCTCAATTTTCTAAGTGCTGCTACTAAGAGCAGAAACTGTGAGGTCTGAGATCAAACCTTGCTAATAAAGAGCAACAAGAAGAGGACCTTGATAATCAAACCCTCATCAATGACCTTTGCTGTTAGCTTGTCTGCTCCTAGACAGCGGTAAGTACTATATGCCTTGGTATTCTTTTTGCTGCCAAAGTATTTACAGAAGGTTGCCTTCTTAGCCTTCATATCGATGTGGAGTCAAATTCAGTTGTGCTTGGCTTTCCAAATTTTCTCCCTGAAATAATTCTGGGTGGTAACTCAACATTGTCTGTGGATTGTCTGTCCCTGCCTCCAACTCTTGTGGCTTGAGGTCATTGGGAGTTACACACTCAGCCGAGCTGGCATCCTGACATGTGTTCATTTTCCTGAGCACAGAAACAGAGTTTCCTTACCTTGTAAGAAGGCACCTTAGGAAGGGCAACCAGCTC
This sequence comes from Chloebia gouldiae, assembly GCA_003676055.1. Lineage (NCBI taxonomy): Eukaryota > Metazoa > Chordata > Aves > Passeriformes > Passeridae > Chloebia > Chloebia gouldiae. The sequence goes on along the minus strand of QUSF01000001.1, from coordinate 20,685,567 downwards.
TTTTAAGTTCCGCTGCCTTTCAGGGCAGTATCCCCTGGGGCTCTGAGGCTTCTTTCAGGCACTCAGTTTTGCTCAGTTGCTGTACTTGATCAAATCCAGCACGAGTGCAGAGGTCCATACCCAGTCTGGGTGACTGTAACCAGGCTGGATGGAAACTACTGTTGACATTTACTTGGAACTTCTTTGAAAAAAACCATAAAGTTATAAAGGTCTGTCTTTGGCCATGCCAAGACAGGAAAAGCAATTCAAGCTGTAGCAGGAAACATGGAAGGGCACCCCAGGAAATACATTACATCTATCCAGTGAAGCCAGAAAAACATTTTCTAAGATTCTCCATCTTCATCTTGATGCAAAATCCCCAAATAAATATTTCCCAAACTAGTTTGACATCTACTTGCCATTAATGAGTGTGATGAGTTCCTGTCTGCAGCAGAAAGATTTGCAATCTGCACATTATGGTACACAGTGTGATGAGCAATATTAAGTGCACCCCTTTGTATGGTGTAGTCAACCTGATAAAAATAGATCCAGACCAAAGCCTAAGGAAGGATGTCTTATTCTCCTACCATCAGATGAAGCTCTTCAGACCCATAATTTAAATGTTTTTCTTATTGTAGAGGTGCTTAAAAATGTGTCAAAAGACTTCAACTAGTTAGTCTGCAATTTAGCTTGAAAAGTTTGTTTCTTCCCATTCTTCCTAGTTTTTGAATAAAGAGATGCGGGAAAATGCCTGCTTGCCATGGTAGGTACATGAGCTATAATTTGCAATGAAATATCATGGACTGTGCCATACTACAGAAGCTTTAATTAGGGTAATTAAAACACATTGTAACTTACCAGTGATTTTGCATTCAGTATATTTTAAACAGCTGAGCCCTGAAAAAAAATGCAGTGATTTGCTCACTACCACACATCAATGGGTTTCTGCAGCTGTGGAATCACACTCAAATTGAGCTTGCACAGGCAGCCAAATTATTCTTTAGGAACTGGAGAAAATCAGAGGATGATATTCCTAGAGACAGACCATTAAAGAAAAATTAACTGTTAGATCTCCTATGTGATTTTTGGTTCTTTATACCCAGATGGCAGACTTCAAGGATCGTCTATATTTCATATATATATATATATATATATATATATACACACATATATATGAATATATGAAGGTTTCCCTCCAGTTAGCAAAAACAAAGAAATATGCTCCAAGGAAATGTGCTGTTAAGAGTACTGTGAGCATGGACTCAGTAGAAAGGAAAAGATACCAGGTATTACTGGCTGGCAGTTACAATCCAACTGCTTCTTAAAGGATATTCTCACAAGAGTGTAATTAAGAAATGAATATGCTTTTGAGTGAAGGAATGAGGGCCAGGAAATTATTTCCTAACTGTTTCTTGGCAATTACATTAGCTTTGTATATATCCCCAGTGTATTTCATTGTGTAGCCCTTTGCCACTTCCAGAAGCTAGAAAATATATAAAAAAAAAAATCTGTCCTTCCTTGCACACATGTTAAATCAAGACCAGCTATGGGTAGGACATATCTAATTTGATTATGCTTTTATACATCCTATGCAAGTGGTTGTTGGGAAAATACGTAGGAGATTCAGCATCAATTTCCCCATCCCTGCAATGTGCTCCATAGGGCACACTGCAATGCCTGGTTCATGCTGTGCACCTGGGGCAGCCCAAAGTCCAGGTTTGTGCCCAAAAACCATGTTCTACACACAGAAATCCCTAGGCTTAGAATACCAAGCATGTCCTGCCCCGTGTCTGCTGGTGGAGAAGCCATCAAGCCCATCCCCAGTACAGAGCAGTAAGAGAGACTGGTGAGTCACAGCAAACTGCCCATCTGCCATTAGCCATCATCTCTGGACTGAGATGAGTAGTTGGGGATCACTTAAGTAAAAGTGCTGACATCATCCTAGCCAGAACCCACCAGAGGCTGATTTGGACAGAAAAATGCCAGCTCAGGCACCAGATGAGTAAAAAAAAAAAAAAAAATTTCCTTTGAGGAGAAACCAGTCTGTAAACAGAAGATTTTTACACTTCAAAATTTAGTAAGGTTAACATCCCTGAGATTAAATGTACACCACAGCATCAGTAAATGGTAGAGAAGGGTATAAAATCTTTAAAGGTCATGCAATCTCCACACAAAAGCAAGTGATTCCTATCAAAACAGTCTCCCTGGGCAAGGATTGTTCTGATATTTTCAACACAGCACAACAAAACAGCTAATTATTATAGTTTTCTGGAGAATGCCCTGCATAGTTAATTTAAACTAAACCACAGAGAAATAGAAGCACTGTATTCCATTACTGTTCCTATAAAAAATGATAGTCAAACTTCACAAAGCAATAATACTTAAGAAAACACCTAAATTGGTAGCACTCACAAGAAGTGATGCTTCTCACTTGCACAGTAAGCCATTACAGCTACAGCTCACATATGGCCCCAGAGAGGTGAAGGGCCTCCACTCTGCCCCAAAAGGGAAGCAGGAGAGGATGCTCTGGCTTAGGACAGTGGTAGGGATAAAGTCATTCCAGCCACACTCCAAACAGCAGGAGCATCAACTCAGGTCCAGCAATGAGGGTCCAGTTCCCTTCCAAGAGGAACTACTCCCACAAGATTTACTTCACCATGTAGGGTTTTATACCACCAGTCCCTGTGCTGAACACTAAGTGGGTCATCCAGTCTTTATGCCTTGTCTCTAGCAAGGAGTAGGGTGCTGAGAGATGGCTGTGCAGTCCTCCACAGCCAAAGGGAAAGCCAGTGAAGGGATCAGGATGACAAGAAAACAACCTAGCTGTGGCCTGCATAAATCACCTGGGCCCACAAATACAGATAAATTCTCTCAGCAACTGGACTTCCTTAGGAAAAGAAAATAGTCTCATTTGCTGGATATATTGTATAAGAATATTTCAGGATCTTCCTGTTTAACTGGTCAATCCATCTTTCAGTTGACCCATAGCTAACCTTGAATGAAAGGTTTTCCATAAAATACTTGTCAGCACTGTGTAAAGACTTCAGTTATTGTGATCCAATGACATGCAACGTAATTTTTTATGATTAAAAAAATGCAGAGGCCCTAACATACTCGGGAGAGAGTTAGTACAGAACTCAGTAGTGTCTGCAATGTAATCTGCATTCTCCCTTTGAAGCATGATTTGAGAGAAGTACATTTGGTAGTACCAGCAAGTTGTGCAATAGCTGCTTTAGCTTTCTTGCCTTCTCAAAGGTCAGACTATTCTAAGAATTTTTTTATTTAAACACTCACTGCTCATCTAATTATATTGCTTGCTTAGGGGCACATATTTAATAGTAGTCAATTTATTAATTTGAAAAATGCTGGAAATGCCTCAGCTCAAATAAGTTAGATCCTTTCCTTTAAAAGCAACATGCTAAAGTAGCCACATTGCCTACAAAGCTTTACCACACACACCTTAACTTAACTTCATCTCTAAATGACACCAAGAGTATAGTCTCAGCCAATTTCAAAGCACATGCAGAGCAACAATAAAAAAGGAAAAACACACCGTAAAGGAGAAGCTTTTTACAATTAGGTCACCACCAATCCTAGTAATTTATTCATTAACAATTGCCTGAAGGTGTCCAAGATCCTCAGGTGTTTTGTGTAAGAAAACAGGCCAAAACAGTAAATCTATTGAGGAAATAGGTATTTCTTTCCGTATCAATGGTTGCTTTGCTGCTCTCCTAGTTCTATCTCATAAGCAGTAACTTGTAGCAAGTAGTTCAGCTTCAGCTTAAAGCACTTTATTCATCACAGGTGCAGATGAGTCACACTCATGAGAAAGCCTCAGTCATGTGAATTGGACTTGGTATAAAACCCCATCCCAGTGCTGTCTCCCTTCTGTCTATAGGTAGTGAAAGCTTTAGTTAAACGATTTATGTGTAGTGTCATAATTGTTGCTGACCAAAGCACTTTAAAGAACTTCCATGTAAGCTGTTGGTATTGTTTTGAGCAGGTAGGTAAATTAATAGATGGTTATATTTTACTTCTTAACTGTTTTCATGGTTATAGTGTTGCAATTTGAAGAGATATATTTGGTTAAGCAAATGTGCTGTGTGCAGAAAAATGGCAAATTATGGCTTCTGCTGATGTGCTTGAAAAGTTAGAGGGCAACAGAACTTTGTGGGTTGGGAGAAAGGAAAAAGATAGTGTGGTCTGAGCTAAGTTGATATTAGTGGAGGTAAAAATGAAACTATTATAGGCAGAAAAATCTAATTGCTCAGCATTTTTGTTTTGTGGCTTTTTATGATTGTTCTGTACTGTACCTTATGACCCTGTTTTTACCTCTAAGGGGATCTCCCTTTGAAATGTGCTCCTTGAGGTATAAAATTATTGTAGTGCTGTCCATTAGTGCTGGCTTATGTAGCAGGAGGTAGCAGTCTGGTATGAATTTGAGTTATGAATTGTTTATACAGATCCTATTTTAAATCTCTGTTCTCAGATGTTTTTGGCTGGGTCAGCTTGTGATGCTAAAGTGATTGGAAAACTAAAGAGGAGTGAATTCTGAGCAATTCTGTTATTGTCCTTAATAGGCCTTCAAAGACATGTAACTCGAATAACCTAAATCTAAGGTAGTTACCAGGTGTCTATAGGCCTAATCAGCTGCCACCACTGGGAATAGTTAATGACAGAAGTGTCCCACTTCTTCATAACTTGTGTATATTATTTTTGATTATGCTTTAGTGTTTGCTGTCATGATGCTCTTCAGAAAGTTTCTCTTAGATTTAAGGTTGTCCTTTGGGTCTGGCATGTGATTTTGACAATAACTTGGATAGGAACTTGGTGTTTATTGGAACAATGCCAGGTTAGTAGCTTTGAAGTGTAAAACTTCTGTTTTGTTTGCCCAAGAAGTGCAGATGAGCCCTGGTAATGCAGGTCTACCTTGCCCTGGGAGTACTTAAAAGGGTGCCTGAAGGATTAGCCTGAGCTGAGGGCATTCCATCACCTCTGGAGGGATGTCTTGATGTCTTCTGGCTCTGCACAACACTGTTGAGGGTTTGGGTGCTCTGCTTGGGTAAGATGCAATGAAAAGGGGTGATCACTTTGCCCTGGTCCCCTGCTGACCACTTGCTGTCTGTTCTGTTTTGCTGACTGAAGCGCCTGTCTGTGTCTGGTGTTCCTTTTTCACCTATGGAATAATTGTCTTAAATCAAATTTGCCTCTCTTCCACTTATGCAGTAAGTCTGCTGTGACTTTCTTTAGGCTTTCTAACTGCTTTAATAAGAGCATGGCCTTGGGAAAGGTCTTACTCTGGGAAGCCAAGAGGGCGATATTGTAAGGGGAAAATTGCTTCCTTAAGTTGCTTGCTCTGATCTGCAGAGTGGATCTGTGGGCCCTCTGCAGACTGCTAACAGGGATAAATCCTTGCTATTCTCTGTTAGATAATCTGTCCTTGCTTTTGGGATCCTTTAATGCTGAAAGGAACTTATGGGTATGCAATGTAAAGGGAGAGAGTGATCCGATTTATACACTTATGATGACACATATCAGCAGTCTAAGATGCATGTTTAGGTTACAAAAATGTATGTATATGTACACATATACAGTGTGTGTATATATATATGTATACAAGCTGTAACTAAAGATTCTTGTTGCCATAGTGCTTAACTCTAAAAAACAGCCATCTTCCAACCCAGAGTGTTTTTTTAGAGCTCTTTATTAATCATTAGTTTTTGTGTTCTTTATTCCTTTTATTGATGGTGCATCTAATGGTGTCAGTCTGCCTTGAGATGTTAAGACAGACTATCAAAAGATAAATTTTCTGCAAGACTTAATTCAAAGAGATGTATTATTCCTGCAGCTCTCTTCCATGTTTCCAAATATGATCTCATGAATTTAAATAGATCAACTACAGTTGATGTCTCTTCTTGATCTATTTGAATTGCTTCTGAAGCTACTGATCATATGCTTTTGTCTCCTTCATGCTGGTGGCACAGCTGTCTTCTCATTCAAGGCCAAACTTCTGAGGTTCTGGGCTTATTCTGTGCCTCTAAACCAGCTCTATAACTGCTAGCTCTTATAAGTAATCAATGCTAGCTATTCTTGGCAAGGGTTTAATCCACACCAGGGTTTTGATGGAATGGTTCAATTACTCTCTCTCTTAAACTTGGTAGTCAGATACAAAAGGAATAAAGGAGATGGGACAGTTTCCATAACTCTAAATCATATTGTGACTTACTCTGCAATTAATAGTATTTATAGCTTTATGTACTCTCTCTTCTGCCTCCTTCTTGATATAGAAAGGTGAATTACTGCTTCCTAAAAATCCATAATAAAGACAAAATAACTCCTGCAAATACCTTCTCTATAGATCGTTTGAGAAGTTAATTAAGTAAAGCATGGTTTCTCTTTTCAGAGACTGAACAAAACTCAAAGCAGTTTCTAAAGAGGGTATGAGCCTATATATGCTGAAGGTGTATTCCACAAATATATTACAATTACTTATTTTTTACCATTTGGTAATATTTTCTTTTCCAGTGAATGCTTCTGAGTTATAGCCTTGTTAGGACTTCTACAGAAACAAGCTTGAAATTTAAAAAATCCCCATTTATTTGTTCCCTGGAGTATCTCATCTAGTAAGTGCTCTGCATTTCCTTTCCTGCTCCTGCTATTCTCTTGTGTGTTGGCATCACATTTGAAGTGCAGATAACTGACCTGCAAAAAATCACCTCTTTGAGCATCTCTGACCTGCCTGAAATGGCACAAGCCATAGAAAATGACAATAGCTGTAAGATGTTTGTGCCATGTTAATTTTGTTTGAATATGAGGGTAGCAATTACTTACAGTAATTCTGACATGCTGCACAAGCCACAGCATGTAAGTAATGTTTGCATAATACGTACCCAGAACTGTTGTTCCTCCCCAAGAGGATCCTAACAAATTAAGATGGAAAAGTTATCTTTCAGGATTGCTATTTCTTTGAAGACTCAACAACAATCACAAAATATATCAAAGCAGTTAATTTGTTCCTGCTGTACTCAAGTGCCTGCATGCGTCTTAATAGCTTCTTAATGGATGCTTAAGACATTCTGCCTGTATTCAACAAACAGAGCTCAACATTTTATGGCTGATAATTAACCATGACTTTATTTAATAGGGTTAATAGGCTGTATGAGAGTTTGGATTTTTGGTGTCACATTTGGGAACTCATTGTCGAATGCTCCTTACCTGGGATGTCCCAATGTGTTGCTTCAAAAATAAAATCTTGAGGGATGGGAAGGAGAAAAGCTCTGCATTTACTGACCTTCAGCAGCAGCAGATCATATTAAGTTGGATAATTAAGTACAGACTTGAGTTCTGTCCAAGCTCATATCTGATCCTATAACTTGTAAGTCTTGGAAGATTGTGTGGTTTAATAAAACTTTGTGCAGTACCAGATTAAATTTGTGCAGCAAACTTTCCTTTCTTTGTGGCAACTTGTTGGGGGGCAGTCAGAGGTAACATTCTACCCTGTCCTGCTGCAGGTTCTCAAACTCATCCCAAAATTACTGGTTGCAACTAGCATTTGCTAGGGGTAGTCACTTCCTGGTCTATGAGGAGGGATCATTACAGCCCAATACATACTGCTAAAAGAGAAACCAGGACAAAATAGGTTTACTTTTTTTTTTTTTTTTAAGCTTACCAGTCTAAGTACAGCATTCACAGTGATAGCTGGGAGTATGTTGCTCTCAGCTCTTTTGTTGCCGTTGAATGAAATTACTTTTATTTGTCCTCTGGGCAAAAGGCATAAGCACCACAAGGAGGGTTTGGTAGAAGCATGTGTTTTGTGGCATAGAAGCAGTAGTTCTTGACTCTCTTCATTGGACATATTGCAAGTGAAAATGTCCTGTTACGCTACCCTGCACACACCTTTCTCACCCCACCAAAAAAAAAAAAATTAAACAAACCAAAAAGAGAAAATCCTTAATCCCTCAAAAAAAAAAAAAAAAAACAAAAAACCACCACCAAACCTCCAAAGCCCGTAAAACAAACCCTAAACCAAGAGAGATTAAAAAACAGGAAAAACTTTGAGAACTTCATTAGTATAACCTGACTAGAGTGAATACAGCAAGATGCTTCAGGGATAAGTTTTCTTTGTACTCAACAATTTTTCAATTTGAGAAGAAAATTTCTTGATGACAGTCAAGTATCACTTTGCTCATTTCCCAGGACACAAAGGCAATGTATAAATATAAGTTGACAATTCATACTTACATGATGGTGTAATAGCAATGTGTAACATGATTTCACTACAGTCCAGTGTGTTGTTGTCAGTATGTCTGGCTTAAATACAAGATTCCGATGAGCAATGTATGATTATTGTGCTGCACAGGGCTATGTCTAAATAGAATGTGCTTCTTTGGAGAATGCTGGAAACAGCCTCTCTTCTGGTGCTGGAGTATTAGATACTGTCTCTGTGTCTAAATGTGGTGAGCATATGAATGTGAAATTTAAGAGGAGATTTGCCAACTGCTGATATCTTTCTGATTTCTCTGCCTCCATATGTCTTTCCACTGGCTGCCTCTTACGTCACAGTTTCCATCCCCCTGCTCAGATGCTTTTATATCATTTTTGGAAGAGGAATCTGTGTTCATCTGACAGAAGGCATGCATAATGTGGGCTACTTATTGAAATAGAAGCAGTTTCTTGGACCGTGCATATATACTGATTTTTCTGAGTTTTCCTTTGAAGGTACAGGTAGGGAGGCTGGGAAAAGAAAAACCCAAAACACTTTACCTTTTCAGGTCTGACTAGATCTGCAGTCCCTCAGTGCAGGGTGAACTGCAAGAGAAGCATGACTCTGCAGAAGTGTGTTTACATGGCATAAAAAATCATCCCAGTTGTGACTCAATGGTTCATTCTGTTTACATACACCAATAAACAAGATCATTTTTATTTAACATACTTTAAAAAATCCTACGGAGGCATGTGTATAATACAGGTTCTTATAGAAAAATATTCAATTTTGCAGTTAGGTACATATTATGTTTCTTGAACAGAAGAGTGGAAAGTGCAGTTTGAAACACTTATTAAAGAAGTGAAAGATATTTCTTTGCAAATTAACTATATAAGCTACCAACTTAAAATCCTTGTTTAAATACCGAAATAATGTGAAACATGCATAACTGAAATAAATGTTTCCAGCTGATATGTTTTGCTGATAGGTACAAACATATTTATAGTATAGTATAATGCATGTATTATGTATTTTGTCAAAGCCAATGACTTACTAGTTCCTTTGGGCAGTTTTAGCTCTAGTAACTGAATTTAAGATTAAAATAATTCCGTATTCTTTGTTTAAAGGGCAGATGTTTCTTAAAGGATATTTGCAATTTTGTTTCCCTAAAATAACCTCCAGTCTTCAAGCAAGTAAAAAGAAAAAATTTGAGGTGTTTTGTTTTTTAATGGTCTTGAGAGATACTTTCTCTGGTCCTTCAGGTATGCTCCTCTGGAGAGCAACATGCTGACCTTTAGCAGCTCTGTACCTGTCTCTAGCCCTGCTTGCAGCCCAGGCTGCTGTGGGTGAAGGAGGACTGGATGCTCTGTGGTGGTCAGGTATTGCCTTGCAGCACTTTCTGCACAGCTGGCAGGTACCCAGGCTGCGCTGTTTTCTGCCTGTACCCTTTGATCCTAAAGAATGTCTGTCTTTGGGTTCTTTCACTCTTTTTGTCTGAGCAGTGTTTGTGTAATTGTCTGATTAGCAAGGCTTCAGGGAGATGTGAACTGAGGATCTGACAGTGAGTGGCTTGGATGCTGAGGCAGGGTTTGGAAATATGTCTATAAATTAAAACTTGTGAGGGCTTAACTGTTCAAATACAGCATTCTCTCTCTCCAAGGCTAGATACTCAGTCACTTAAGATAGAGACTTCTTGTGTGCTTGTAGAATAAATTTTTTAAAGGAACAAATAATCCATATTTGCTTTTCTAAGTGGATATGAGATACTTAAGAAGAGCCATTAATTTACTGAGTAAATCTTTAGATGGCAGACAGTCACTCTGGCTGGATGCTTCAGGAGACCATCATAAGCAGAAGCTGAGGTGATGTAATGCACTGTATTTTGGATTAAAGATTATCTCCTGAATTGATAGATGGGAAGTAGACACTTAAATTTTTCTGACTTGTGAAATGTAGCTGAGATAATGGAATCTGTGTAAGTGTAATGAAAAATTGTGATAGAGTAAGGGGGCAATACCTGGACTATGCTGTCACAAAGCCACAGCTGTAGGCTTTGTAAATCTGATAGTGTTAAACCCCACCTCTGCACAAAAAACTGCTTTCCAATAAAGACACAAGCACTTGTGCAAGAGATGTCCCTCCTGTGTGGTGTTCACTTGGTCCCTGGGTGCCTCAGAAGTGCTGGTGCCAAAGGGTGATGGGGGTGCCAGGTTTGGCTGAACTGGTGGCAGGCTCAGGGTGTCCAAGTGTGGAGGGCTTGACCTGAAGATTCTGCCCGAGTGAGGGGTTACCAGAACAGGTTTTTTTCAAATCAGTCTTGAATTTAGCCCTCCCACCTGTCAGTTTATTGGGGGCTCTGGTGCTGCCTTTGTGAAGGAGTAATGAAGTCAGGACACCCCTGCCATGTATGCTGGAGAGCAGCTAATTGTTTCTAACATCATCCTTGTTAATTATAACTTCAATCTCAGTATTTTAGTATCTCATGTATCAGAAGTGATGAATCTTACCTTTTTAAATAATGTTTGCTTGCATATATTATATGCCTACCAAAAATCAAAGTAATCTCGAGTGTGTGCTGATTATTTTATGCAAATAATTTTAAGTTTATCTTGGGTAGCACACTTGTTTCATTTTAGGGAGTATGAAGATACGCTTTGAAATGCAGACTAACTTGGCCAGATGAATTATACCTTAACTGAGTTCTGCTTCACTTGAGGCTAAGGGGAAGAGGGGCAGCAGGGATTACAACTGAACCAGCTGACAATGAGCAGAATATCTGCCTCTGTTACACCTAAAAGATTAGTACAGCATCCAAGATAATTACTGTTTAATAGCTGCTCAGAGATCCTTGTAAAGAAAAGCAATGACTGGGACACATTTTATGGATGTATTGGTTTTTTTGCTGCAATGTGAAAGTGGCACAATGATTGTATGGTTCTAGTCACCGTAAAGAAACTTCTACAAAACCTCTTTAACACGATGTATAATGATTATAACTCGCAGGGGAGCATGTAGTATTTGAGGGAGGATGGTTTATCTTGCATATCTAACACTTTTTCTAATTATAGTGCTTTAAACAATGGCTAATAAAGCAAGCTACACACTTTCATTGGAAAGCTAATAACTGCATTCCTCTTCAGGGGAATGGTGGTGTCATCTTTCCTTCTCCACCAGGTAGTGGTGGTCTCTGAGACACTGTAGTCACTATTATATGCATATTGCATGCTAAATGCTGAAACTCCATCCACATACAGATAGGGTAATGGTGGATCATTCAATATAAGTCAAGCCTTTTTTATCTTTCATCTGTACCCTGGGAACGATTCATTCAGTGTGGTCTGACAAAGTGTGGAATCCTAATGAGCCACTAAAGAAAAAGCAGTTTTGTAAAGTATGTGTTGCTCCTATGAAGGGTGCTGTTTCTGCCTTTAATGTCTTTCCACCAAACATAAATATTGTTCATTTCAGAGCTCCCATATCTCCTGTTTTCACCCTCCACCCATTTTTGTTGGCTTCCTCTCTGTAGGTGAACAAATCTTTTAAATTTAGCCTTGCTAAGGAATTAGTAGCCTACTGCTAAACAGCAGCTTGGAATTCTGCTTTTGGGATGCTCATTGGTTACTTTGATGACTAATCAGAGAAAAATAGACATCACCAAATATACAGTATCAGTTTTGAGAGGTGTGAATTGCCCAATTTAACCACTTTTATACTGAGAAAATTGAGCTAATAAATGTCAAGAAACTCTGGAACTTCTGTGCCTCTTGATTAACAGTTAGTGTTACACACAAATAAGGCAGCTGAAGGATTTACTTCAGTCTAAAGGGTTTGGGTCTAGTCTGAAGACACATGTAGGTACAGACCATGGAACACTATTTGTTGCCACTCATTTGCTATTATGGGTTAATTAGCTGTGGCTCTGCGTTCCCTCCCAACTTCACACTACCTCCTAGCCCTGTAGTGAACCTCTAGCAAAAGGTATGATGAGACAGGGACAAATACATCTGAGAAAAACAATTCTCTAGCTGAAATCATATTTTACAGATGATCTTGATATTGTTTCCTCTCTTCTTGCTACCATTTCTCATCAACTGCAACAAAATTTCAACTTATGAAGGTGCAATAAACTGGTAAGAAGGAGAATCTTATGCCCAGAAATGTGTGTTTTCTCTTGATCTAGCTTAATTTAGTTTTGATTGATAGGGAATAAAATGAACAGAGATTGTGGCATACTGTGATAACTTAAAGGATGCAAATTCATATAGAATTGTTCTTTCTAAGAGTATTTGTGGCAGGTTCCTTGACTTGTTTCTTCCTCTTCTCCTCTAACATTGTGATAGCTGAACGCTGAAAAGGCATCTTAGCAGGAAAAACAGGTATCTGAGATGTCCAGTCTGCAAAGCATGCCATTATTCTGGGGGGAGAAATAAGGCCTGGTCACCACACAACTATATCATAAGACTGAGGAAAGGAACTTGTATAATTACAGCCTTCTGGCATGGCAGGATGAGGTGGATGTTTTAGGCATGGCTTGCCAGAGGGCAGTATTGCTTAGAGAAAAAGACCTGGGTGCTGCAGGAAAGGTTGTTGCTTCAAATGCCTTTTGCTTCATGTAAGTCAGATTACTTCAGTAAACTGTTAGCTCTGTCGAGAAGAGGAACAGAGGGAGAACTGAAAGCCCAGGAAGCCATTCAGATCTTGGGCAAAACACAAGAAGTGAATTATTGTAGTAGGTGTGTCTCTATGCTTGTCCAGGACCTGATAAATCTTCCCTTCATCTCCAGCATTTTAAACTTCCCTCAGGACCTGAGATTCAAGTCTGCCCCTCAGCTACTGAACTGCATCTGCATCCTGCTCTCCTGCAACTGAGTAACAAGGGAGAGACTTTTTCAGAAAGGCCTATAAACAGACTTTTTTTGGGCTTCCAGAGCAGTGCCACTGTCACAGCTGAGGAGTTTCTGACCTATCTGATGAAGCAGAACTGTGTAAAAGCTCTTCTCATGGCTTTTCTGTGCAGTGAAGCTGTTTTGCATGCATCAGAGTAGCTGTAAACAGACTTCAACATCATCCTTTAGAGACACCGACGCAGTGGTAGCCAGTCAGCAGTTTTCCAACAATTCTATGGAGCACAAAATCTATTTCCAGGTAGAAGTGAATATTGCCTGGCTTACAGAGTGTCTCTTAATCTGGCAATGCAGTCAGCTGGGCAGAGGGGAATTGCTTTGCACTGCAATTCAAATTTAGGGCAGCAGAGTTTAATTTTCTATTGTCATCCACACTGGGCAATTGATTCTTCTGAGACTGAGGAGGTGGGAAGTATTAGACTGAGGTCTGAAACAGCAAAGACACATCTTTGGGCAAATGCTGCCTGCATCTTCATGGGACAGGTCAGCTTTCCTTCTGGATATTCCTGAACCCTTTTGATCAAGGGTTAGGCACAGTTACTATCTGTCCCCAGCCTTTGGCATGGGACTGAGGCTGGGGGAAGCTTGCCTTTGGAGCTTGTGTGTTTGTTGTTTCAGAGCTGCTGGCTGGGATACAAGGGTCTGCATGAGCTCTGTCTGTCAAAAGGCTGAAAATGGAGCAAACTATTTATTTGAAGAAAGAGCTTTCTTCATGGTTTAAATGTTTTGGATGCAGGTGGGTGGTCTTCCTGCCTTTTTCAGGACCTCCTAAGGGCATATTTCTGTGCTACAGGGGCAGGAACCTTTCCTATTTGTATAGACTGCAGTCTTCAGATCTTGGCTGCCCAGCTTGTACTGGACCTTGCTGTGTGTGGACAAGTATTTGGCATTTTTACCTGGCCTAAATGGCTTGGCAGGGCTCTGAATAAAAGTTAGAAGGGGGACTTGGGGAAAGCCTGGGGCTCTCTGGGAGGCTTCTACCACTCAGGATCTCCAGCAACTTTTTATTTTACACAGGTGCTGAAGTGTTTGAAGGACCAAGATGCTGCCACTTCATTAGCCTCTGAGTTTAGCTTGTACTAGAGTAATGGCATAAAAAACCTGAGCCCATAATTCTCAGCTTGTTAACAGCTACACAGTGTCTGTAAGGACTTGCAGCAGTGTAGGGATGGCTGGGTAGCAGTTGCATCCCTAGCTCTTCTTAGATTGGTGGGATTATCTAATGAAGGTTTTGTAGATGTGCACATATGAAGCAATACAGGTTTAAGAGTGAAACTGTAGTGTAGGGACAGAACTGTGAAATATTAATGAGAATACCTTGATGCTACATACGGAAAACCATAAAAATAGTCCATTATCTTGTAAAGGACATTGAGGCTTCTTTCTGTGTGATTCTTCTATATTCAACCTGAGCTGTTGCATTGTCTTTGCTAGGTGGATGATGGTCTGTGAAATCCCTGCTGAAGGTTACTGTGCACAAATGCAAGAGACATTAAGTAACATGTTAAACATGATTTTACATGTTACTTAAGGGAAGGAAGCCTAACAAAGCCAACAACAAATGTCCATCACCAGGGCAGCTTGTTACAAGTAGTTACCTGTTTTAATGATTTTTCACAGAGCAGCTTAGGCTGAGTGCAAGAGAGGGGTTCTTTTTAAACTTCTGTTATGCCTCAGCTGCACACTGCTAGTAAAACAAAGTCTTCAGTGGGGTTTATGATGTTTCAGTGGCATGAATCCTGTCACTGTAGGTGCATTGAACTTTGATTCACCTACATGCATCTAAAGACTTGTTTACAGAGAATTTAGGCGCTGCTTTATCTGAAGCTGACTGAACTATTGTTACAGGTACTTACCAAGGCTTGCACTGGTTTGAGGTTTAATTTACATAATGGATTCTGAAAGAGAAAAAAGGCTTGTTTTCTCAAGTACCATGACTGTGAGGAAGGCAGAGGAGTGTAATGGTGTCTCAGGAGCTGCTGTGCTATTATAAGTACTTTAAAAATGAACAAGTGTTTTACAGCAGTTACATGGTTGAAAGGGCTTCCTGGTAGACTTCAATATTGTTCTTCTAGCTCCTCACTTGGACACTGAAGACATGAAAACAAGGGCAGAGCTTGTTTCTGTCAAAAGTGATGTTAGTGAGATGTTTGAAAGTAAGTTTTGTACTGCTTCAGGATGAAGTACTATGTTAGATTGTCTTTATTAAGGATCATTGAGTTGATCAGGGATTCTTCATATCCCTGATTAAACACTCTCCCAGGGGACAAAACCTTCTTTTGGAGTCCAGGCCCAAATATCATGGTAATAGCTGATTTCATAGCTAGTTTATGACCACAGTGCTTTCTCTCCAGAGAGTTAACATTGGTCTACTTCCATAAGCACTTGGCCTCTCGCATCTTAAAAATCTTTAATAGTTTCTTTAAGTCTTTAGATTTGACATACACTCAACAAATTCTTAATGCATAATAAAATATAAGTAATATAGCTGAGTGAAATTACATGTGATATACATATTCAAATATCCTTTTAAAAAATAGTCCATTCTATGGGATAAAGTGCCAACATCTAAATTCTGGAAAGAACATGTAATAGCCTTTATATGAATTCAATATGAGTTTCTTAAGCTTGTCATCTTTAGCCCACTACAAAAATATTATTTTTGTGGGTTTTTTGTTATTTTTTTTTATTTTTTAATAAGGACATAACTGTACTACCTCTGTCTTGGATTGCCCAACATTAAAACATGTAGGTTGTATGTCAATTTTTTTACACTTTTTCTATTTAGTTTTAACTTTTTTCATGGTTGTGGGTTTTGTGGGGGTGGGAAGGGATCTACAAAATTTGAACAAACATTTTGGTTGTCTTGGAGAGCAGATTTATAAAAAATATCTGCCTACCTCTTACAGTTTCAGGGGGGGAAAAACCCTCAGTGTTGCCATGATTTGGAAGGACTTGGTCAAGGCCACTTAAACCTGGGGTGTGAAATATTTTTCTCATACAGATGAATCCTGTTTGGTCTGTAGAATTTATTTGCTTAGACATCTTCTATAAAAAGTGCTATTTCTGTTGAGAGCAATTGAGCTGCACTGACTAATTAAGAAATATTCTTGGTTTTTTGGGCTTCTGTGGAATTAACCTCTGAATTGAGGAGGAAAAAAAATCCATTTTTTCTTTCAGTGCCTTCACTACTTGTATCTAAACGGTATGGGTGGGAAAAGCATCTCCATTTGCAACTTCACAGAAGAGGAGAAGGGAATGAGACAGGGTGAATGGGAGGCATTAAGACAAATGAGGATGTGGCAGCAGTTTGTGGTATAAAAAACTGTAAGGTTTATACAGGAAAGAAAAAAGTCATGTGTGCAGGTCTGATTAGATGGTAACACGCTGCAGTTACAGGAGACCAGAGCTTCACGGGCAATCTTGTTTCTGTATGTATTCAGCTTCTGAGTCTGGCTCAGGCTATTCTTAATCTCTGTGAGTACCACCTCTAGGCAGCACACCTGCAGTCCTTTGATAAGGCCTCTGTCTCTGTGGTGCTGCATGCTGTGAAATGGTGTACTCGTGCTTTAAAGCATGGGAGACCTAATCAGGGCAAGAGCAGAAGTCAGGACCGTGGTATAGTGATTAGAAGCAATAGTTCAATCTTCAGTCAGGCTGTCCAGAGGTTTTTAGAGTTGGCTGTTTGACTGGGTTGAAGCTGTCCCAGAGTGAGTCCAATTGCAGAACAGAACCCAGACTGAACTTTTTAAAAATACTTTAAAATACACAGAAATACTTTTTTAAAAAATAACTGCTGGGCTTTTTTCTTTTCTTTTCTTTTCCCCCAGTTCCTTTTAAAAAGTACTTCAAGCCCCAAAGAAAGAGGAGGAGGATCTTGGAGAACCTCCAGCCTAGAAGAAGAAAGCTTTGTTATAGGATGAATGTGATAAAACGGGAGCTATGCAGGAGTCTGTGTCAAGAGGTGGTTCAGGTAGATGGAAGTCCAGAGGGAGCTCAGCCTCAAGAGGTGGTCCAGGAACACAGTCAGGCAGATGAAAGCCCAGAAGGAGCTCAGCAAATCTGCTCACCAGTACAGCTGGACCAAGGAGACCATCCCTCAGCAGCACAGCAACTGGCCTCTGCTGAAGGGCTGCAGGGAGGGAATGATATCCATGTGCACCCCCAGAGGCAGCCAGTGCAAGGAGGCATGGCCCCAAGCATGGCACCACAACCAACAGAGTCAGGGTGGGAGTTCCCAAAAGTGACTGTCAAGGTGCAGCCCCAGAACAGGAGCCAGGGGTGGGACTCCCCCGAGGTGACAGTGCAGGTGCATCCTCAGAGGCCAAGCCCCAGATGGGAAGCCCCATCGGTGACTGTGCAGGTGCAGCTACAGCAGCAGGGCCCAGGGCCATCTCTCCCACAAGTGACTGTACAACTACAGCCCCAGGAGTGGGGACGAGGCACTGCTGGCATCAAGGTCACTGTGCAGCTGCAGCTGGGCCGTGACCCAGAAGAGGTAACCTGCCTCCAGAACCAAGGTGAGGGAGTGTTAGCTAATGGAGGACACCCAAAAAATCGGGGAGAGATGATGACAAAATCTGAAAGTGAGAGAGAGATTGCTGTGGTGCAGCTGGTGCCACAGGAGGTTCTGAGCCAAAAACAGGATCAAGGAGGAGAAGTGGAAAAAGCCCAGCAGGACCAGAGCCAAGAGGAAAGAGCAGAAGTGATGGAGCTGCATGACATGCGGGTTGGAGACAAAGCAGACCTGAATGGGATGGTGACAGAGGAACAGCTGCAGGACCAGAGCCAAGAGCAGGAACAGCTAAAAGCAGACCTGCCTCTGCAAAAGGAAGACCAAAGAAGTACAAAGATAATACAGGAGCAAGGTAATATCCAAGAAGGACCCAGGGGGAATGCAGAAGACCAGAAGGAAGACGTAGGACAAGAACTGTCTAAGAAACGTCGAAGAGATTCTCCAAATTATTTTGTTGCTATTCCAATAACAGATGATCAGGTACTTTGAAGTAGTTTTATTAAAAAACTTAACTTTCAACTTAGGCTTAATTTCCTGTCTTGATTGCAAGGGTTGTTAACAAGCCAAGAGTGATCAAATTCTGCCTGCTTACCCCAAGTGGTTTGTTGGGTCTGGGATGGAGTGAACTTCCTCATAGCAGCCCTTAGGTGCTGTGCTTTATTTTTGTAGAGAGATGTGTGTTTATACACATCCGTGTTTCAGCTACTGCTAGGAAAAAAAAAAAATCACTTCCACAATTGACACTGCCCTTTCTGTAGGGTCCTAGGTGGTGTCTCTCATAATTAGTATTTTCTATTCCGTAATCTTTTTTCAAATAAAAGACCTGGCTTTCATCATCTTCTGTTGTCCCATCCTACATTTTCTTAGGGTTGTATTTAGTGCAAGGTATTGATTTATTAGTTCATCTCCTTGTCCACTGAAGTTCACAACGGAGAAAGAGAATTTCCTTCTCTTCTGCAGAAGATTATAGAAAATTGATTTTTCCTCTCTTTTATCCAATAAACTGGCCCTGATATCCTAGATATATGGTTAATTTCAAGAATCCATTCATTCAATCTCTATGTTCATACTTCAAGATGTGCTGTGACTCCCATGTTTAAGCAGTATTGGAAAAAGCAACAGATCATTTTACCTGTATAATGTTAAACCAAAGTACAGCAAACACTGGAAATACAAATAGACATATTCTCTTCTAGAGGATTTGTGGGGGACCTAAAGCATTCCAGTTTCATAGTAAATTCCGCTTCTGAAATATGTCATACATTCTTGCAGGGCTTGGCAGCTACAGGCCCTGTCTTAAGATCCATGGAAGGAAATTCCAAAAGTTATATAATATCTGGAGAGACAGATTTCACACTTTATTTACTAGTTAGGGGCTTCAAACGAGTCTTGCATAACTTCTGCGCAACTGTACTTTTAAAGAAAGTGGGACGATACTGGCTCACCTTGAGCTACTTATTCCCTTCTGCTGCTATGAATTTTGAAGAAAATTCAAAGCTTTCTGAAAGAAGACTATGAAATGTCTCATTTCCAAAGCAGACCTGCAGTGGACAGATCTTTTTTTTAACCTTTAACCTTTCATAGACAATGGTTACCTGGTGATGGCAATGGGTTGTGTGGTTTTTTTTTTTTTTTTTTTTTTTTTTTTTTTTTTTTTTTTGTTTTTTTTTTTTTTTTTGCAGTTGCTCAAGGTAAGCAAAAGCAGAGTTCTCACTTTGTCCTGGTATCTGCTGTTAACCCAAGGGAGCTTGGATGGGATTCTGTTCCAACATTGTGGAACAGCAGCACTGTGAGGTGGGACATGTCCTATAGCCTTTATGTAAGGGCAGCAGATGACTGTGCACTCAAATATATTATGAAGAGAAAGAAAAGCCTTGAAATGCCAAGATAATGAGCAGACTATTCCACCTGACAGAGACTGGCAGGGAAAAAAATCTTAATTTGAATCTGAAACTACTGTGTCTAGCTAGCATGGGCAGAATGGAGAAACAGTATATAAATTCTGTGAATTATTAATATTTTTATTATATATGTATCTTGGTATATTTTCCTATTAAAAATGTAAAAGAAAAAAACTGAATATTAACTTGTATGAACAGAATGAAAAATACAACATTCTACTATCAGCTTCTGCTAGTAGTTTATGGTGTGTTTTCCAATGAATCAAATGGATATTGTTTGATGCAATATATAACTTGATTCCTTTTTTTTTCCCCCCAACTTAAGCTTTCATGCAGTATCTGGCATGACTATTTATGCTGCTGAAAGGCAGTAGTTAAGTAAGAATGATGTATCTGTTGCACAGAATTGTTCCTTTTTTTTTTCTCCAATGTGACAAGCAGTTGCAGTACAGTAGCTTGCTTTGGCAAGCTTCTAAGTTTTTGTTTTCACCTAAGTTAAGTGCAAAAACACTTATGCATGTGTTAGAGTGAGACGTCAAAGGTGCCTTCCTCTTGGTAGGCAATTATTTGCTCTGGCTTTGTCTTGGGCAGAGAACGATCTTTGAAGGTTATCTGGAGGATGGCCTCATATAACTTTTGTGATTCCTACATATGACTGGCTTTTGAGAGGTGAACAAAAGTGCAGAGCACATCAGGAAGATAAATGCCAGGAAGGGAAAATAACTGTGTAAGATGAAGACAATGTTGGCAGATGAACAAATGGGTATGAAATGGGCAAAGAATAAATCTAAGCTAGAAACTGGAAAGTTTCCTGCCATCTGAAGAATGAGCTCATGGAACAGCTTGAAGGGTCATGAATGCTTAACTTATTCTGCTATTTTAATCAGATTTGAGTGTCTTAATATATGGCCTGGGACCACATCCTGTGCAGCCCAAAGAATGTCTTTCACCTCTTTTTTCTTTTCCTTTTCTCTCTCAATTCTGCTCTTACAGGTTTCCCTGCATTTGCACCAGCTCTGGCATCCTGGTTGGGTGCTCTGCCCAAGATATTTCTAGTTTGTTTTTCTCTTATGTGTTACCCTGAAGAGTGTCAGTGACCTGAGACTGTCTTGTGTGAAGCCTTGAAAGAAGTAGTGCATACTGAAGAGTACAGTACTATAAGGCTGGCATATGTACGTAAAGAGTGTGAGAAAAGAAGTCATAGAATGGTTTAGTTGGAAGGGATCTTAAAAGTCATCTAGTTCCAACCTTCCTGCCATAGGCAGACACCTTTCACTAGACCAAGTTACTCAGAGGTCCATTCAACCTGGCTGTGAATACTTCCAGGAATGGGGCATCCACAACCTCTGGACAACCTGTTACCGTACCCTGCCACCTTCACAATCAATAATTCTTTCCTAATGTCTCATCTAAACCTATTCTCTTCCAGTTTGAATTTACTTTTCCTTGTCCTGTCACTCCATGCTCTTGTAGGAAGTCCTTCTCTATCTTTCTTGTAGTCTCGCTTCAGCTCCTGAAAGGCAGCAATTAGGTTACTTAAGCCCTTTCTTTTCCAGGCTGAACAAACAGAATTGTCTCAGCCTTGCCTCACAGGAGAGGTGTTCCATCCCTCTAATAATCTTGGTGTGTCTCCTCTGGACTCATCCCAACAAGTCTGTGTCTTTCCTATGCTGAGGGCTCCAGAGCTCAATGCAGCACTGCAGGTGGGGTCTCACCGAATGGAGTTGAGGGGTGGAATCACCTCCCTTGACCTGCTGGCCAAATGTATTTGTATATACACATATGGATATGAACATATAATAGTGTTTTGGTAACTTTAGATGCTTTTACCTTTAAAGCAGAGGTTTCTGACCTCACTGACCATACAATTTGGTTGTCTGCTGCTGTATAGACCTTGCTAATTATGGAAGGGTTTTAAAGATGCTGTTAGTGTTTTGGGAGTAATTATTTTGCCTTAATTATTTAAGGGAGCTCTCCAAGAGGCAGGGCCTAGGGCTGTCATCATTTTTCTCCCTTTCAAAAGGACAAAGGAAAAGTCCTGTTCCAGTCCGGGTGGGTGCACAGCCCTTTTTTCTTTGGTGTCTAAGCAGAGCTCCAGGAGACTGGACACCAGGCTTGTACTGGATTTAATCTAAGAATGTTATGGTCTCAGGCTTTCAGTACTTCATTTTAAGTGCTTCCTCCATGGTCCTCACTTCCCAAAAACCACCAGCTATCCCATCAATCACCCAGCATTTACAGAAAAATGCTAAAGACCGATGAACCCCCAAAAAAGTGTAATGATAGGGTACACGGTTCCCATGGGAGTAGGAGCAGGAAGTTGTGAAGATAAGAAGAGGGGAGAAAAGACATTAACACTGCTCTGTAATAGTTAAATAACTACATGAGAGAATTTCACTCAGCTTCCCAGATGTCTAAGCCTCAAACTGAAATGCAAAAGGATCTTCTTCCTTATTTGAAGGATGTTCTTGGAAAGATTGGGTAAGGGAGAACAACAGGAGGCTCTTTTGTAGAATTACTGTTAATACTTAGCTTAGTCTGTTGAAGCAAAGGTTGTTGTTTGTGTGGTCAGACAGCCTGATGGCTTGATTCCTGCTCAATGTTTTCACAGTCTAAGCATATGCTGTAAATAGAAAGCTGCAATAAATTGTGCTTCAGTTGTAGTAGGAATTAACTTAATGTAGAGTAAGTGATGTGTTTTTCACAGTGACAAATGCAGCATAAGTGTTGGTTAATTTAGGGAGTTTGTATCTTCAAATGGTTATTTTAATTGTGTGTGGCTTTTATCCTCATGTTTATTGGGAATGTGCTATGCTAATGTCTTCTAATGTGCAGGTTGTGGACTATTTACTGGGCTGCACAATGACTGCTAGGCTTTATGGAGAAAGACTGCAGAACAAAAGCATATTGACCCAGCTGTTTCGATCTATCTAAGAATTAAGGGGTGCTCTAACATGTGTGAGCACCTAGGCATGTAAGACAGAGTTTTCTCACTGAAATAAACTGAAAATCTATAAATGATTTCTTTGTAACTTAGGATTCCACCAGATACTTAGTACCTGTGTGAATTAATTCTTCTCTCTTGCCTGTTCCCATGACTGGCTTATAAACCTTAACAGCACATATTGAAAAAAGAAAAATCTTTGGAGTCAATTGTGTAAAGGCACAGATAGATCCACAAGAGCGAGAAATTGGCCACTCAGTTCTAAGAAACACCAGCTCAGAAAATGGCATATTTACCCAGTCAATCTACTTTGTTTGCTGCTACATTATCCTTTTGGGAAGAGATATCTGTTTAATCTGTGATCAAACTTGTAATCAGAAAATGGCATAAGATTAATTATGGAAATGCCATTTAATTTCCACTGTCTATTAACAACTGACAACTGCATGAAGATCCCATTAATATTTACACAGTGCTGTGAGCTTTAATAACATTCTTAGGGTTAGATTAATACCTACTTTAAGATCTGAGGCTTCTGGTTCACAGGAGAGCTATGAATTTAGCCTGTAGGCTTTAAAAATGGAAAACAGATAAATTAATTCCTGAAAAATCAAGTATGAAACTGAAAGTTGCTACATGATAAATCTTGGGTGGGGAGGAGAGGAAGGTGGCTTTGTGAGTTCCTGGCTTAAACACAGAGTTGCATTTTTGTTGTATAAAGCTTTGGTATTCTGAATTTTTCCAGTAATGTATAGGCATTTCAAAATGAAAATTTATTTTTTTCTCCTGTTTACTCCAATGCAGATTTTGGACAGAATTGAAGATGTTCAAGAACTCATATTCTCTAAAGAACCTGACCTGTCAAGAGCTCTTATTCCTGTTCAAACTATGCACCTTACTTTAATAGTAGCTCATCTGGGAACCGAAGAAGAAGTGAAAAAGTAAGAATCCTGCCAAATTCAAGAGCAGCTAATTTTTCTGTAAATGTGGTAGCCTTACTGCTGCTATTGCGAATCATTATGTTTTATTAGAGCCCACACACAATTCCTCTTAAACTTTTTGATCAGTTTCTGGCTTGCTTTCAGTACCTGTGGGGAAAGATCTTTACAAAAGCTCACTGTGATGCATCAGAGATTGAAATTTTCTTATCTGCCATGGGGTGAAGAGAAAAAGCTGTATGGCTGTAAATAGTATTACTGATTTCTTACTGTGTTACTACCACAAATTAGCTCAACAGATGTAAGCTTCCCTGAGCTGCTGTCTTTTGAGAAACCACAGCTTTTCAGATCAGCCATACTTTTATCAGCTGGAAAGTGCTAGCTGTTAAGACATGTTGCATTAAGAAGAAAACAACAAAAAAATCTGCCCAGTTGTCTCCCAAGCTGCTCTCCTGTTGAATTGAAGCTGTGGGCTGCCACTGGGCCCTGTAAATTAAGATGGAGCTATTGACAGATGACTAAGGAAAGCTGTCCTGTGGTCAGGAAGGCTAGAATTGATAGAAAGGTCCAGAAAATAATGCCAGTCTGCTGCAGGTTTTTTTTTTCTCTCTCTAAGCCTTATCTTACTGTACCACACTGGGAAACCTGGAACTCCTGGACATAAAGAGGCAGAAAGGAAAGGCCCTTATGTGCCTGGGGAGGCATCATGTGGTAAAGGTGGGAACTTGATGAGAACAGCCCTTTTTCCAGAGACCCTGGGACATATCAGCATGGGAATGAAAAACAGGCCTCAACACCATATGAGTGTCACACAGGATCTGCTTGGGTGTAAAGTAGAATGCCTAGCTGGAAAGGTGTCAAAAAACCCAATATGACTAGGAAAAACCTCTTCTGCCCATACAGGCAGCACTAGTTAAGCATGACTAAGATGCATATGGCAGGCTTGTATATGCCTTATTTTAAAATTACCTGCTTTATTTTTTCATTCCAGAGATTTTTTTAGTGTGTCTGAAGGGAGGAAAAAAGAGTGTTATATGGGCTAAGGAAGCATACGGAAGACAGTGTACAGTAATTCAGTAATAAAACCCTATGGCAGTGCTGCTGACTGGGCAGGCTGATGTCCAAGAGGATAGGAAGCCAGTTGAAAGCAGCAATCAAAATGGGAATCAATTGGTTAGGGAGGTGAGTGGAGCTAAGTAGTGTTAATGAACTTAAGAGTGGATGTGTGTCTGTAATGTAAAAATAATGCACATACCTAATGAAAAGCAGATCTACCTTGCCAAATGTTTTTCATCCTGCATCTTTTACTACCTCTGTAGCTCCACTAAATGAGGCTGTAGTTCAGTGGCTACTTCTCTGTGCTGTCATATGAAAGACTTCCTTGAGCTTTTTTGAGAAGTGTTTCTCACTTCTCGAGCTAGCAGCACTGAGGATACAGCTGGCCCAGCCCCTCAAATCTCAGGGCAGGAGCTGAAGCAGAACATTTTACATTGACGTAGGACAAGGAGGAATGGCTTCAAGCTGGAAAAAGGCAGGTTTAGATTAGATACTGATAGGAAATTCTTTACTACAGTGAGGCCCTGAACATAGAGAAGTTGTGGATTGGCCCATCTCTGGCATATTCAAGCAGTCTGGATGTGGCTTTGAGCAACCTGGTCTACTCCAAGTTGTCCCTACCCATGGCAGGAGGGCTGGAACTAGATGATATTTAAGGTTCCTTGCAACAGAAACCATTTGATGGGAGAAGTTGCCTTAGCAGTATTTAATTTTTGCTTAGACATTATGAACTTTAGTGAAGGGCTAGATTAGCCATACTTGTTAAGGTGGAAAAATAAAAATCCTCTGCAAAGAATTCAGTCTTTCCAACTTCAGTCCCGTCCTTGCTATATTTTTATCGTTGAGTCCCCATAAGTCTTGGAAGGAAGCTGCACTTATGCTATTATAGCTGAAGCAACTCCAATGTAGTCATGAGGACTGTTCATATTGTTGGCTGAAGTAGCTGCTGTATGCATAAAAGATGCTTTCCAAAGGGCATTAGTTTGTGCTATGTGGGTTTTACTGCCTGGTTTCTTTTGGTATGTTACACAGGTCCAATATTTTTAAAGAGTGGAATGAATGCAGTCACAACTTGTTCTAGGTGTAATGATAAAGGGAATGTGACTACAGGAGGCCCAGAAACCTATGGGATGGTATCCTGTAGTCCTTAATCATGCTGCAGTTTGTTAGAAGGCTTCTGGTCAAACTCTGTTTGAAGACTGACAGGATTCCTGTTCCCGAGACACCCGGGCAAAGAAGGGCACTTGTAAAACTTCAGCAGGTGCTAAGTAGTTGGAATTCTTGGTGTCTACATTTAGAACTTTAACTGTTATACTTTTTGTATGTCTTTAAGAAAAATGTTTTAATTTGAAGTATTAAAGTATGAAGTATTAAGTATGTCATTGGATAATTCACCTTTTTTGAGATTTCTGTGTGCAGCAAGGTGCCTAACTAAACTTTATTAACATGGGATGCAGAGCTAAGAACATAACCATCAGTTTGATATTTTTTGCCTTGGCTGGAATAAGAGGATATAATGAGAAAAATACTAATTGAGCTTCATGTGGGATAATGAATTTGTTTTGGTTGAAGAATAAAATTAGTCAGCCAGTTGAAAATGACAATGATAAAGTTTTAAACTACATGACACAAATGGAAGTTCAGTTTTATGCCTTTTGACTCTTCAGTAGCATATATTCATAACTTTTTTGGATTAATATTTTGAATCTTCACCAAGAACTCACTTCTAAATACACAAACTAAGGTTGAAGTGAAAGATGTAGTTTATTTGCAGTTTTCTGACTGTTAAAAAGAATTAACAATGAAATACAGTGTGCCTGTGATACCTTGCAGAGTGGTCAGAATCAGGTAGCATTAAAATACAACAATATTTCCATATGTAAAAACATAATAACTTTCAGCATTTATATATTGATTATTTTTAAGGGCTGTTCTGGCATTGCAGCAAAGCAAGACTAAAGTGGAAGACATCTTGCATGGTAAAGACTTTAATTTGACATTCCATGGGATTGGAGAATTTAATAACCAAGTACTATATGTGAAAATGTTGGAGGAAGATCAGAAAATGCTTAACAGAATTGCAGGTAAATACAACACCTTATTCTCTAGCACTTTTATAAACCAGTTTGTAGAGTCCATCAGCTCCTGTAAGCACTGGCTCAAGCCAGTGCACACCTGTGATGTGCTGCCTTTCCTCTCATCTCCTCTCTTTCTTAATTGCTAAATATGAAGCCATCAACTGGGTTCCTGCAAAGCTGTAAGCCTAAAATGGGTTGTCTGTACTAATGTGAAACAGGTGAGATGCACAGACATTCATGTGAAGATCACACAGGCTAACTTAACTTGCTCTGCAGCTGGAATCTCACCGGCCTGAGGTGTGTACAGTGTTCAAAGTGGCACCTCTAGCTGAGGCTGTGCTCATTCAAATAATCTGAAAGCCTGTTAAGTGTTGGCTCCCTCTGAGTATACAAGAACTTCCTTTAAACTGGAATATGCATGAAATCATAAGTACCTCTGGGGTAGGAGGTGACAAAAATTAGTATTTGTCTGCATATGCATGTATAACACCAGCAAATCAATCTTTTGCTTCCACTGTAAAAGATGAAACAGAAGTGTAAGGATAGCTTGTTCTCTGCTCTAATTTCCCAAGGCACTGAAGGGTTTATGAGATGTTCCAGATTTTTGATCTGCTTACCTGCATCTGAGTACCATTTCAGAAGGGCTCCTCTTCCTCCCTACCAAGTTCTGTTTTTAGGACCTGCTTTCGCCTGCAATGCAGAACCTAATCTGTTCTGTCCTAGGCTTCCGTTCCAACAGAACAGAAGTAATCAATATACATTATTTTTCTTTGCTATTTTCATACTAAGCAAAAAGGAAGCATAGTTCAACTAATGCTTCTCAAAGAGTCATGCAATACAAGGACACACTGTGTACACTTCAAAGACTATAATTCTCAGAGCAGTCTGTTTTTCTTTTTGATGATGCTGTTTCCAACCTCCTCTAGTTCTCAGATTTGATATTATAATTCTGCTCTCTTATCCTTCTGTTTATTTTATCTCTTAAGTAGAGTAATAATAAGACAGGGGATGCCTTTAACAGCTTCTTTGCCTCAGGTATATAAAATTAGCCACTTGACTATCCATTACCTCTTGCTAGACTCTGACCTTCACTGCTCTTCTTGTTCCATCCATCCCAAAGCTAATTTTGACTCAAGACAGCTGTGCTTTTCTGAGATTGTCCCTAGGTATTAGGATTACAACCTCAACAAACTTGCCCATGCAGAAACTGATTCTTAAGGCTTTAACTGGAAATAGTCTTGACTGGAAGTTAACAAAGATTGCAGATGATGCAATTTCCTGTAAAATCATATTTGGTACATGCTGGTGTACAATATATATACAATTCAGTGCCATTGAAATAAGGGGCTTGTTGATTCTTTTGATGCCTGATTTGATTGTTTTGACAGCACTGCCTTGACTCTTTCCTCACTCCTGAACGATACAGAAATGGGTACCACACTCCTCATCTGGAAGTGACTGGTTTTCCCTGGACTCATTGTCTTGCTTAACTCAGAATTTTGTTGCCAATGAGTCATACCATACAAGGTCGATCTTTATCATGCTGTTTTATTGCCATCACAAGTGTTTAATTTTGGTTCTGCAGAATGCGTGTTATGATGCTCTTTAAATATCATCTTGGACCTGCATTAGCTCTAAAAGCCATTGCAATAGCTGGTGGCAGATCCTTCATGTTCTCTGCCTGGATAACCTGCATCTTCAGGGTTTAGGAAACCTAATATCTAGCTTTTGATCTGAACCCCCTAATTAGAGGAGAAAAATTTTGATTGCAAGCCCTGGGAATATTCTGCCAGTACTTATGTTTTTAATGCAATATGATTGTTCACTGATTGCCTGAAATAATTCCTTGACTGGGAGACAAGCTGCCAGTTTTCAAGCTGTTAACTCTGTTAACAATGATTTTGCTATTCAGAGAGTTGTAGCTTCCAGTGTTGTTCTATTCTGCATAGCTTCTGACCCTTCTATAACTTAATGAGTCTGGGAATTATGCAAATGTGTATCAAAGTCTATCCTTTCAATGACATCTCCAAAGAGATGGGTTTTTGTCTCCCCTTCTCTCAGTAAAGCAATTGAATTAATTATTATACGATAAATAGGGAGTTTTTTTCCTTACCTTTTAATCAATATTTTTGGTTGTCATGAGCTAGGTATGAAGTTTAAATGTTGTCTTTTCGAATGGCATGATGGGCCA
Source organism: Chloebia gouldiae (assembly GCA_003676055.1). Classification (NCBI taxonomy): domain Eukaryota; kingdom Metazoa; phylum Chordata; class Aves; order Passeriformes; family Passeridae; genus Chloebia; species Chloebia gouldiae. The sequence continues at coordinate 20,656,857 of QUSF01000001.1, read as the reverse complement.
ATTATTTGGCTGGCATAGGTCAAGACACTCCTGTCAGCTGTCTCTGCCTCATCATGCCATTACTGATGGTTTGTCAGAAAGTTTAAGAGTTCTGCCTGCTCTAATTAAGTTTTTAGCCTCTGAAGTATTCCTGACATTGTCCAGGTGACTGGCCCTCCATCTGCTTTTGGTACTACATCATGGACTTCACTTTCAAAGTGGAGAATTAACCTATCTCTAGATCAATTAACTGCAATGAATTGGTAATTTCTGGGCACTACTGGGTTTATCTTGCTGCTAGTGACCTCATCCACTTTGGAGAAAAGATACTGCTTAAGATGTCTTGGAACTTGTGTAGGATATTTTTCATATGAGTTAGAGAAGACAGTGGCTGGAAAATTGAGTGCAAACCTGGCATGGACAAGGGCACACCATCTAGGAGCCTTGTTCCTATACTGATTCTTGAAGATGATTGCTGACGTTGATCTTTCTTCCATCATCTGGTTTTCTGATGAAGTAAGAATCCCTTCCTGCTGTTCTGGAGGCTGGATGTTAACCACTTTGAGATTTTTTTCTTAGGTTAGTATCTACCTGGTTTCTTTTTATGCAGCTTGGGGAGGTTGCATGGTGGATAATGCATGGGGAAGGGCTATTTTTTCTCAAAGGAGCTTAGACATTCTTCTGCTGTGTTTTTTTTATCTGGGGATTGCTGTGCTTTTACCAACTGACATGGGAACAAAAAGACTTAATATGCAGAAACTCTTCATGTTAATGTTCTATTTGACAAAATACCAGGGGCACTTTAGGGATGGTTTGATACTTAACCATAATCACCTAGGACAATTTTCAGATGTCTTAAAGTATTTGCAGCACTCACACCAAACCTACAGCCAGGCTGTACCTTCTGCAGCAGCAGCTGGAGGCCAGGTGGACATCCTGTAGGGCACCTAAAAGGACATTAGATGCTTGTTTGGACAACTGGATCCTATTCTCTGTGTTTTCCATATGGAAAATATAAAAAGCTGTTGCCTTGGCAAAGTGATCAGACAGCCCCAGCTGCTGTTCCTTCATAAATACTCTGAGAAGAAACATTATTAATTAGCTAAACTCCAAGCCAGAGACCTGGCCGTGATACAAATGCATATACAAACTAGTGAACACACATGTAGTTAGACTTCCTTATAGGTGGAAAACCAAAATGGAAGCAGGGGGATTTCAAAAAAGGCACTTATCTGGTATGTAATATGCTATTTTTACACAGTTTCAGCATTGATCCTCCTTCTTTCAGTGCTTAAGCAATTGAGCAGTAACAAAAATAGGCCTCAAGATGGGGGGATCTGACCAGAAGAGCTACAAAATCTGCAGGTTTCCATTTTAAAATGATGATTTCTCTTTTTTAACCCACTTCCCACCCCCTCCCCCCATTTTATCTGCTTTATACAATCACTGTATAAAGATCTCTGTCAATAAGAAAAAATTCTGGGGAGTACTTCAGCCTTAGCCAAGGCTTTAAGTGTAATTTTGGAATTACTTCTCACTGGAATTACCAGTCTCAGGTTTCTCACTGTTTAAGTACAACTGTTGAACAAAACACCTATTTTTACATGACTTGTAGGGATCTGCCTTATGCAAACCTTACTTTGCTATACACTTTCCTTCTTGCATTGCTGTTTGCAATAACTGGGGAGAATCTGGTGAGAATCTGTTCTGCCACGGACCCTAGCTGTGGCCACTGGTGGCGGCTGCATTTTGTTCCAAGCAGGGCTGCCATGGACAGGTGCTTTCTCGAGCTCACCATGATAGGGGATTTGTGAATTCTGAAGGAATTGTGTTGCAAACACGCACACAGCAGTTTGGATCCAGTCTCAGGTTTACAACTTATGTCCTTACGTCATGCAGAACTTTGGTTTTGAGTACTTTTCTCAAATTCTTCTGTTGCCTGTGATAGTGCAGCAACTGGTTACCTGGGGTGTGTTTTAACTGTCTTGCTTCAGACAGGGTTAGTGGCTTTTTGTCTAACCTCCCTGTAAATATTTTTCCCTACCTCCCCACTACTACTCATTTCTTGTTTATATTATCTTTTTCCAGAAGCTGTGGGAGAATGCTTTATTGAAATGAATCTAGACATTTCAGGAAGTAAGGACTTCAAACCACATCTAACTTTCCTAAAGCTCTCTAAAGCATCAAGGTTGAGAAGAAGGGTAAGTAACAGGGTGTAAGAATATTTTTCCTGGAATCAGTTCTAGTGATTAATTTTCCTTCAATGAGATCCTTGGGATTGCAACCGGAGAACAACATAACTTCTCTTATTTAACAAAGCTTGTATATAGCTGGTCAACACAGTTCTATTTGTTCATATCTGACTGGAAGAAATGAGATCTGTTGTTAATACTCTGTATTGTACCCTTGTAGAGTACAGACTGCTTCCCTTCCATTGGGGCTGGTCAAATCTGCACAAAAACAATGTCAAGCTGTTTCCATAGGGCAGGATGGCTTCTGAGCAATATTTGTCTTCTGACTAATATTTACCTCAGAACAAGATTAATGTCATGTTGGAAGTCAGGCTGGTGCCTTAATTTATATTAGAAATGTGTGATGTGCTTTTCTAACCTTTACTGCAGCATTGTATGGGATTTATCATGAACAATTAAAGTAAAAACCAACTCTGATTAGATTGCTCATTTCCCAGTGGAATACTGTCCAGCTTGTGTCCAGGAATAATACTTGTATTTATGAGGTCAATATATTGCAAACCTGAAACACTAGAGGAGCGTGCAGAAAGGAAAACAGAAAAAGCTATAATAGCTGAAGAAAATGACCTTGTTCAAGTACTTTGTATTGACTTGATATTAGCCTTTTGTATAAATGATAAAATCAAAGTTGGCTAGGACTGATAGTTCTTTGCTGGAGGCTCTTTCTTTTATATGGCCTGTAGGGATTTTCATGAGCAGAGGCATCTGCAGTGTCTAATGCAAAATAAACTATACAGTAGGCATGTAGGAATTACTGTTGACTCTTTTCTAAGAGTATTTTCACACTTCCTCTTACTATGGAACTTAAAATTAAAAAATAGAATTGTAATTTCCTGCATGCTCTCCTCTTTTGATCTCTAGCACTAAATATAGCTTAATCTTGCATAACATGGTTTATGTATGACGTCTCATTGCATACATATATATAAATATGCAAGTGTATAGGTCTTTGAATGTTAGACTATCAAGTGGTATACCCAGAAGTGGATGCAGTATTCCTGGTGTGGCCTCACCAGTGCTGAACAGAAGGGAATTATCTCTGTCAGTCTGCTGGCAACATTCCTCCTCATGCAGCCCAGGATACCACTGGCTGCCTTTGTTGCAAGGCACACGACTGGCTCATGGTCAACCCGGTGTCCACCAGGACCTCTAGGTCCTTCTTTTGCAAAACTCCTTCACAGTCAACTGTCAGCCTGTACTCGTGCCTGGGTTCATTCCTCCCCTATGGCTGACCTTTGTGCTTCTTGTTCAGCCTCATGAAGTTCCTATCAGTCCATTTCTTCAGCCTATTGAGATACCTCTGGTTGGTAGTACCCTCTAGTGAATCAGGCACTTCTCCCAGTTTGTTATTAGTGAAGTTGCTGAGGGTACACTCTGCCCCAATATCTAGATCATTAATGAAGATGCTAAACAGTTCTGGACCCAGTACTGGCCCCTTGTGTACATCTCTAGTTACCAGCCTCCAACTAGACTTTGAGGCACCAATCACCGTCATAGGGAACTGGCTGTTCAGCCAATTTTCAGTCCACCTCACTGTTCAGCCAGCTAATAATTCATCAGCCTTCTCTATGGAGATCCCACAGGAAACAGTGACAAAAAATTTCCTGGAATTCAGCTAGACAATATTCTCTGCTCTTCCCTTGTTTACCAAGCATTACTAATTTCTGTGCAAATTTGTTTTCACAATAAAACTATTGCCCCTAAAATATTATTTTGCAGATCAGGACTGTGAAACTGGAGTAGGGCCGTATGTTGAGTTGATTATTAGGGGCATGTGAGCTCTGTAAGTCCATGTACAAATCTCCCTGAGGTTAGTAAGGCTTAACCCTAGACATAAGACATAACCTCAAAGACCACTCACTGTCCACTTACTGCATTTCTTTCAAAATATAGTACAAATAAAAAGGAGGAAACTGCTTACTTTTATAGTATCCAATTCCTAAATAGTGCAGAAGAGAAATCAGCTTTCCTAAATACTAGAAGATGCCAAAGTATGAATAAGACAAAATATCACTTAAGTTATTATGATGCCATCTACTGGCTGTAATTACTTTCTTTATACCATAAATAACTGTTTCCTCATAGAAAGGGCGCTGTTCACACAGTTGAAGTGCTTCTTATATGAAGTTAAGAGGTAATTGCTAAGGCAGTTTATATTTTCTATCTCAAGCATACTTTGTTAATGAGAGGTATGTGATGGTACTGGTGGGTTCTCATTTGTGGGGAAAGAGCTGGTTCTCTTTAAAACTGATACAATTTCCTTACAATTGTAAACTTTCACCTTGAGAAGCTGTGTATCTTTGGCTTTGGTTTTATGTCTAAATATCTCAAGAGCTGGAGAGATCTTGGATTGTGTGCTTTTTATTCAGAATAGCTACCAAAGGAGCAGTATGTGCTGTTTGAAGATCAGGTTCAAAATAGGCAGTGTGACCCTGGCATAAATAAACATGGGTTCTTCAGGTGTTTTGATCTCTACCTTTCCAATGAGCCAAAAGGGAACAGTTTATTGTTTAAGAGAATCGATTTCATTACTTTGTAGTAAGAGCCTTTTTCAGGCAAAGAACTTTTGCAGTGTGGGCTGTTAGCCTTTAGTGCTAGGCACTGCCTGATCTCACCTGTGCTGGACCAAAGTGGTGGATCAAGTGCCTCTGTGCTGAAGTGGAAAATGTTTGTTTGTTCCCTTTTATGCTGCTTTAAGTAGATTCACTTGGTGAAAATAGCTACCCTGGGTTGTGAGAGAGTATACTTGTTATTTAACAAGAATTAACAAGTCACATACTTGTATTAAAATATTTGGTGCTTTTTAATGGAAGGGCAGTCCTAATCCTGCCCTCTTCTGGCTGCTTGATAACTTATCTTCAATGATGTGACCTTCCTCAAGTTTCCATTATCCTCCTGAATTACCCAGAAAACAGCCCATGTGCAGTGTGTCTCTGCATTTCAGCAGAACTTGAACCTCATGGCATTCAGGTGACGTGTAGCTCCTGGCTCCTGAGCAGCCTCCCTCTGACTGACACATAGGTATCTCTGGGGCACAGAAAGTGTGCTGTTGATTTATTTAAATTTAAGTGTTTTAGTCACCCTGGGCAGCAGTGCCTAATAGTTTGATGTATCTGGTTGTGAAGCTATTTATATCTACTTCTATCCAGGTGACTCTGACTGTCCTCCTACAACCTCCATGCTGTGAACCGTACATATCCACCTGCTAATAAGTCTGTCATTATGCAGAAGAAATCTTGTAAAGATGCTTTCTTTTTTTTTTTCTTCCCCTGGTGTTTGGGAGCAGGGCTGAACAAACTGAGAATTCTTTTAGTCAAGGACCTCCTTGGAGCCTTGTTAGCTCACATATTCATTAGGTTAGGAGAAGGTGGAGACTAGTCTGTGTTGCTTAATGGTTCATCTGTCCTTCATTACATCTCCGTATGTGCCTCTAGCATATGTGGTTTGCTATAGGCTAAATGCTTTGTGGGAGCCCCTTGGATAAATTGGAAGCCTGTTGTCTGAATTAAAAGCCTGGGAACCACGGAATTGTTGGGTTGTTCATCCATCCCCAGTGACACCTGTACATGGCAGCTAGTGCTACTATGCCCAAACTTATTGAGGGGGAGAAGAGCAAACAAATCACTCAGAGGAGCTGCTGATTTTTGGTCTTGACAGTCATATTGCAATGATTTCTAAGCATGTGCTTTGGTTATGGCAACAGATGTAATTTTTCTTAGTCTGAAAAGAATGTGTCAGTGTTTAAAAATACATCTCTAGGAGTGTACCCTTTCGGTTGTGTGTTGTGACTGTTGTAGCATTTAGCCATTGAGACACTGACAATGCTTGGTAGCTATCTAAGAGCTGCTGAGGTTTTCTTTTTCTGTTCTGGCTTGCTGAAATAAGCTTGTTTTCCCAGTTAGTCACAGAGTTAAATTTCTTTTGAGCATTACTTTGCTTACATGAATGAAGGTGCATGAGCTCTATTTCTAACCTGTCTTTAGCACACAACTTAATTATTATTGTGGAGAGTGAGCACCAAGGAGAGGGGTTAACTTTTCAGTCTTTTAAGACAGCTTTAAGATGGAACTGAGCAAGGTAAACTCTAGGTGAAATCAAGCAATTCCTCCTAAAGGCAATTCAGAATAATTATATGTGGTGGCTGTGAATTTGCCTGAAGTATTAGGTGGATGCATGTAAATAGTTTAAATAGGTTAAATTGATCTGATTTTGTATCTTTGGCATGTTTCTTTTTCTTGAGGAGGATGGGGTAGATGGAGGATTGGGCAAAAGCCAAGCTTTCTATAACTTTAATTTGTAATTGTTGGCTTTTCTCAGTTTCAACTTAAATATTACCATGAAGTTGATGCTGTTGTCCTAATCGGGGGTGAAGTGGAGGGGGGATGTTTTCTTTGCTGGGTTTTATTAAAATAATACTTGACACACCTTCCTAAAGTGAATCTGTATTTGCACATATAGTATACATATGTCATATTGCTCTTTCATAAATAGGGCTTCAGGAAAATTAGCACGGATCTGTATAAGGAATATGAAGACAGCCACTTTGGCACAGAGGTCTTCCATCAAATTGATCTCTGTGCCATGCATAAGAAGAAGCAGGAATCTGGTTACTATTACTGTGAGTGCTCAATCAATGTGGGCTCCAGTAGTAAGGAAGAGAGCAAAGAGCAAGAAATGCAGACAGAAGGTGTGGGAGAAACAAGCAGTGAAGACCTCCCAAACAATGTAGTGAAGGCTGAAATAGGAGCAACTACTGCAAGCTGTAAGCTTGTCTCAACAGCAGTAGCTGATGATAAACCATCTGAAAATGCTGCTGAGGAGGCCTCAATTGCAATTAAAGAAAAAGAAATGAATGAGGCAAAGGCACAGCCTGAAGCTGCAGATGGGACTTCTACAGCTGGAGATATCTGCGCAGTACTTGATCTGCTGCCAGCAAGTTCAGATGTTTTGAAAAGCTTGGAAATGGAACAAGAAAAAGCAAAGATGACAGATGGTAGTTTGCAAAAAACTGAAGCAACAGGATATGCTGAACCTGGTCAGACAAGTTTGGGATAAAGTTTTTGCAGTCCTTGGTGAACTTGGTGAGGGTGGAGAAGGCAAACAGGTACAGTGGGGCTGAGGTCAGAGGGGTGGGTACGGTGAATTCATTTCTGTCAGGAAATGGTCTTATTTGAAGATGGATGAAAAAAAGTAGAGCAAAATCTGAGGGGAACACCACTGAATATTGTGATGGTGAAATGCCTAGCTCAAAACCTATACCATCAATGTGTGTGAGCATGTGTACTGTAAAGACAAGTGAGTTGTGGCTTAGAGAATCAGACCCTTCAGCAGTCACAAACACGGTTGTCAGACACCTTTGGTGCCCAAATACACACTGCTACCTTGGTTGAGCTTCCTTCTGCCCTGCTCCACCCCCTGCCCTGGGCCTGCACCCTCAGCTTTTCTCCTTTGCCTGCCTGCCTTCTCCTCTCTGATAACTGCCTAAAGACACCTCTTCTTACTTAATCCCTGCAGCTGCTCTCATTTGTGACTCCAAGCTGTGACTGCAACACGGTCATTCATTGCATGTCTGTAACAGGTAGATGGTGTTAGTTGTTAACACACTATTGTGAAGTACATGCTTTCCTTTGACCTAGAAGCTACTTAATGAGAAAACTATTTAGCCTGACTTAAGGAAATAGAATTTTTGGAAGAAAATGAGGTTTAACACTAAACACTTTCCTTTGTTTTCCTCTTCCTCTCCTTTTCTTTATGTAGCGAATTGTCTTTATAAAATGCCCCGAGTGGGATACAAGAGTGCTTTTCTAAAGCGAAGTTTTGGCTGGGGCTGGTGCTTCCTGGCTTTGCCCTTTGCTGGCCGAGGCCCGAGCGGAGCCGTGCCCGCTGCCTTTCCGGCACGGGGGCGGCGCTCCCGGCGGAGCCCGGCGCGCCGGCAGGTGGCACCGCTGCAGAGCCAGATGCGGCGCCGGGAAGGCACCGCGGCAGGGCCGCTGCTCGGGCGCGTGGAAAACGTCCTTCTTCCCTTATCAGCTCTAATTGCCCTTTGAACCTTTGAAAACGGACACTTTGCATTTTAACAGCTCCTTGTTTTTTTTTTTTTTTTTTTCTCTTCTGTTGAGGGGAGAAATTTGTGCGGTTCAAAGTGTGCGATCAAGAAGTAGCTTCTCCTCCACACACACAAAGTGTGCGCGCATGAAGCATGTGGTATTTTGCTTCCCTACGAGGTGTGTGCGCACACACGTTTAGGCAGAATGACCGGGATGAACTCTGTTAACATCAGACTGGTTTAAACCTTGTTACCAAACTTTTGGAAAAAAAAAAAGAAAAAAAGCTGTATTTGTACAATTTTCACAGGGAGTGGAGGAAAACAACCCTCCCCAGCCAGCCACTGTGCAGGAGGAAAGGAAAGGCTCTGCATTTAATGAACCTGCTTTGTACTCACACTGGGGTCTGTCAGATCCCTTGTGCTGCAGTGCTTGGCAGACCATTTATTTTTGTGTCCCTCCACTGAAGGTTGTGGACTTTGAAAAGGCTGTCCCCAAATGGTCTTCTAAATACAAATTCCAGAGTAGCTATTCCCAGCTCCTCTGGGGTCTTCAAAAGGCAGCTAAATTGTTATATGAAGCCTACAAGTTTATTTTGGGGTACTTTAAGAGTGACACCTCAGGGAGCATCTCTATATCAAGGCATTCTGGATGATTTTTTTTTTTTTTCAGGAAATCTTGCTTCAAATATACACTGAGGACACAATGTTTCTTAGTGTTTTTTTTTTTGTTTTGGTTTTTTTTTTTCCTAATTCAGAAAAGGATTAGCAGCATCATTCATTGTAAGAACTGAAGTGGATTCAATGGCCTAGGACCAAATACACTTCACAACATGCTGTATTTCTTCTTATTGAAAATGTTAATTATCTTTTTATAGACAGATGGCACTGGAGTGTAGCAAATGCATGGTGAACCTGCACTCGTAAACATTTGGGGGTTTAGTGTGTACAGGTTCCAATTAAGTTTAATTCTGTTTTAGGGTTATTATAATGATAGTAGAGTAATTAATTTCACTTATCGTGGGAGTAGAATAACTTGTCTTGGGATGTTAAATAAAAAGAATACTTATGTTATATCATTGTGATTAATCTTGACAATTCAGAATAGTGCTTGAAACCAAATATCTACCAAATTCCTCTATTTAGTCTCTAATGACAACCAAGCCAAAGTAAGCTTCTGTAATTCTGTTCAAATAATAACATTTTCAGCTTTGTGGTCAAGAATTTAAAAGAAGTAATAAATAAGTCTTACATTTCGTTGGTGTTCTGCTTTAGCCAAGAGTTTGTTCCCTGGTGTTTAATTCAAATTAATTGAAATATATTTGATTATTAGACACTTATGATGTAAAACAAGATGGGGAGAGTTTCTGAAAAGAAAATCTTTATATTGCTGAAGAAGATTAATTTTTCTTCTTTATGACTACTGCATGGAAATTACACTGTGAAATTCAGATCCATAAGGCAGTTAGATTCACTATTTATGATCCCTGCATTTGCTGTTCTTTCCCTACAATTTTTTTTCTCTTTATGGTCTCTAACTTGCCTGTTTTTTTTTTTTTCTCTCTGAGTAATTTTCTTTATAAGCACTAGTAGTTAATGTAGAAATGCAATCTACGACTATATTGTAATTTAATATAGTTGAATGTAACTTGAGCCATTGAAATAATGGTGCAACATTGGGGTTGGAGAGAACTTGCAATAAATATTACCCACTGTGACTTTTTGTGTAAGTATTCAATGATGAATGGCAGTGCAATGATAAGTACTTTCCAAGCAAGTTGGGAGGAGGGTCCCTGTGTCTCATCTGCTTTTAACTGGATGTTTTTGAAACTAGTTATTCTAGTAAATAGGGTGCCAAAGCCAATGGAAATAGTGTTCTGTAAATACCTCATCATGAATGCCATGGTCTTTGTTAGGCACTAAACATCAGATGGGCCAGTTTTTTTCCTGGATGTTACTTATTTTGCAGGTCAGATGCAACTAAACAAGAGCTGTATGTCTCTGTGTTAAAGCAAATGGAAATTACAGTGGTTAGTTCAGCTGGCTTTCCCCTTCCAGAGTCTTGTGCTTTGTACATAAGCAGAAGAAAGCAGAGATGCTTCCTTTGCCTACATTTCATGTCAGGAAAGTGCCAGCCTCTTCACCTGGCACTGCAGGTCCAGGGGAAAGGTGATAGCTTCAGTCAGGAGCCCTACAATCATGTGGCCTGATCCTTTAAGTAGGAGTAGGAAGTTTTAGGGGAGTGAGTAGTAAACTGAACTTCTTGAAGCATTTTATTTTCATTTGCTTTTTTCTGCTATTGTTACCCACAGTTTCTATGGTGTAATGTATTACCAAGGCAGAAATCCTACACTGTTTCCTTGCATGCAGGTAGAAGGAATAATATCAGTTTAAAAATTTTAGTAGCACTTGCTGTTGTTCATAAATCCTTATGGAAAAAAAACACCAACAACAAAAAGGCAAAAAGACCCTTTCCCAAGTCTTCTACATGGCAAAAAACTTGATGTTTTTACACAGGCCCGCATTCCTTACAATGTCACCATGACCCCCAGCTGCAAAGCTGAAGGCTTAGTTAGCCAGGAGAGAAGTTTGCTTATGGCACTTTGGAGATCAGAGAAAACTATGGATTTTTCTCTCTTGGGAAAACTTCCCTTCTTGTCTTGTCATGTTGTCTTGGAACTAAAAGTAGTTTGTTGGAATGAAAGACAAGTTTAATAAGTATTCCTGTTGAAAAAGCCACGTCTTGGGGAATATTTAAATGTTGGTAAGTACTTTCTTTATGGAAGTAGCTATTCAGAGCTAGAACCTGAAGGGCATATGTGGGGCCCCATAAATCCTAAGCAAGTAAATGTAGTTGTATTCTACAATTTTATTCTCAAAGCCATATTTTTCAAATATGAATTTTCAAATATAAAAAAAATATTTTTTAAAATATTGAATGCTCACCCAGAGCTTTTTTTAATTGTGACTTTTGATTTTCTAATAAGAAAGGTGCTTAAGATCAGCTGAAAACAAAAATTTTATTTAAAGCTCTTTTTTATCCAAGTTGCAAGATATGGGGTGTCAGTGCTTAGATCAGAGGTAGAAAAACAGCTCCTGTTTTTAAACTGGCCATAGCATTTAGATAATTCTGTATTTTAAATGAAAAAAAAACCTGGCTGCTTGATGCCCTTTGAACCTTCAGTTTCAAATTATAAAAAAGAGAGATGAGCACCTGTATGAGATAGTAGTTTATCTTTGTAGTAGTTTTCTTTGCCAGAAATCCAACATTTATTATCTGCTGATGAGTGCCTAGTTCAGCTTTCATGCTGTTGAGTAAGAAGAAAAATAATACTGAATAAGCATTAAATAGTGACAAGTAAATATGTTGGAGAGAGGTGATCACTCTGAGCTTCTAATACACTTGTAAAGTTTATGGGATGTTTGACTTGTCTTTTTCTGAGACAAAGAATCTGCTCAACTGCTTGTCAGTAGTGGACTGGAGTCAAAGACCTGTTAAAGGTTTTGCTTTTGATAAATTCCCTACAGGTAGAGGGCCAAGCTTAGGATGCTCTGTGGTTCATAGTTGTTTTTCAGAATTAAGTTGACTTGAGGTTAAATCCTGCTCAGACTGGAGGCAGAGCCATCAGTGACACTGGGATCTTATCTAACGCTGCTGAGACCAAATCAAATCCCCAATTTTCTGCATGATAAAGTCTGTTATTGAGAGTTGCTGGGAATTCTGTCTGCTGAAATAAATTTAATGGAGAAATGCAGAAATTATTCTGCCTGATCAGGTCTTTTTTAAGACTTTGCCTCCAAATGCAGTATCCTGATGTGAGCACACTGCTTCAAAGAATAATTAATTCTCTTATCTGTATAACATCTATGGACCTGAGTCTTAAATCTTATCCCAGAGGGATGCTATCTCCTTATGTTAGGTGACCTGTGGGAAATCCAGCCTGAACAGAGACCTTGGCCAGACAAGAAGGTGACTGAGAGGAATATGGGAGACTTGGCAGCTCTGCTGACAGAAGGAGTTTATCTCTCACCTTTAACTTTGTGAAAAAGACCTTTTTTGGTCTTAGCTTACTTTCCTTAAACCCACTAACTAGCCTCCGAGGCTGATGCTTAAATTAGTCTCTATACTAATTTCACACATAAAGCACCCAGAAATTATTTCTAGACATAATCAAACTATATTAAAACAAATAAAACATAATTGAAATAAAATTATATTGAAGCAATATAATTTCAGCCTGGATAATTGAAATAATTTAGGTGCTGTTATGAAACCCTTTACAAAATGAATGATACATACATTATGATGTTAATATATTATCAGTCAAAACCTAAATGAATCTTGAGTTTTATTTAAAGTTGCTGGCACAAGAAAAATTTTAAATGCATAAGAAGTGATATAAACATAAAATTTCAGGAACTTAAGCTTTGAGAAAAAAAAATTAACCTGGAAAGAGATGGACACCTTTGTGGCAGTATTTGTTTTATTTTTATTTCCTTCTGCTTGTTTTTCTATCCACTGAGGGCAAGAGCCAGGTATCTATTCCTTGGCATATCTGCACACCTATCTCTTGACTGCACCACCCCCACTCCTGTGCTGTTACCCATCTTAGTAGCTGCACGATTTACATTGACATTGCTCTGGTTTTTCAGAGCAGAAAAGCAGAAACTTGCTTAACTGATCAGTATTTGTGTGCCTGGAAAGCAAGCAGTAACACATGTGAAGGTGATCCATAAAATGTTCCTCACCCTTTTATAGCCAGGAGAAGTACTTACACATTTAAATCTGCCCCTCAAAAACTTAAAGTACACTTCCTTTTCCCATTGTTGAGAGCATGGTTTTGTAGAATTTTCTAAACTGATTCACTGCCCCATCACTAGACCACCTTTTAGCACTGCTTTTCCCATCACTGTTTATTTTCTATGCTACTCTTAGTTTACTCTTCCTCCTATCCATTTATCCAGTTAGGCATGGGGCCATACACTTCTAAGTCTTCCAGATGCTTCTTTACTTAACTGCACTTCCCAGCTGGAACATTTTGTTCAGCCTATTGGTGCAGAGCAGGATGCCCAATGTTACCCCTTTGAGCTGGTAAGGGCTCTGGGCTAGCTCACTTTGGCAGCTGTTAGTCTGCTTCTTGTAGCCCCCTTTTGTTCTGGTTTGCAAGAGCCCCTGTTGCAGTGGGGCACTGAGCCATCCTGAAGTCTCTGAGCTGCTGTAATCCTACTTGGAATAATTGAGGAATTGTACTGCTGACTTACTGTAAATAGAAAGCGGGGCTAGCACAAAATGGGATTGCAGTAATTGTAGCAGCAAATGTACGTCAGGGTCTCACAGAGCAGCACTTACACTTTCTTTTGCAGATGCTGGTTGTTTAAGATCAGACAGAAAGGGCAGAAGTTCTCCCTGTAGTCTCCACTTTACTCAGATGACTCAGAGAAGCAGCAGCAAATTGCAGGATTTCGTGTCAGGGGCTGTCCTGTGCCAGGCTGGCTCCAGCCCTGGGCATGCAACCGTATCAGCCATCACTTGTCCATGCCTCATCCCTGGACCTGTCCAATGCCAAGATGGATGGGGCCCTGAGCAACCTGGTCTAGTGGAAGGTGTCCCTGCCCATGGCAAAAGGGTTGAATCTGGATGTTCTTGAAAGTCCTTTCCTTAAATCATTTAACCCTTTAACTCAAACTATTCTATTCTTCTGAAATGGTTCTTCCATGCTCCTTTTCCTGAAGGTGCTGGGCTCCTTTGCATGGTGAGCTGCCATGCTAAGGCTGCTGCTGTCACCACTGTCCCTGCTCCTCACTCATGAAGGGAGGGTCTCTGTGCTGCAGCCTGCACTTGTAGGAAATGCTCCACCAGTCCCTGGAGGGAGAACATCCACTCAGGATCTAAGTCAGTGGTGTGGGGCCTGGAAACAGCAAGTTGCCACCAAGGATGTCCTTCCTGGGAATAACTCCTGCCTTAAGCTGGGCCCTTTCCCATGTGTTTGACTTGTGATGCGGTACTAATGGGAAGAGTTCCTCTCTCCTTTTGAGCAGCTTTCATGGGCTGCAGGGGAGCTCCTTGGCATTGTCTTCAGCTATTACTTGGGTTTCCTTCTTCTTTTTTCTCCCGTTTAAAATTTTTTTTTGGCAACTTGTAGCAGGTTCAGTATAACCTCCCATTTCAAGCAGCTCTGATTACCAGGTCTATGATTTTAAATCCTGCTGCACTGAAAGCAGCTATTTACTCATTGCCATCCCCATCTATGACACCTGTTTTACTCTGAATGCATATGTTACCCCATGTGTTGCACCAGAACTTCAGGTTTTAGCATTTGGCTGTTCTTTGGGCTATGTAGAAGTAATGTCTTTTCAATGAGCATAACCATGCTGATTTATTTATATCATGTTGCTGCAGTTGATGCAGATTCAAGCACGTGTAACAATTGCTTGCACTCTCTACCATAACAGAATTATTCAATTAAACAAAAACTGATTAAGTTGTAGCCCTTGACAGAGGAGAAGCAGAACAATTCTCAGGACTCTTCTTCATAGAATGAGACTTGCTAATGCTTCTATATTTTAAGACCATAAAACCAGTGAATTAGTTACTATTTCAAAATCATGAAAATTACACACTCCCTAGGCTGATAAAACATGGATTTTTCAAGAGAAGGCTCCATACTGGATATTGCTTCCATTTACTATGTGTTATACAAATAGTCTACCATCTCATGTGGTTGGAAGGAAAACAAAAGAGACTAAGCAATCCAGCATCATAGTATGGAATGTTTGTCAGCATGTGTTTTAAATTAATATATTACTCACTTTGAACCTCCTGCTAACAAAAAACTTCTCCATCCCCCACATTGCCACATGTATTATGTTTTTATGTTAACAAAATGTCTTATGAACATCCAAAGATATTTAGGGAAGAATCTTTATTTTCCCTGCACTCTATAAGCATTCCAACTGCTCGAAGGAAACCACAACTAATTTTAAAATAATTTGAATAACTTATGCTTTAATTTTCTAATGTTTTGACATCTTGAATTTACAGAAATGTCTTGGAATATATGAACTTATGGTGTGAAAATTTCATTTCTAACAAGGAACTGAATTTTAGGATGGCAATTCTAAATAAAGGATCTGCTGTTGATCCAAACCTGATTTGTGTCTCCCACCATTTCCTCAGGCTGGGATTAAGCAAAACACTTGTGTTCATTTTATCAATTTTACTGAAACGCATATGTCTATTATTTTTATAGTGGCAGAGTTACCTGAGTATATCTGCCGAAATTGCAAGTGAGATTTATCTAGATGTCTAAACTAAGCCAGGACATTCTGCAGAACATTTTGTGAGATACTTAGTTGCTGGCAGGTGTTGAACTATGACAGATATATACATAATCTCTGTGCCAGAAAACATTGCTGTTGAGATATCTGTTGCCTATATGAGAATACAACCTTTTGGTGACTCATTAGGCATCCTAAAATGTTTATTTTAGTAGAGGACTGCATTTTAATTTGCCAGTGAAATGCAGAGAGCTCTTATGGAGGGTGTCATGAGTGAAAACAGAGGCAGCCATAGATGGAAACAGCCAAGAGCCACTCACCGGTCCTGGTAGAACGGCAACATTTTGTGGTTGCTCTTTTTGCTCACATTTGACAACCCAAAACTGCAAGGACAACAAATTCAGTGACTTGTTTCTTTGCTTGCCATCTTCAATAGTGCCTTCTTGATGGCACTAGAGGTAATGCAACCTGCACTTTTGTTGGCTCCTTTTCCTCTTTAGGTAACTCCTGGGGCTCATTATGTGCTGTGCTGGCAGCTGACGTACAACCAGGCTATGGCTAAAAGTTGCTGACCTTCCATAGCTCATCATGTAGCCCTTTTCTCCCTTCCCAGATTGTCAGTGACACACATGTACCAGCCAAATGGCTACTGAGACACAACACTGCTGCAGCATTAGAAGCTCACTGATCCCAGAACCATGCTACAGCTTATGTTCAGGCTTCCCTCTCCGTGTGCCAGAGGGGAGACAATATATCCCTGCAGAGAACATTGCTAGGAAGACATCCTCACCTTTCCTTTGTATATTGGACCCAAGCAGTGTTCTAAAGAGTGCAAGTGCTTCTTTAAAGTGACTGCATCAACTCTGGTTTAATGGTCTGAAAGAAACAACTTCCTTCCAAAGGTTGCTTGTGGTAAGAGATGATGAGAGATGCAGCCTCAGCGCTATCCTTGTTTCAGTGCTGCTACGCCAGACGCTGCATGCATTGCAAAGACAGACACAAGGACAGGAACTGTTCTGCTTGCATTTTCAAGCCTTGAGGTAGCCTGTAGTGTGAATTACGTTAGCAGTGCCAGCAGACAATTTAGTTTCCAAAATCCAAGGAGCTGCTACTATCATCATCTTATGCTGTGTTACCACAATAAGGTAATAAGCAGTGCCAGACTTTTCCTGTTCTTAATTTAAGTTTCTCATTTGAAATAGAATGTTATTGGCTGTCTGGTGTCACTTGTGTCCTTAAATATACTGCACGGAGGTCTTGCTAAGTTTGTGTAGTATGGGGTGTGATGAGTCTGAAAGACAGTGAACTAAATTAGCACCTCAGTGCCTCACATAAAGAAAGAGGCTCTGTTAAGTTGAAGGGTGGATCTCCTGTTGGAGGACAAGTGTTCAAGGCTCTCTTCCACAGCAGGCTACTTGCATGGTGTGGAAACATCACTCAGAGGAAGATACTTGCCTGCTGTCATCATTGCATACTGGTACCTATATTCTTCTCCATTTAAAGAAAATAAAAATCTTTGTCTGTGGCTGTATCTCTGTCGTGTTTTTGCAGAGGAAGATAGTAGTGCTCTGTACCCAAGGCATTAGAGAGAGAAGTACATGAAAAGGTCATCTGATACTAATTTAATGGGGACTCGATAGGCATGTTAAATTGTAGTTTCTTTTAGGCTCCGAGACGAAAGTTCTTTTCTTTAAAATTTGTTTTGACTGTAAAGTCAGTGAATTAAAAACTTGCTGTACTCTTCCAAGAGACCTAAAGTATACTCCAGGGATGAGGGAGGAAGGCTAGTCTATGGTGTTGCAGAAGAATCCCATTAGGGATTTATCCTCATGGAGCTGACTCTGATGACTTTTACAAGCCTTTGAAGGCAGTTTTGTGTGAGATGCTGCCACAGGTTTCTGTGCTGCTCCAAGGTGTGAAGGGAGCTGCACTGCACACTATACCAAACCACCTTCCTGCAGAGTCTTTAGCAGCTCCAAGTCTTGCCAGAACTGAGAGTCATGTTCTGAATTCCTGCTCCTTTAGAGGCTGATTTAGCTGTTGGCGACAAAATGGGAGCTGTATGGTATCCTCTCAGCCTGCTCTCAAGCAGGTCAGGCAGGATCATGCCAAATCTTATGAGTGATGAACCAAATGCACTCTGAGGCTGTATGATGGTATTAAATCATCTGATGTGATGGTAAAACTTGACTGCTGAATGTTCCCTTTTTACTTGCCATTCTTTACTTCAGCTGGGGAGTTTAGCATGAACAGGCTGCTTATTTAAAATCAAACCATCTCTACCCATTTTTACCTTCCAGTCTGAGAGTATCAGCTATGTGTCCTCAATAGAACCAAACTTGTCATATACTCAGGTAACTCCACTGCATAAAAATAATAGAACTGTGTTTCAGCAAAACTGATAAATAAACTGAACACAAATGTTTTTTGTAATCTCAGTCTGGAGAAATGGTGGGAGACAAGAAAGAAAAAAAGAAAAAAATAATTCAAGAAAAAAAAATCATAGACTGAAACTTCTTTATGCAGAGGAAGGTGAAGGAAACCTCACAGATTAAGTTATTAACAGTGATTTTTGACATTTGTTTAGTTTGCATCTCTTTTCATACTCTCCCCAAATAAGTTTCCTATCTTACTGCAATGTAATTTAAAAAGAATAACAATGGATAAGAACCCCTTTAAAAGTAGTATTTTGGCTTCATTACCTCTATCTAACTAAAATGTAGATAAAAGACTACTTGAAAAACACATGCCACGTTCCTGTTTCCTGAATTATCTTAAAAGCCAGTCAGATCCTTTATAGCAGCATAGTTCCCTCTCCAAACTCCAATGCCATTTTACCCAACTGTGTGTGCTTTTGTCAGATCTCCAGGGTTTCCCTCTAACTCCATGTTTAGAGTGAAATCTCAGTGATAGAAAATAATTTCTCATGTGCTCACTTAGACTTTTCTGTTTTGGAGCTTCTAGAAATGTTAAATAGAGATTCTGGCTTCTAAAATGAAACAAGAATGGTGTACTCTTCCATTAAAGACTTTTTTCATGTTGCTGTGATAACCTCTTTATCCTCTTAGACTGTGCCTGCTCATGCTGTGTATCTTGTTTGCTGTTTGTAAACCCAAACTTAAGAGCAGTAAATGAGTGACTCGGCTAAAGCATTACATTTCTGCTACTGATAGTCTTGGAGTGGTTATAAAGAAATATTTTGTTCCCTAGAATTAAAAAGTGTCCCCCCAAATCAATACTTTTATTCACTACTAAGATTTTAATAGCTAGCAGTGAGCGTTGTATTTCACGGAGGTGTTTTTATACAAAGAAAATCTGTTAAGCATTACCAAAGGTTGTTCTTCCAACTGAATCCAATAAGATTTATCATTCTGTCACCTCCTTTACTTGTAATAAAAACTGTTGTTTAACTGAAGTCATATTGCTACTTCTCTGTAAACTGTTTTGGCTGTTATGAAAATTGCAACAATCCATAAGATCTGTATTTCAGACTGCAGACCCAAAACGATGTCAACAGTTAAATAATTCATTGTTTCTAAGTGCACTATTGCTCACTGTTGAACAGCATCAGTCCTTGAAAAGGTTCTTAAAAATGTATCTAAACAATACAGGTTAATAAATCTGGGATGTAGTTTTTTGCAGATCAGCTGATATGTCAACAGTTGGGGACTTCAGTAAATCAGTCCAGCCAAGCAAGCCAGGTTAATGCAAGGATTCTACTTTGCTAGCCAGTGAAAACTGAGCCAGAACTGGGTTACAGTATGATCACGTCAGCAGCTTCTCCAGAGTCCTGAGGATTTTGTAACAAACAGCAGCATGACTGAAGTACAATTAGGGCATTTCTCTGTTCTCAGACTGGTACAAACAGCATCTACAATTTTAATGAGCATACACAGCCTTCCTTCTAGGTATGGAGGTATTCTGAGGGTTGAGGCAAAAATTAACTTTCTTTTGGAAATTTTATATAAATATCATAGCACTTCTATGCTGAAAAACACAAATCAAACCAAAGCACACCTTTCTAAACCAAAATCTGAATTTTCCATAGGAAAAATGTATGGCTAAGTATGCCATCTGAACATGTCTTCAGGGATATCCCTTCTCAAATACAGGGACTAATCATGCTTTCTTAATAAACATTAACAATTTTTCTAAATTAGTTAATTTTAATTAATTAAATACTTCTTAATAAACATGTGTGACAGCCTATCTCTTCCTGCAACATGCAGGAAGCAATATGCTGGCAAGTAGAGGCAGTTCCTGGTGCTTGTCAAGGACCATGGAGGAAGCACTAGGTGGCAGGACACCAGAGAGGAAGGCTAGAAGGAAGAGACTGGATTGGAGGAAAATACACAAACATCCTGTGACAGGATGTGAAAATTATGACCAAGAGGCAGCTGGCAGTCCTGAGAAGCAGTCAGGGCCAGCTCAGAGGTACTCAAGAGCCAGTCAAAGCACAAACCCCATCACCCCCATCACCTGTGGGTCACAGGAAAGGCTCAGCTCTTTACCAGCTGCTCGTGCTAACATCTGTCACAGACGGTGCACGGGGTTGAATCTCTCAGCCATTGTCCAGCATTGCCGTATTGGACAAACTTGCCCAGCTTGAATTTTAAACAAAGCTTTCTTTTAAACAAAGCTTTGATCCAACCCCATCCCTGCACAAATTGCTCAATAGTTTTAACTAATAAATCTGCAAAAATAATGAGTTGCAAAGACAGAGAGGCAGCTTTTTCTGCTTAGTAATTTATATGCTAGAAAATCACTTCTTGCTGCTGTTATTAAAAAATCCAGCTCAACTAATGGAAGTTCATGTTTCACATCTTTTTTGACAACAGAGGAACAAGCTATAATTTTACTTATTAAACACAAACTGGTATAATTTTGTCATTCAAAAGACTTTGCAGTAAATTAATCATCAGAATAATTACTGGCCTGCCTTGATTTAAATCAATCTAAGGAGTAACCAAAGGCTTTTTAAAGCTGATTTTTTTTTTGTTGTGGTTTCTTTGGCTTTTTTTTTTTTTTCAGAGCACACTTCAGATGACAGAAGAAATATTTACTAAGAATATTTTAAAAAGCATGTTTCCCCCTCTTGGAATAAAACAAACTCCAGTTACATCTTCATGAGGATTCCACGCCTTGGTAAGTAGCACACAACTTGCCATTTCCCTTCACCTCCATGGAAGGTTTTAGTGTGAAAAATAACAAACAGGATGTCTTCATCTCTGTCAATAACTAAAATCTGCATCAGTACCAGGTAACTCTGCTCACATGTATCTCATAAATCTTGATGGAAGTCACAGGAGAAGGAGCAGAAGCACATGCCCATGGAGAACTGAAAGGAAAGATCCAGCATATGCCAGCACCAGCTGAGCCACCTGCTCACCACTTCCTGTGGTGCCTAATCCAACCCCATGCCAATCCAGGCAGTTTTAATATGGACTTTTGCCAGCTGTGTGCTAGCAGTTCAACAGCAAAAAACCTCACACTGATATTCATACTGTCAGTGCACTGACAGGAGGAAAGATACTGACACCTGGATGTCTCTCTTGCTCAAGAGAACAAGCACAAGCACCTTCTGCTTCTCCAGTTTCAAGAATCTTATATAGCAAATTATTCTTTCTTTTCTTCTAAATTAATCTTATTTATCACAGAATTTTGCAGGCTTATTAAATGCAGTTGTATTTAGTGATAGTTATAGTCCCTGTTGCAATGTACTGTAATGTAAGTAAATATGTAGCTAAGCACTTTAAAACATGGAACCACAAGAAAAATTTTAATTGCAACAAAGATTTCTGTCTGCCTACACATTGTGTTTGTTTAATGTTGATTTCTCTTCCCATAGTAGAGAAATGCCACATCCATATTTAAAATCAGAAGCATTGACAAAATCTACTGAGTGCATAAAGCTGTTTTGACAAAACACTACTGGCTGCCATGCTGCAGCTATAAAAATGAAACAGCTCATCAATTTACCAAAACTCTGCCTACAGACAAGGTATTCTCCAGGCTCCAGGAAAGCTGATGCTTTTCTCATGCAGGAAGAAATCCTCATCATGCTGAACTCAGTGACAAAGTGCTGCTGACTTCAGCACAGCCAACTGCTACGAGATTGATAGGGCTATCATTATGCTTTAAAATTAAGCTTATGCACATGCATTCATGAATAGGAACCGCAACAGCGGAAAGGCTTAATGCAACAGTTATAAGAGAACTAAAAAATCCAGAAAGAAGATGATGCAGTTCAAGATTAATCTCACAAAAACCCTAATCTGAATAGAAGATCAGATGTTTAGATTTTTTTTTTCCTTAGCATGTCAAAATGTCACATTTCTTAGGCTGTCTGTCACAGAGTACTGTCAGAAATAGACAGAATCGGCTGGTTGAATTACTGTGTGGTTTCTCAAGAACTAAACCAGTATTTATTTGAAAATTACACATAAATTATCAATTACCTCCTTAAAAATATAAAGCAAGCCTTTGGCTTCATAGCATTTCTATAATCTTTCACAGTATAAAATGAAACATTTTTTGATATCTGTAATTACTTACCAAAATAAAGAAATTTTTGGTAGGTTTTGTTTGTAAACATTTTATTAAAAAACATATTTTAATGCTATTAGTCAATACATGTGTAATAATACTTTGAGAAAGTATCATGTAGTAATATGTATTTTGGATTCAGGAATGTAATGGTTTCAACTAAATTGTCAGAGCTCTGTTCTGCTCCAGTCTCTTCTAAACCATCATTTTTTCCCAGAATTTAAACAAACTCATTCTTTGTCAAGGTATGTCATCCTTAAGGCCTTGCAAACGTTTTAGTAATTGAACCAAAACAAAGAGAGAGCTCAGCTTTCTTTCTCAAGACCAAGTTGCTTTTGAGCTTACAAAGGTGCCTGCAGCTTTCAAGCAGTTAGTGGCAAATCAGCAAGAAAGAAATCAGAGGAGAAGAAGGGGCACTTAAAAATCAAAACAGTAAAGTGCACAGCTATACCATCCAAAATTGTATTAATCTGATCCAAAGAACTTGCTGGACTGTGGATATTTAATACAATTTGGCTTGCATGAAACATACAATCACGAATAGACAGAAAGGATTTTCTTTTTTCTTCCTGAAGTCATCTACGGGATCTATGGAATTCAATTTTCAAGGATAACATAGTGCAGCTCTTTGGATATTGATTGGTTTCCTAGTCCACAAGGAGATGAAGAAGCGGGGAGGTGTGGAGGGATGCAAGGTGTCCTCTTGCTGTCTGTTTTATTTAGATGCCTGTACTCTCCAGTTCCCCATCCTCCAACCCTAATGCAGCATGTGACCTAGAAATCATAAAGAGTTTCTCTTTATTCGTGTACTGTCTTTGAGTTTGCTGGGATTGTTCCCCTGTTTGTTCTCTGCTGGTAGCCTTGAGGGGGTCCATCTGATCAACCGGTTCCTCCTCACAGTCCTGAATTTTACTGGCTGTGGTGTTGGCAACTGACTCCAAGGAGGTGCCTGCCTCCTCCAAGTGGCTGTAGCCCTTATTGCTGCTGGAAGGCTCAGACTGGGAGCTCTGTGAGTCTGTCCTGGTGATGGCAGGAGGAGCTGAAGGGGGTGATTCCCCCAGGTCTAGAGATTTGGAACAGCTAGGAGATGCCTTTACCAAGAGGCTGGATTCCAGGACCCTCCTGACAGCTGGTGACCGAGGTGGCTCAGGGGAAAGGGGACGCCTGGCATCAGGCAAGCAGCTGGTACTCTGCCGCCTGAGAACCAGCTTGTGCCTCCTTGTCCCACAGCCTCCCTTGACGTGGCTGCTGCTGAGGTTGGTTAGGCTCAGTTCAAACTCCCCCCGTGGGATCTCCTGGGCTCCCTGCTCACCAGGTGGTCTCTGCCAGCCTCCCCCTCCACTGCTTGGCCCCAAGGGCAGGAGGGTGAAGGTGCTCAGTGAAGAGCCGACGATGGAGCTGGCTGTGCTGCACCGCTCACAGCTCCCGGGTGGGCTGCAGGGTGGGCTGGTGACAGGGCAGCCAGCAAGGGCGGCACGCTCCTGGCAGATGGTGTACACAGCCTCAGCCAGGCTGGGTGGCTGTGGTGGGCCACAGAAGGAGGAACGCTGTGGTGAGGACACCAGATCCGGTGGGGAAAGGGAGACACCCAGTCCTGGTGGCCAGGAGCTCTTGGCCAGCATGGCTGCAGCACCCAGGCCTTCCCCACCAGGCTTTAGCTCCAGGCCCCGGGACTGCATGTAGTTGACAAAGCCATTGAGAGGGGCTGAGGCCGGGGTGCCTCCATCCTTGGCCCGCAGGCTGTGGGCATCAATGACGGTGGAGTAGAGGTCCCGCAGGTTGATGATCTTGGTCTTCTTGTCACGGTTTTCGTGCAACACCGCATTGGCGCAGATGAAGAGGAAGATGCCGATACCCATGATCAGAGGGCCCAGCACCTTCAGCTTGTCTGAATGCAAGTAGCTTGAGAAAAGACGGAAAAGGAAACCCACTGAGGCCTGGGGGGATGACGAAGTAGGGGTGGACCCACCGGTGGCAGCAGTGGTGGAGGTGTTGGCTCCAGGGCGTGACTCCAGGTGGATCCCTGCTTGCACCCTTTCCTGGCTCTGGGAGCGGTTCGTGAGGGTGCCACCCTGTGGTGCTGGGTGCCGGCCCTTGCCAAAGCTGCTTTCTCTGTACACCTGGCTGGGCTTTGGCCAGTAGCCCACCACAGCCAAGGCAATGCCCACCAGCAGTACCAGGATGCCACAGAGGGCAACGAACCCCGAGAAGGAGCACAGCTTGAGCTTGCCTTTCACCACCACCACATCATTCTTGCGCTTCTTTTTGGCCTTGCGTTTACGTTTGGGGAGTTGGCTCTGGGGTTTCAGGGGGTCCTGTTTCCTGGCCGAGATCCTCAGGAGGCCTCCAGTGGCAATCATGGCTGGCTACCAGCGCACTGCCCCCCACGGCCACTCCAGCTCCTGCAGTGAAAGGGAGAAGAGAAGAGGATGAGAACCGAGGACAGACCCGCAGCACAAGAGATGTCTCTGCTTGCATTTCCTCCTTCAAAGTCCTGGTAATTAAAACTCTGAACCAGTGGGATGGAGGTTGACACTAACAGGCAGACCTCCATTGCCCACACAGCACCTGTGAGTGAGAAAGAAACAGGCAGACCAACAGCATCAAAGAAGCCCACTATACTCCTGCCAAACAGCTAATTAATTACTTTATATTCCAGGTAAATGACAAACCTAATAGTATCCACTAGAGAGAACAAAAAAAGATCTCATTTATTTCAGAAGGTTTGCAAAGCACTAGAGCTCAGAGGACACCAAGCTCCACTCCATAATATGTTCCGTGGTTAGTGATGTCATGCAGGATTTGAGGAGATGGGAGAAATAAAAGCAGGAAGGCACTATATTTGATCTATAGATACCACTTGTTTCATTACTTACACATTACCAGAGGGAGGGTTAAACATATTACTTGTCTTTCTTAAATGAGTGGGAAAGGAAATACTGTGAATGCACAAAGGAAACATTTAAACACTGGAAAGTGGTGCCTTGTGAAAGTTTTTTCCTAGCCATTTGCACTTGATCTGCAATATTAGAAAAGCATATCTTGCTTGCGGTCCAGAGGCATCCCTAGTTTGGGAACATGTGCAGTGCTCCAGGTAACTGTTATGTAACACTGACAAAGTCAACCCCCTCCCCCCTGCCCTCAGAAAGGGGAGATGGCTGGCAGGTAAGAGATGGAAGGTCAAATCCTATTAGAGAAGTGAAACTCCATAAGTCACCTGGGGAAACCCTAACCAGTGCTTGCAGGAAAACTGGCAGAGGACTAAACTCTGGGCATTTGTGGCTTTTGTTTTTCTGGACCATCAGAAATCATCTCTCTGTTCCTGTGATCTGAGCTAAGCAACACAGTGTGTAGGAGCATTTCTGCACTGTGCAATTCTTTTTGCAACCTATCTCTTCATGCTACCGAGAAGCAGGATCCCCTCCCGCTTTTCTCTTTCTGAGCATCCTATTATTTTTTCTTTGATGGGGCAAAAGATGACATCACTGAATATAATACGACTCACAAAGTTCAATTAATTGCACTGAAAGGTGATTAAGTAAGCACCTAAAAAAAATCCCCCTTGCTTCTCTTTGACTGTTCAGCCTTTAAATCTCATGTCTTTTCTGTTCTAATGCCAGAATTGCCACATATGCAGTAATATTGTGTCCCATTTACTCTGTTCGTATTTTCTCCAGAAAAAAAAAAAAAAAAAAGATGGGTGCTGTCAGCAAGGACGTTGCTAAATTACTCTCCGTGGAACTGCACTCTCAAAACAAAGAGCAGAGATTTCTCTTTCCTACGGCTAAACTATTTATTAAAAAATAGTAAAAAAAAAAAAAAAAAAAGAGAGCGTATTTTGTTGATGCAAAAGTGTAATTGCCGACTCTTTGATCTCATGCTCTCCTGCCCCACTAGCCAGATGCCCGTCTCCTCTCCACGGTGATAACAAATGGTCATCAGCTCCGAAGAACGCTCCCAGTCCGGCATCGCCCGGCACTTAGTTTCGGCGATGGCGAGAGCAGCGCTCGGCAGGCGAAGGAGGGCACGGCCGGGCCGCCGGCCATCGCCAGCGGCCGCTGTGCCATGAAACCACCCGGACGGGAGCGGCGGGGGCTGGAGCTACATCCCGCACGAACGGACGGAGACCCCCCGAGCCACCCCCGGCAGCCGGACCCACAGGCACCACGACCGTGCCCGGCAAAGCCCAAAGAGCGCTGTAACACTACTAACAGAACCCGGCTAAACTCCTTCCCCGGGCTCGCAGGCGGGACTCGGCGGGCTCCGGCCGGCGGGACGCCCGGCTGCAGCCCTGGGGCGCCCCTGGCTCCGGCGGTCCGGCCGCGCCGCTCCGCCGCCGCCGCACAGCGCCGAGCTCCGCCGGCGGCCGCCCGGGCGCGCCGGTCGGAGGCCGCCGGCGGACGGAGCCCCCGCTCAGGACGGGGTGCCGCGGTCACTTACCGAGGAGGGCCGGGGAGAAGTCCGGGCGGGAAGCGGGCAAGCCGCCGTGGGGAAGAAACTTTCCAGCCCGAGCGAGCATCCCCGCCCCGCCGCCGCTCACGGCCCCGGGCGGACGGGCGGCGGGGCTGGGCCGAGCGCCGGGCGCCCCCTCGGCCCCGCCGCGGCCGGCCGCCTCCTCAGGCAGCTCCGCGGGAGCGCTGCCCTCTCGCCACGCCGCATCCTCCCCGCCGTGGGGCCGCCCCCCGCGGCAGCGCCCGCCCTCCTGGCGGAGCCGCCTGTGCCTGTGCCTGTGCCGGTGCCGCCGCTGCGGGCGGAGCGCGGCTCCGCGGCTGCCGGCCGGACCCGGCGCCGTTGCCAAGCGACGGGAGCCGTGACACAGGGAAATTGCGGCAGGGCGGCCGCCGCCCCCGCCACCTGCGCACCTGCGCCCGCCCGCCGCCGCCTCGCCCCGCTCCGCGGCCGCCCAGCCCGCTCAGGCTCCGCCCCGATCGCCGCGACAACCCCCGAGCTTCTTTCCACCACTCCCATCCTGAAGCCTCATCTTCAGTCGCCTCACCTTTGGGGTTTTTTTCCCCGTAAGTTTGCCAGAATGCTTAGGGAGAAAGTCAAGAAGCAGGTGAAAAGATGAAGCAAGAGGTTGAAGAAGAAAATGGTAACTGAGATCCGTCAGTGGTGTCAGCCTGAATCTCTTAGTTTCAGCAAAGAATGGGAAACAATACTCTCCTTTGAGCTACTTTCTGAAAATTTATTAAATTGAAGCTATCACCTTAGTGAGACGTAATCTAACGTGTCCCATCACACTGCTGCGCTTACTCTTGGGAGGAGATTGTTGCTGGTTGCTTTAGTCAAGTCATATTAGAGATTTGCCACGATCAAGAAAAGCAAATCTCGGGCAGGTTTTTCAGTAAATACAGAAAACTCATCCTGTGGCTTCGGGGGTTGCTCCTGAATGTATATAGGAGAGTTTGCTGGGGTGGACAGGCTTAAAATGTGGGGTCTTGTAGAGAAGCCTTAGAGTTCTCTTAAGGCTGGAGTTTTACCTAGCCTGAGAGAAACCAGCTTTCTTGTACCTCTTCATGATGTCTTGTATGGAAGACTGTGGATAAAAAGCCTGGCAGAAAGCAAAGGGCAATAATGAAAATGATGTTTTTAAAAATAAGGGTTCCAACACAGACTGGGAAAACTGTCAGAGAGGTTATGCATATTCAATTAAATTGCATGTATTCCAGCCTCAACAATTCTGCAATTCTGTGTTCACCAAGACCATGCTATTTTGCATCTTTCACTCCAACCATCAGTGCCTGGTTTGAGACCAAACAAATCCTAATGCTGCACATATGCATTTTAATGTCATTTGCAGTTTGTCTCGGCAAAATCATTTGGGACACATTTTTTTAGTACATATATAACTTTTGGTTATGCAACAGGCTTGAAATTTAAGATTTATTATTTAAGAACTTCTTTTAAATATGTGCTTTGAACCCAAGACTTCTGACACTCAGTAATTTGCTTTGTGTTCAGCTGAGGCTATCAGAGGAAACCAAACATATCACATCTGTTTCCACTGGAGACCTGTATCACATCAATAATGCAGCATCACCAGACTCTTCCTGAAAGACTCCTGTGTAAGAGAGAGAGGAAGAACAGGACTGATTTTTTAAAGGGCAAAGAACTCTTTTCCCTATCTGAGTCACATTTTCTATTTCTGTCAAACTAAACCATTCTATTTAGCTACCTTCTTTATACAACAGCTCTTTTTTTTGGCCATATTTTCATTGCTAAAGTTTTGAGCGATTGGGCTATCATCACATTCACAGTTTTCAAATAACTCTTAGCAAAATGTGTTGTAGGTGAGGCCAAATCCTGGAAAACAAGAAATATGTTCTTGGATGAAAAGCTTCTGAAGGTGTTGTTCCATGGCAGCTATCAATGTAATCTTAATTTGCTCTGTGTTAAAAACCAATTGTACAATGGCAGGCTGAATCTCGCACAGCAAACTACTTTGCCAAGTTATGTATCCCTATCTATCCTACAGATTCCTCTTGTTGAAAAAAAGCTTTTCAGGCTCTAATGAAGCATTTATTTTATTTTTAGGTCATATGGATTTTTATGTTCCCAGAAGTGGAGTGGTTGCAAAAGGCAGCTTCCCTAATGGTCTGGTTTACTGGCTGCCCAAGTGAATTTGTAACTCCGTGTTTATATTGACTACTGAGCACTGCTGGCAGGCTCTGCTCCTGCCTCACTTGTATAACTTTCTACATGATGTGCACTTATCATTAAACTGTGGGGAAGGTAAATAATTATTAGGAATTACAAAGAGTATATTTGAGCTGTGTTTTTTTTTTCTCCTTTCCTCCTTCTCCCTTCTCATTTCTCATTTTTCTTTCCTCCATTCTCGTTCTACCTTTCCCTTCTCCTTTTCTATTTTCCTTTTCTATTTTCCTTTTCCTATTTTCCTTTTCCTTTTCCTTTTCCTTTTCCTTTTCCTTTTCCTTTTCCTTTTCCTTTTCCTTTTCCTTTTCCTTTTCCTTTTCCTTTTCCT